>CP130733.1:44208637-44700963 GCA_030553155.1 Nippostrongylus brasiliensis
GTCGCAACGCCCCTCTCCCCGCCTTCTCGTGTCGTCATCGCTGAAGAATAGCCGCAAACCTACGAATTCATGACAACTGATCCGGTTGAATTCTACATCGTTCGATAGCACTAATTAAGTACATTACAATGTAAAAATAACAGTTGAAAGGGCGTCAACGAAAGGAGAAAATTGTTGTCAAACTTTTTAGCGAAAAATTTGGCTCGGGGCCAACAGCTTATGCAAGGTTACGGAAGCTCTTTTAGCCTGCCATGTCATATGTTTCTTAAAGTGGACTAGGTCTTCCATAGAATCCTTAAATGCGCTTGTATGACCTCGTTTACCCTTTGAGCAAGAGCCCGTTAAATGTTGGGGGAAATTACGTGCGTTTCGTGAAAATGCATATATTACTATGTTCAGGCCGGAATATCTGAATTTTTCAGTTTTTTTTTTGAAAATAAATTTTTCAAACGGAGACGCGGCTTTTGTTTTATTCTACGTACCTAGTGACATAAAATGTGAAAAGTGAAACGAACCTTTCTGTACTAATCGCATTTTCCTGAAAAGCAAAGTTAAAAAGTGAAATTTTGCATTTTGCAAAAATAGTCGAAAAGCTTCCAAATTTCCTCCAGAGTGGTGTTTTGGGTATAAAACAAACAGAGTTGATGCAGTATATTTGAATCTGTCGAAAAACCTTTAAAAACTGTTGTCAAACGACCGCCCACAGCTGGTATCGATCGCCCAGTCCCGCCACTCTTGTCGGGACCCACACCCACGGTAACTCCGATCGTATTCCGTTTGGAGAGTCCGTTTGGTTTCGGAGACGTGTGCGTGACAGTGCACAGTGCTTCTCATCGTAGTGCATGCACCAACCGATGGCTACGCGAACGGCGAATCAGAACGCTGGACCGGTCACCGCAAAATGCAAAGTTTCATTTTTTAATTTCGTTTTTCAGGGAAATGCGATTAGTACAAAAAGGTTGGTTTTACATTTCACATTTAATGTCACTAGCTACGTAGTATAAAAGAAAAAGCCGCGTCTCCGTTTGAAAAATTTAGCAGATATTCTGGCCTGAACATAGTAATATATGCATTTTCACACCTCAAAGGGTAAACGAGGTCATACTAGCGCATTTAAGGATCCTATAGAAGGCCTAGTCTCCACTTTGAGAAACATATGACATGGCAGGCTAAAAGAGCTTCCATAACCTTTTATAAGCTATTGGCCCGAGCCAAATTTTTCGCTGAAACGTTTGACGGCGATTTTCTTCTCTCGTTGATGCTCTTTTGAACTGTTATTTTCACATTGTAATGTACTCAATTAGTGCTATCGAACGATGTAGATTTCAAGCGGATTGGTTTTCATGAATTCATAGGTTTGCGGCGATTTACCAGCGACGACGTTACGAGGAGGCGGGGCGAGGGGCGGAGCGTCGGAGAACGCACCCGCTGGCTGGCCCGTCAACGACGAGGAAATCGATGTATACGAGGCAATCGATGGATGAAATTTTTTGACAGATTTGTACTCAGCGCATCATTTTCGTTAGTTAAATACCTAACGCACCATTCAAGGCTAAATTTGAAGCTTTTTATCCACTTTCGTGAAATTTTGAAAACTAAAAATTTCATTTTTCAGCGTCCATTTTCAGAAAAACGGGAACATTTGAAGAGAGTTCTCTCATTAATTCGCACTTTTCAACAGCAATTGCGTAGTACAAAAGCAAAAAGCGCATATTTCTACGAAAAATTGGGCAGATATTCTGCCCTGAACATAGCAATATATCCAGTTTCACAATTGGTGACCGAAAAAAATCGATATTTTGCAAATGTTTCAGGTGTGAATAATTTATATACCAGACGATAGAGCTCGAGCTGTTGAGTTCAAATATATGTATATTTTTACAAATTATTGGGTTTCAACACCGTTGAATGGGAAACTCGTCCGCGGCAACGCGTCGTCGCTTTGCGAAAATCGCCATATTCGGCTAAATAAAGAAATTTCAGGTACGATTTATATACTGTTAGATAGAGCCTGAGCTGCTGAGCTCAAATATATGTATATTTGTACAAATTATTGAGTTTCAACAAAGTTACTCGAAAAAGCCGCTGTTGGCGGTTTTTGCCGCCTTTTTCGGCTTTTGATCAAAATACACGTCCGGTACTGTATATCAAAAGGTGACTGATGGTCTGTCTCTGCAATCACCATTGAGGTACGCTTCTGATTGCTTTTTTGAACTTTTATTCCCCGTTCTCCAGTACTTGAGGATAGCCTTTTGTAGTAAGAAAGGGTGTTTTGGGCGAGTAGCCTCTCAACTGTATATTCGACCTTCCTAGCTCCGACGAAGGGGACATCGTCGAAACGTTAGCCGAATAGAGTATTATATCAATCTCGGTCATCTGCTAAACACCAAATAAAACCACGAATATGATAAGACTAATCAATTTCCTGACCGTGATAAAATGAATATTGGAGCTGAAGAGGAGACTGAATAGTCGGAGATCAACCTGGTTTTTATGCATTGTTCCATCTGATGAAGGCGTTTGATTCATTTCCTCTTAGCCTCTGAGAGCGTCTCGAGCCTGAATTCCAGGACATTGCTGCGACAACATCCAGAGAACCGTACAGAATAACGTACTGTAATTCGATATATAAATTGTATAGTTTCTGTAAGGTTCTTTACATGTTGGTTTATTAGTATAGAATACATTTTTATAACTGTGAGTTAAATTTATTTTATTTGAGTTTCAAAAGCAAGTTTTGAGTATTTCTATATTATTATGAAGTATAATATAATATTATGTGGTATGTATGTAAACATGTGTGAACAAAAAGTCTGCAGTGTTCAATTTTAGATTATTACTATGAATATTGATAATATCATTTGTAATATTGATATCTTCCATTGAGCAATAGCACATTATACAATTCTTGCATTTTTGCAGTTTCTAAAATGGTTTCTAATGTGTTTATGAATAGTAGTTAGCTCTATTGCTAAGGGTTTAATACCGCTGTTAGATGCTCCACTAATAAATCTAAATTCCAACGAATTCCCATGTAACTTACAAGGGAAGCTTATGAGCGATCGGAGATGATTTATAACGAAACCCATATCAGCGTGTAGGGCTTCGCACGAGGAATGCAACGATGTGTACACCATCTGGTTGATCTGAAAATGACTTGGTTGATCTGAAAATGACCGGCGAAATTCTGCACTGCCGCGCACGTAGGCTCCCCGCCAGTGGGAGTAGCGGGGCGAGTCCATCGGTCGATGCGACGAGGTAGCCGGGTGGATAGTGCTGTGGACTCAAAATCTGACGGTCGTGGATCGGTCCCTCCAAGTAACTTTTCTTTTGCCTTGATGCGCTAGATTCCAAACTACGCATCTTCTGCAATTTTGCCGCAGTTTCGAGATAGAATCGCGTCTGGGACGAGTATGACCAACAAAGTATGCACGGAGGACAAAATCTACTATGTTCGTCGCCCATACTTACCGTAACCAACCCAAATCCATCCCAAATTCAGAAACTAATGTCAGATTCGTGATCAGCGCCCCGAATAACCCCGCAGACAAAGTGCTGGCTAAATCGGTGATTCTGACCTAACCAGCCTTACTAGTGTCAAGTGAGTAGTTGTATGAAGGTCCACTTGCCGAGAATATTCTTTGTTCTATTGTTCCACTTTTTCTGAAGAACAGAGACTCTATTTTGGATAAGTTTCTTTTCATATTCATCAAAGAAGATTACTTGGGCAGCTGACAAATCCACAATTCACAAATCTAACATCGGCTTTTCCCGTTATGTCTGACGTGTGCTTGCTACGGTTCGTAGTCAAAGTAGAGTGATTGGGTCGAAACTACCGATTGAGCCCAAACTTTGTCGATGGGGGTTATTCGGGATGCTAATCACGAATGTGACATTAGTTACTGAATTTGTGATGGATTGGGGTTGGTTACGGTAAGTATGGGCCACGAACATAGCAGATTTTGTCCTCCGTGCGTACTCTGTTGGTCATACTCGTCCCAAACGCGATTCTATCTCGAAATATTGGCGGAATTGCAGAAGGAGCGTAATTTGGAATCTAGCGCATGGAGGCAAAAGAAAAATCACCGGGAGGGACAGACCCCAACCATCAGATTTTGAGTCCGCAACAGTACCCGCTCGGCCACCTCGTCACACTGGCCCGTGACCTCGCCCCGCTACTCCCGCTGGCGAGGAGCCTACGTGTGCGGCAGTGTAAAATTTCGCCGGCCATTTTCAGATCAACCAGGTGGCGACGGCACCTGGTGAACACATCATTGCATTCCTCGTGCAAAGCCCTACACGGTCACATGGGTTTTGTCATGAATCGTCACCGATCGCTCACAAGCTTTCCTTGTTAGTTGTTTGTTTGCGCGTTGTTATAATAATGTATAATCCTTGCAGAACTCTTCCCGATCAGAGCATGGAACCTCAGAAAAGATCGGGATAAGTGTTATGTGAGTTAACATACACGTTTTCAATTTCCATTCACCGTGAAGTTTGCGTTCAAAACAGTCTGTCGTCTCAATGTTGTCTTTATATAATGTTAGATGGTCACACAATGATCATTATTCGGGATATTCCTCGGATGACAGAGCTGATTTCCTTCTCAACAGAAACACTAAGTGTCTTTTAAAGGTTGTGGTTATACAGTGCCAGCCAAAAAGGTATTCGTTTTCACTTTTTTTGGATGTAACTCTTTAAGTACTGAAGCTTTTGAACTGATTTTTTCAAAGTTAACGGAGAGCGGCCAGGGTGTACACATGCTAGCTTCGTTTCAATGAGGGCCTGAAATTTCGTGAATTTTTTCATCAGTAAAGTAAAATGTGCACTTTTAAGAAAGCGGCCTCATTGACAATAATTTTTTCTTACTCTAAAACAAGTAATGTTTTAGCAACCGCTTATTTGCCGTTCGGAAGAAGATGGTTTTTCCTACAAAATGATATACTGAAGTTTTTTGTTATTCTTAGCTCTTAGTATTTTTTTCGATTGTCCAATGGGGCGTGTCCAAGAGGTGTGAATTACCTTTGGATGCAACTCGTGCCTTGTGTACAGAGGCTTTCACAGAGCACTATATGCCGTTTGAAAGCAAATCAAATACACTATCGGGCACTGCTTTTATTTCCTCATGAAGCTAAGTTTCTAGAATTTTATTTATGAAAAAATACAAATTAGAAACGTCATTATAACCCCCTTACAATTTTTGCTGCTTAGTAGTTTTTTTCAAAACCTCTAATACCGTTCGTAAGAAGAAACCTCGCTCTACGCGAAGGTGTTTTTGAAAATTTTCTACATATTGGTTTTTGTTCACTTTCAAGCAATTAAAGCGAGTGCGTCGCTGACCACTGATTTCCGCGCGCGATGACCGCGCGCCGCGTACGACGTCGGAGGTTCGCGCTTTGCAGTGCTGCGCGGAGAGCTGCTTGCTTTCACATTCCTTATCGTAACTGCCTTCCACCTGAAGCATTTCAACTGAAATGTAAACGACAGGGACAACAAACTGTTAGTGAACGTTCGACAGCTTAACTTACTACCACTTACCCTGCCTCCTACAGTTGCACATGAAAAGGTTTTCGCTTTCACATTTTGAGCGTAACTCCGTTCTGAATGAAGCATTCCAACTACAATTCGAACCACATATACACCGAACAGTTGGTAATTGTTCAACAGCTTGACTTGCTACTACTCACTTTGTCACCCACGGTGCGATTCGAAAAGGTACTCGTTTTTACATTTTTAATCACAGCTTCGTTCCAAATCAAGCATTTCACTTGAAATTAAAATCACAGGTGTAACAAACTGTTAACAACAGTTCGCCAGCTTGCCTTGTTACTGCTTTTCTTGTCGTTCACAGTGCGGTCCGATAAGGTACCTGTTTTTATATTTTTCAACATAGCTCTCTTGAAGCTAAGGTTTTTCAGCTGATTTTTTGTAGTGAACAATAAATGAGGTGTAGCAATAGGACATTTACATTTAATTCGTAAAGCACTGTATTGACGACTATGGGCACGGGGGTGTTGCGCATATCACTCGTCATTTTCTCAGTTCACTTTAGGATGTTTTTGAGAGTTTTTATGGCTTACTGCTTGCACTTCTCTTCGTGCTTTGTAGATAATGGCGAGAAGATCAGGCATCCGCAATTTACGCCAGGATCAGGTAGATGCCATTATTCGGAGTTCCTACCAGGGTCTTTCATCCCAGCAGGCTTCTGAGATTCATGGCGTATCGGTTCGGCGTGTTCAGATGATCTGGAAACGATTTAAAAAAGCTGGATCGGTTCAGGTTGAAAGCTCTCCAGGAAGACCAAGGATAACCTGTCGTGCCACTGATAGAGACATTTTGCGGCCTGCAAGGAAGAATCCTCTACTCAGTGCGAGCGAGAATCTACGAGAGATCAGCACAACAGAGGGCGTCAACCCTTCCGTAAGGACCGTATGTCGTCGGTTGACAGAGTCGGGCTTGTCTGGCCGTCGTCCGGTGAAGAAACCACTACTGTCCAAGAGAAATCGCAAGGCACGTCTTGAGTGGGCGCGGGCTCACAAGGACTGGACTGTCGAGCAGCGGCGAGAAGTCGTCTGGAACGACGAATCAAAATTCTTGTCATTTGGGACAGATGGAAACCAGTTTATACGACGTCCTGTTGGTACTAGATATCATCATAGATACCAACTGCCGACAGTGAATCATGGCGGGGGACTGGTGCACGGTAGCTTCTCAGGCAAAGGAGTTGGCCCTCTTCATTGGATTACTGGTACAATGGATTCAAAGATGTATTTGAACATCATGGAGAATATCGTCTTACCACACGCACGCAGCATGTACCCAGGCGGATTTATTTTCCAACAGGATAATGATCCAAAGCATAAATCAAAGTTGGTGAGCAAGTGGTTCCGCGAGAACAGTGTTCATTTACTGCCGTGGCCATCACAGTCTCCCGACCTAAATCCCATCGAGCATCTGTGGGATGAAATCGCTCGTCAAACTAAAGGACTCAAAGCCCGAAATGCGCACGAGAAGTTCATCCAGTTGAAGACAGCGTGGTATAGTATTCCTCAGGAGAAGCTCAACAAACTTATAGAGTCAATGCCACGCCGATGTCAAGCGGTCCTTACTGCCAAAGGTTACGCGACAAAGTATTGATGTATTGGTTATTACGCTTGTTTTAATTTAAGTTGTTATTGTTATGACTATGGAGAGTTCAGAATTTTCTGAACAGCCACGGTTGTGCTTTGATAGAAAACTGCTCAATTGTTTTTTCAATCCTTACAACTCTCATCGAAGCAATTGTATACATTTATTCTTATGATACTTCATCCGTCTTGAAGGAATCAAATAAAGTGCATGATTTGGAAAAAAGTTAAAAGTTATCACTAAAAATGTAGAAAGGAGTACCTTTTCGAATCGCGCCGTAGGTGACAAAGTGAGTAGTAGCAAGTCAAGCTGTTGAACAATTACCAACTGTTCGGTGTATATGTGGTTCGAATTGTAGTTGGAATGCTTCATTCAGAACGGAGTTACGCTCAAAATGTGAAAGCGAAAACCTTTTCATGTGTAACTGTAGGAGACAGGATAAACGGTAGTAAGTTAAGCTGTCAAACGTTCACTAACAGTTTGTTGTCCCTGTCGTTTGAATTTCAGTTGAAATGCTTCAGGTGGAAGGCAGTTACGATAAGGAATGTGAAAGCAAGCAGCTCTCCGCGCAGCACTGCAAAGCGCGAACCTCCGACGTCGCACGCGGCGAGCAGTCATCGCGCGCGGAAATCAGTGGTCAGCGACGCACTCGCTTTAATTGCTTGAAAGTGAACAAAAACCAATATGTAGAAAATTTTCAAAAACACCTTCGCGTAGAGCGAGGTTTCTTCTTACGAACGGTATTAGAGGTTTTGAAAAAAACTACTAAGCAGAAAAAATTGTAAGGGGGTTAAAATGACGCTTCTAATTTGTATTTTTTCATAAATAAAGATCTAGAAACTTAGCTTCATAAGGAAATAGAAGCAGTGTCCGATAGTGCATTTGATTTGCTTTCAAACGGCATATAGTGCTCTGTGAAAGCCTCAGTACACATGGCACGAGTTGCATCCAAAGGTAATTCACACCTCTTGGACACGGCCCCATTGGACCATCGAATACTAAGAGCTAAGAGTAACAAAAAACTTCAGTATATCATTTCGTAGAAAAACCATCTTCTTTCGAACGGCGTATAAGCGGTTGCTAAAACATTACTTGTTTCAGAGTAAGATAAAATTATTGTCAATGAGGCCGCTTTCTTAAAAGTGCACATTTTACTTTACTGATGAAAAAATTCACGAAATTTCAGGCCCTCATTGAAACGAAGCTAGCATGTGTACACCCTGGCCGCTCTCCGTTAACTATGAAAAAATCAGTTCAAAAGCTTCAGTCCTTAAAGAGTTACATCCAAAAAAAGTGAAAACGAATACCTTTTTGGCCGGCACTGTGCATCTCTCGCCCATGATAATGTAAGGATGTTAGGATCTCGTTGCAATATTCCATGCGCTCGGGGTTTTCAGACTTGGATGCATTACCTGATGTCCATTTAATCCATTTCTGCCTCTCCACAGTAATGGTTTTCTCGTCTATGCGGATGGTATTTTCGATGTGCAATACCTCGAAAGTTTTCCGTCCCTCAGTAGATGAATTAAGAAATCTTCATAGCTGCTGTTCTCAAGGTGGAACGTCGGTTATACTCACGGTATTCCACAATCTTTCAGATGACTGAAGCGCAACACGGAAAGACCGAAGAAACCAGCTGCGACGCACGAGCAGACTTGGTAATTTGTGAAAGACGTTGATGACGGGATCCAGGTTGATGACGGGATGCTCCAGTCCATCAGTAAACTTTCTTTTGATCTTGGTTGAGGGAAATTGCGAATATTTGCCAAAGGTATGCTCTTGCTCTGGCCAGAATTTGAAGCAGAGCGTACAGCAGAGCTGCCCCTTTTTTCTTACCATGGTTTCAGTGTTGTTTCTGATGAAAAACTGAATTCTGTTTAGTGTCACATCACCTAAAAAGAAGAATAGAGTAAAACACTAAGCTGTCGACAAATCATCGATTCCTCGCCTCAACGCGTTGAGTTAAGTGACAATGTGGTTTAAGCTTAGGCAGTGATGTGCAATGGATCCTCCCACCAGACGTTTTTGGAAAGTCAAATCATCATACGGATCATCGTTTTTGGAAACTCAAATCATCACCATACAGAACGGAATGAGCGGAATGAAAATGCACAACCAGTAGGAGGATAGTCTCAGTACCCGTCACACCAGCCTATGTCGCCTTCCATGACAGGAAACCGGTGAGGAGGTGCGAGATCTCTGACTGAGCAACAGCGTCGAGAATGTTCTGCACGCCTATACGTTGAAATTATCTCTTCTAACCTTCTAGCTTTTCTTGAAGGTGCAGGTAACTTCTAGCGTGCTGCGGACTGAGAGCGCGTCGTCGGGTTTGGGTTTCATTCAAAATCGCAGATGCATGGTGAATGCGTATTTGGCCCCTACAATGACTTTCCGGGATTAGCCGCTATGTCAGGTCAGTGTGTTTGCCTTCCCAGATAAGTCATACGAATTCATCCTACCCCGGAGGAATCGAGGACTTGGTTAGCTCGGGCGAGATCGATCGCTCGACCGTTCGGATGTCAGCAGCGCCTCTTATTGCTCAGATCGAGTACGTACGGAGCCTACCAAATCTACCGTCATGTAAAATTTTTGTAACAAGACATCGAGATTTCCACAGCTTTTACCACAAAGCTTTGAATGTTTCAGAACGTATTTCTGCAATTGGTTGAACCGTAATTGGTAAAAGGTAAAAGTAGAGGTGCCAGCCTTGATCAGACTCGCGCCACGTACTTGTGTTCCATTCAGAATCGAAGAAGTATGGTGAATGCGTATTTGGCCTATACAATGACTTTGGGCCAGCAGCTATACCATGTCAGTGTCTTTACCTTCCCAAACAAGTCTGGTATAAATTGACCCAAGGGATTAAGAGCTCGGTTAGCCTCAGGCAAAATCAATCGCTTGGCGTTACGAGTGTAAGCAGCACCACTTAACACTGGCCTCTAGTTTTTAATCCTATATGCATTTCTCAGCAACTGGAAAAACTTACCGAGTACTATCCATTCGAATTATACCTGTTCAGCGTGCGAAAATCAAGCCGCTCCGTTGTACAGAAACTTTTGTAATAACTTTGGCTATTTTTGATTCAGGAAAAGCGAGCTGCTGGTGCTGCTGGTGCTGCTTAGGACTCTGTATAGTCGGTTCAAGACGTTTAGACTAGACTTCTAGAAAAATTACGCGTGAATCTTCCAGCTCACTTTCAAAGAAGGGCGAGAATTTTGGGCAATTCGTGCAAAAAACATCGTGTTTTCTCCGCTTTAAATGTAATCTCGAAATTGTATGTTGCTATTCTATATCTTTTCAGAACATGTTTATTTATATATTTTTATTCTTCCACGCATACACCACTTATGAAATAACCGAGAATGAAAAATCCGTCTAATGTGTGACACAGTTCAACATCTTGGTATTCTATTCCATACTCAATCTCAAACTCTTGAGTGTCACGCTGCAAAGGGAATCTGAAAAAAAACTACTTCAAATAAATGTATTCGAATAAATGATAAATAGTAAACAAATAAATAGCAAATAAATAAATAAATAAATAAATAAATAAATAAATAATATTCGTATATAAACAAAATTCAAACGCATATAAATAGGTGACTTAGTAGAACGCAGGCGATTGTACAACCCCCCCCCCACTACCGAGCTCTCGCTACGACACCCAACCCCCCCCCCCGCGATTTCCGCACCGCGCGCTTTACCCTGCTCCTGGTAGGTTTTTGGTAACACGGGAATAACATAGAAGAATCAAGAATTTTGGTGAAGTATCAACCTGGTATATTGGATTGTAGCTGACCTAGACGATGGATCGAGTCTGATCCGCAGCGATCGATGGGCTGATCGGTCATCGATAGCCGATGGCAGGGCCTGGCCCCAACCCCATCGACCCCCCGCGATGGTCCTCATTCGAATTTCGGCGCGGCCAACCCTCTCGGCGTTTTCTTGGAATTTCAAATATTTTCGTTTTTTTTCGTTTTTCGTCACCTTTTTAGATATCGATGAGTAGTATTTGCAGAAGGTATAGGGTATAGTATAGATATTGTCGTTCTTACCCGAAACATCGAATTGATTAGGTTGCCGATGGTCTTGGGCTCATTTCTGTGGTACTACTAATTGTACTGTGCTTAGCAGAAACTGAGCTTTAGTACCTAGTTGAAGTGTTTGAAACGTCACGGTAATCTCTGGGCTTCAAAATTGAAGTGTTTATTCTTTATTTTTCATTTTATTTTTTATTTTTTACCTATTCAAGACAGTATATTTTCATGTATTTTTTATTACCTATTAAAAACTCTGTCGGGCCTCCGCTAGAAAATAGAGGGGTTTGTGAATAAAATATTCAAAATGTTCTACTGCTCATTTGATTTTTCGAAATTTTTTTTAAAACTCAGATGCGTGCTACTTTGTATTTCCATGTTCTCCTGTTCCATGACTACCTTGTATTTTCTTAAGAATTGCAGGGACTGGAGTTTGCCGTCGTTTCAGTTGCGACCTTTTTGAACCCTATTTTTAATTTTTTGAATTCATTTCTTCAGGCGTCAAGTTGCCTTTGAGCATCATCAGCCAGCGGAACGATGCGAAATCTCGTCCGCAGCCATAGAGGACAACAGGTGCGCCATCAATGCTTTGTCTTTGATTTTTTCGTTTTTTAACGTTTTTTTGATTGGGAGTTTCTAATTTCTCGCATATTTATTTATTTATTTACCCTGCACTTAATGTGCGTAGTACAGTACGAAAAGCGAACAAGCAAAACAATACAAGAAACACACTACTTATGACATCATTATCACTACTCTGATAGTCGACTTTGCACTGTTAAAGCCTCAAGCCCTCATAAGACCGGTAGTGAAGAAGGTTAGCGAACGGATAGGAGAGAGGTTAGATGATTTCTGAGCGCCTAGTCGGTCTACAGTTGATCGATATTGCGCTAGATCATTTTCCATTCGCTTGCTGATTTGTTTTGGCACCAAGAACGAATTTTTCGATATTAAATGTCGATTTTTTTCGTTGAAGCATCGCTCGAGGGCTTTTCCTCTTCTTTTCTTCTTTTCCTTGGTTGCGAACCTTCCGAGCTCAATTCACTCTTGATTCCCTCCTCTGGTCTCTTGACATGGACGTTCCTCTGCTGTGTAAACCTCAAGCCTTTATTTCTGACGAGTAATATCCTGGTGGCACGCCTTGTGCATCGGTAATAGGAGCTCCTGATACTTGCATGATTAATCAATCGATCGATCCTCGTCCGATACCCAGACCCAGGTTAGAGCACTGATCAACACCAACTGCTCTACCTTTACCTTCCATATACCAGTGACTGGTGGCAAAATTTGATGTTGGATAAGAGCCTCGATAAGAGGATTCCTGGGTCCAGATTCGTGAACGGACGAGCGGTCTCCGAAACCCCGTCGGCGATAAACCCGCTCGATACCTTCGAGGTCTCCCAAACCCTGCCTTATTGCGAGCTGTGGTAGACCGGTGATAAACCCCGATTAAACCCCGGCGCGCGTTCACGAATCTCGGTTTGCGCGCCGTTCAGGGTAAATTTCGGGGTTTATGGGGGGATTACCAATGATGAATCCGGGCCCTGATCGAGGCTCATACCAAACATCAAAATTCAATACTCATATCAAACACCAAAATCAAAATTCTTCATAATCCAGCTGTGGGTATGGGAGGGGATTTGACCCTGGCTTGACCAGTCGCCTAAAGACACGCCACGGATACGTTTTCCATTCGGAATCGCAGATACAAAGTGAATGCATAGTAAATATAAAGTTCAAAATAAATGTTTCACCTACCCAGATACCGGATTAGTCACGGGTGGCCCACCGTTACTACTTCAAGGTATCCATTACCCCGCCGTACCCGTGGGGTGTGGTACACTTCAGAGTAACTTTCGAGTATAAATGGATATCTATTTACACAGTAAAGGGAGAAGGAGTGCGTCCTAATAAATCCTACGGCATTTAATGGGTTCTGGAAGGCGATCCAAGGCCGCTGTTTCAGAAAATGGCAGAAAAAAAAGCGCTAAAATCTCTGATTTTCTTCGCACCCCGCGCCGCTCCAGTTGGGGCCACGAAATTCGACGGGGCCCAGAAGGTGTGCGCTTGCGTGTGATTGGTGTGGTAGTATGTGAGTGTGTGTGTGCCAGTGAGTGAGTGGAATGAGTGTGTGTGGTGGGAGAGCTGTTGGTGAAAGATCAATGCTCTATGCATTGCGAATCTATCTACTGCTCTGAGGGCTCACCACCACCTAACGCGCGGCCCCGCCGCCGCCCGTTGTCGGACCGGCACTCAGCCCCAGCCCCAGCCGAGCAGCCTGAAAATGGCTTGTTTACGGCCGCATCACATCCGACATCCAGTAAACACACACATACGCCCGACCTCCTCCGTCATCAGCGCAGACCCCCAGAATCGCCCCTGGGGCTCATGCGGACGCCCAGGGTCCAGATTCATCATTGGCAAACCCCCGATAAACCCCGAGATATACCCTGAACGGCGCGCAAACCGAAATTCGTGAACGCGCGCCGGGGTTTGATCGGAGTTTATCGCGGATCTATCACACCTCGCGATCAGGCAGCGTTTGGGTGACTTCGATGGTATCTAGCGGGTTTATCGCCGATGGGGTTTCGGAGACCACTTGGACGTTCATGGATCTGGGCCCAGGTTAACTGATGGAGCATAGCCTTTCTCAATCCCTCGGTGGAACGCTATATTAGGCCCCATTGACCACCATCTTACATCAGGAATACAGTGGCGCAGTGGGAAGAGTCGCTCCGTCCATCCGTACGGTCGAGCGATCGAACCTCGCCCAGGCCAACCAATCGTTCTATCAGTCCCCGAGTTAGTTGATTCCCGGCTTGTCTGTCAAGGTGGAGAAGGCTTCAGGATCGAACGTAGGTATACTGCCTACAGCAAAGGACACTCTACACCCCAAGGACGCGCCACGCATTCGTGCTCTATTCCGCATTGTAGATGCATGGTAAACGAGTAGTGTCCTATACATTGACATGGGAACAGCGTATCTACACTACAGTTCTGGCAAAAATATAGGTAGAAGACACCAGAGAGGTTGAAGGCTTGGCAATCCAAGGCTAGGATCACACGGTTCGACGTGCCGATGGAGCATCGCCCCTTACCACTGCAGCAGCGTGCCATAGGTGATGAAAAATTCGAAATGACTGGAATCATTAGCCCGTGAAGACGAAAAAATTCAGAAAAAATCCCCGTTCGAGTAGCAGATTGCATGCACGTGACGATTTTTCAAAAAAAAAACAACAGCGAAATAGATTAGATATCAGCTACAAGATACATTTCCTCACGACATCATCCTATCCTACTGTATAATAAGCGAAACCCAAGCGATGTTTGTCATGGGTGGCTCATATGGGTCCCGCTGCGATTGCCCGTTACCGTACACCAAATGCACCGACAGCGACAGGGGAGCCGATGAAACTGCTTCAATCTTTCACATTTCCTTTCGTTTTCATTTCTTTCGTTCTTTCGAGCTCAAAATAACCTACCTAAACGAAGTTTTGGTCGATCTTTGATTTTGACCTGAGAATCCAATCCGACATTGTGGATGGCCAACTAACGGCGGCCGATAGGACGGTGATTGGCTGGTTATGACATATATAGGATCTGAGAGCTGGTAGCGCTGCATTGATGATGTTCCTTACGCCTACGTTTATGATAACTTAGGTTAACGCGTTTGGTGTCCAAGGCTTCTCTTCTACCTTATCAGTCCTTCTGCACGTGTCGCTAAGTGTCCTCGCGCATATTTATTTATTTATTTATTTATTTATTTATTTATTTATTTATTTATTTATTTATTTATTTAGTTATTTATTTATTTAGGACGCGAGCATGGACCCACGTGCAAATGCATAAGAACAGCAAATTACAAGTCAAGCTCATGACGGCTATATAGCGCAGAAAATGATTTTGACAAAAACCAGCAATTAAACGAAACTAAAAAATACCCTAGAACAATAAAAAACAATTCAAAATCCCAGAGTATCGATTACAATGTGTGGAGATCACACTCTTCCGTATCTTGAATCCGTCGCACATTCGGGCGATTTTTGATGTTTTTCGTCGCCGAATGATGTGATGGCGGTGGCCGGTGGGCGACCGCGTGTATAAATTAATCCGGTGGTGGACGGCCGGGCGGCGCAACGTCGTTTTGGACGCTCAGGCAGCAGCCCTGAGGCAGCGTCGAGCTGCGAGTGTTTTTGGCCTCAGCCCCTCTTGGCCAGTCGTCGGCCGGCCAGCTCGCCTCTCCACACTCTACTCTCCCCCCTATATCGACTGAAATTCGTTGTCTTCTGGACCTGCTTTACACAGTTGTTAGGGTCCATAGGTGACCGTTCCCGAAAACGCGCCGCTGTGACAGGAGACCTCACCATGGCCGTTTTTCCCTATTCCTACATGTCTTTCCCTTTATCTTCTTGGTTCTCGTGCGAAGTGCCGTTATTTTCATATTGATAATGATAAGAGGATCGTTCTTTATCACTTCAGTATCAGTTGTTCGTCCTTTTTAATGAGTAATTTTGTCCTTAAAAGAACATGCTCTGCGTTGTCGCCTCTGCTGCTTGCCCTGCTTCGGCTAGTTAGGATCTACCTGGGCCCAGATTCATCATTGGTAAACCCCCGATAAACCCCGAGATATAGCCCGAACGGCGCCCACCTTTGTCTACTTATCCTAAACTTCCTATGTTAAACGCAATCTCTCATCGACTCTGCCGTCTGGGTCGAGATTCATCATTGGTAAACCACCGATAAACTACGAGATATACCCCGAATGGCGCGCAAACCGAGATTCGTGAACTAGCGCGGGGGTTTAGTTGCGATTTATCGCGGGCCTATCACACCTCGCGTTGAGGCAGGGTTTGGGAGACCTCGACGGTATCGAGCGGGTTTATCGCCGACGGGGTTTCGGAAACCTCTTGTTCGTTCACGAATCTGTGCCCTAGTTCTGGGTGCGCCGCGGTTTCGGAGACCGCTCGTCCGTTCATGAATCTGGGCACTGGTAGGAAATCCTCGAATTCGGGCGGGTAACATACCGCGTAGAACCTCCTGAGCTTTGTACTCCTACGTAGGCTATGTGGTGGTAACGCAAAAGTGATGTCATTGCAAATCGCTAGGTTTTACCCTCAAGAAAGTCCCTGTTGTTGGTAATTCTGCCCAAAAAAAATGCTATTTACTTAAAACGAAACTAGTCTGTTAATTTCCGCTTTTTGTTTAGCGGTTTATAGACAAGAACTAGTTGGAAGACTTATATATTTGGAGATGCTAGGTTATTCGCAAAACACTGACATCGGACGGGAATTGAACCCGCGTCTTTCTGTTTCCGGCAGACTGCACTAACCACTGTGCTACCGATGTACTACGTTGCGAATAACCTAGCTAAACAAAAAGCGGAAATTAACAGACTAGTTTCGTGTTATATCAAAAATGCTATCAGCTTAACTGGTAACTGCCGATATCGGCTTACCGGCTCACTGCCGTGATTACGGCTGAGTGCTGATAGCACAGCCCGACCGGGCTCAAGAAAGAGATGCTAGGAGCTTCGCAACGTAGTACATCGGTAGCACAGTGGTTAGTGCAGTCTGCCGGAAACAGAAAGACGCGGGTTCAATTCCCGTCCGATGTCAGTGTTTTGCGAATAACCTAGCATCTCCAAATATATAAGTCTTCCAGCTATTTACTTAAGTCCATCCCAAGCAGGGCCCAGATTCATGAACGGACGAGCGGTCTCCGAAACCGCGGCGCAGCCAGAACCAGACGGCAGAGTCGATGAGAGGTTGCGTTTAACATAGAAAGTTTAGCATAAGTAGACAAAGGTGGGCGCCGTTTGGGCTATATCTCGGGGTTTATCGGGGGTTTACCAGTGATGAATCAGGGCCAAGCTGTTTAAACTTAACTTATCCTCCCTTTTCTGCGAATTTCGTCCCAGTTTAGCTTCCCTCGATGAGTTCTCACATCCCCTTTTTCATCTCATCATCTTTCAAAGAGCACGGCTGACAACACCGTCGACAGCGGATAGACAAATGAATTTTTTATTCGACAAGTAATGAGGCGGCGAATTGATGCTCGATGATTGCTGAGCGAGCAACTGAATGGAACGCATCGCGTGAGCACAGCACCCGCGGTGTAATTAATTCTGGTGGTCATCGCTGTCTTTGTGGCTAGGAAATCCTCCCGGAAAGGTATAGGCGGCTGAAAGTAGGAACCTGATCCGGGGCCCACATTCACAAACGGACGAGCAGTCTCCGATATCCCGTCGGCAATAAACCCGCTCGATACCGCCAGTTTGCGGCCATCTATGATTTACGAAGGTCAGGGTTTCGGAGACCGCGACGGATTGTTACGCCGCAAACGCAAGCGGCCGTCGAGGTCTCCTAAACCCTGCCTTATCGCGAGGTGTCATAGACCCGCGATAAACCCCGATTAATCCCCGACGCGCGTTCACGAATCTCAGTTTGCGCGCCGTTCGGAATATATCTCGGAGTTTATAGGGGGTACCAATGATGCATCTGATCCCAAGAATGAAAGAGACGGTAACGGTTACCGTGTAGTCTCGGTCCGGTTTTTGCCGCCACGAAAATTACTGTGGATTTGGGTTCCTGGCGTTAGCAGTCACCGGCGACATAAGGTGGCTTCTGTGAAGTAGTCTCAATCCGTCGGTGTCAGCTGGGTATATAATACCGGAGAATTACCTCGAATTTACCGCTCTTCGTGTTGATGAATGGTGCCATGTGGGCTAACTTCGACAACCCATTGGGTAACCGAGCGGAGCGAATAGATCAGAAATTGTTTTGCATGAAAGTGCCGTTTTCTCTCGAGGTTTTCCTTCCGACCTTTGATCTATGGGCTTCTTCTTCCCTTCTAGGTTTTGGTTTTGAAAGGAAAAAGATTTTAAGGTCAGATCGATAAAGCCGACTTAGCATTTTTGCTGAAAAAAACTGCTTTCTATTCACCAATTTATTCAGTCTGAGGTCCAGGAGAGCTGAATGTGCTTTTCTTTTTTTTCATCCATGCGATCAGACGATCGACTCTCGTCCGGGCTAACCGTACCTTCTATCCTTCTGGCCCCAGATTCACGAACGAACAGGCGGTTTGTGAAACCCGGTCGGCGATAAACCGCTTCGATACCGTCGAGGTCTCAAAAACCCTGCCTCAACGAGAGGTGTGATAGGCCCGCGATATACCCCGACTAAACCCCGGCGCGAGTTCACGAATCTCGGTTTGCGCACCGTTCGGGGTATATCTCGTGGTTTATCGGGGGTTTACCAATGATGAATATCGGCCTTGGATTCGGGTAAACTGGTACTAGTCGTCTAGAGCGCTTGTTTAGGGGCCAAATCTACGTCTCTGCCGTTTATTTTTGAATATGTCCGTTTTTAAGGGCCTAGAACGAATCGAGCCGAACGGGAAGTGCACATGATAAAACAGCTGTCGAAAATTTTGCTTAAAGTGAAGGATGGACTGCGATCCATCAAAACGAGAAGGAACCCGCCTGCTGACTTGACATATGAGCAGCGACTTGACCGCTCCGCCCTAGTCGTTCGGACGAGATTCAGTGCTACTTCTTTTGCTATAGTCGTTGGCGATCATCGATTAGGCAAGCGATTTTATCGATAATCACCTCTATCATACCCAGAGTCTACGTCGTTGCTATGTTTTTCTGAGATTTCCTCAGCGTCGACTAATCCCTTCTGCAGTCGGCTGTTGAAAATGAATAATTCGTCGGTGAGGCTGCGAAGCAGCCGGCAGTTTTCTTTTGTTAGCAGCGCTGACTTTTGCTAGAGCTCTACATAGCGAAATGAGTTTTTCTTAGTCGTCGGCTTTGCAGAAGTGTCGGATTTAGAAGTTTCGATCGACTGGTTAGGTTGATCTGCGATCGACCGGGGGAGATCGACAGGACCGAGGGAAGCGGATGAGATGTCCAACGGACATATGTAGATGAGAAGGGACAGGACACTGTATTAGGTTGTCAACTAATTATTTGCCGTTTTTTTGCAAGCTTCTGTTGTGCGTATAGTAGAGAAGCTGTCGAAAACATCCAGATAGCATTCGATAGAGAATTATTTGCTCTTTCAGGGCATGTATCTGCTATTCACGAAACTTTGGTAATTTTATAACTTTTTGACCATTGAAGTTGAAATCAAAAATGAGAAAAATTGACCCCACCTACAGTGAATTTTCCCTGCTTTCTTTGGAGACTTCCAGCAAAACTGTATATAACTTCTGAAAGTAGACGAATTTCTCTATAGAACGATAACAGTTTGTTTTGGTTTTCCTTGGTTTTTGTTTACCTACAGAGCGTCAAAGTGGGGTATCTCAAAGAAAACAATAATTTTTGGATGCTTGGATGCGATGCGCACAACAGAAGCTTGAAAGAAAAACGGCAAGTAATTAGTTAACAACCTAATAGAAATGAGGAAGACGCTCATCTGGAAGGACTGGAAGGGGGGGCGTGGAAGGAATTTGGCCGGGTCAAACTCTACCCCATCTCTTCCCTTGTTCTGTTCCCGCTGTACAGTTGGTCAGTCCCCTAAGGGTGTTCCATGCCTTCGCATTCCATTCAGAATCATTAAGGTGTGGTGGGCAAATTTTTTGCCTATATTATACTATGATTTATTAGGGTTACCCAAAAGTTCGTGTGCATTTCAGATTATTACTAACATTATTCATAAAGGTAAAGGTAAAAGATAAAGGTGCCGGCGTTGATCAGTCCCCTGAGGACGCGCCGCCGCATGCGTGTCCCATTCGAGTCGTAGAGGTATAGTGAATGCGTATTTGGCCTATACAATGACCTGCGGGGGCCAGCCGCTATACCAGGAGAGTGTCTTCACCTTCCCAAACAAGGCTGGTGCCAATTTGCCCTACCCCGGAGGTATGGAAGGCTTGGTTAGCCCGCTCCGGGATCGATCGCTCGACCGTGCGGGTGTCAGCAGCGCCTCTCACCAATGTACCACGCGGGCCCTAACATCATCATCATCATCATTCATTACATGAATCATCATGTGGTGTAAAAGAAAAGGAAATCCATGTGTAGGTAATAAAAAAAGGAACACAACCGGAGATAAGTGATCGACAGGCAGTGAAAGATAAAAAGTAGTAAGTTAATACGCGCTAAGCAAAACGAAAGAGCATAGAAACGATGCGAAACATAGGAACATCAGAAACACAACAAAACGAAACACAAAGGGAACAATACAGACGGCGAACAGCGAGGATTTAGTAAAGCAAGGTAGAGAGAATATGGAATGTCATCATGGTTCCAGGAATTTATCGACTATTTTCTTGAAAGCCTTTAAATTTGTTGGAACTAGCTCTCTCCTAACAAACCATAGGTATAGCGGAACGACTCTATGTGTGAAGAAGTATAGCCTGCAGGTTTTTTTTACCCGCTCCGGGATCGATCGATCGACCGTGCGGGTGTCAGCAGCGCCTCTTACCAATGTACCACGCGGGCCCTAACTTTGTTTATACTTCAAGAGAAACAAAGAAAAACAAACTAAATGGCCAATAAGGTTATCATGTCAAGCACAATTCATTGCCAATGATCCGGTAAGAAATTCTGGTTAACCATGATAACCAGATTAATCATTTGTTTCTTTTTCTTGAGTTATGAATAAAAAAGTCAGAATCTTTTGGGTCACCCTAATACTTGACCTTGGAGGGATGGAAGGATTGCTTAAACCTGGACGAGTAAGAATCTCTTGACAGGGTGGAAGGAACCTAGCGACTCCTGCTGCTCATGCTATCAGTGTTTTCAACTATTTCCTTGTCCGTTGTATTTGGAGGAGCGCTCGAAAACAGCGAAATGTTAGAGTTCCTCCCTTAGCTAGGGCTTAGGTAAATTACGCTAAGGTTTATATTTAGGCTGAAGTTTGGCGTAGGGTGAGGTGGCTTGTGCGTGCAGTAGGCTAACGAATTGACGAAAACCCCACTGCGCGAAGTTTCAGCCATCCCTCCATTGTGGTGGGGGCAGAAACTGTCGTAAAATACTTCACGTTGTGAACAACACTGTGCAGTTACAAACACGGCGGAATTTTTGACGCCTATACGAGTCCGTTCCTTTCCCGACATTTTCGCGCTAGTACCCCAAGGGGTTGATTAATGCCTACCTTCTCACCTTTACCTTTACCTAGGACACTGAAGAGTTTCATTTGGGCCCATCATCGAGCCTCCTATGCACGCCGTTCCAGTGGTGGACGGCGCGCGCGCTCCGCCGACATAATTCGCAATGATGTTGCGATGGGCTGTGTTTTTGCTCGAATTAAATTATTGACGAGTCTTTGGGCTCTAGCTTAGCGCGTTTCGGCAGCGCCGGCTGCTGCTTCGTCGGCCACACATGCACAAACATAGTGTCGGCCAAGCAAGGCTAGGCCCGGCGGTCGTTTAAGAGACGAGGTGGCCGGCTGAGGCGAGGGCTCCATGAGGGACATTGGGGTGAAGCCCTCGTAGAGCGAGCCGAGCGGATTTGTCTGCTCGACGAGGCGGAAAGCGGAAGTCCTCATCGGCTGAACGCCTTCATTGTGCAAGTCATTGCGTGCGCTCGGAATTTCGTACTCGAGCACCTGGATTCTCCTCGTCGGTCGTTTTTGAGCGACGCTTATCCCTTTGGACTTGATCTTTGAATGGTTTTTAATTGTCAGTTCGGTTGATATCTCTTCTGATGTACCTTTGATTCTTCTCAGATTTGCATCGAACATTCCAACAACACGAGGTTTATTTATATTTCATTTTATTTATTTAAGGCGCGGGCCTGGACACACGTGCAAATGCATAAGAGCAACAAATTCCAAGTCAAGCTCATGACGACTTCATAGTGCAAAAAATCATTTTGACAAAAACCAGCAATTAGTCCAAGCAGTTGAATAACGATCAGTCTCCTAGGTTGGCAGATGGCACCTGAAAAACATTCCTTCTGGGCCCAGATGCATCATTGGTAAACCCTCGATAAACCCCGAGAGGTAGCTCAAACGGCGCCCACCTTTGTCTACTTATCCTAAACTTCCTATGTTAAACGCAATCTCTCATCGACTCTGCCGTCTGGTTCTGGCTGAGCCGCGGTTTCGGAGACCGCTCGTCCGTTCATGAATCTGAGCCCTGGTTTGGGAGGGAAAGTAGGCAGGTCCTCAGCCGACTGTCTGTAAAAGTCTCCGGAAACCTCTGGCGAGCTGGTTAAGAATGGTCGCTCATCCTGATCATGAGTTCCCTTAAGTTTTTCAGTCGACGCTGAGCACAGGGAGCAATTCTTTCAAAAATAGAAGTTTGCTCATAAAACTTGGGTATTACGCAACGACACCAGTAGGCAATGTCCTCGTTTTTGCAGCTTTTTTTTTACAAAGAGAATGACCCTTCAGAGGAGGCTTATTGATTGATTGATTTGCTTCAGAGGTTTGAGTGGCATATAGTGTGTAAAGCTAAAGGTGAAGGGGTCTACGTTGATCATTCTCCTATATGTAAGAATGCGCCACGCATTCGTGTTCCATTGAGGATCGTAGAGGCACGGTGAATGAGTATTTGGCCTATACAATGGCATGTGAGGGCCAGGCGCTATTTTGTCAGTCCCCCCACCTTCCCAGACGTCTGGTAGATATTTACCCGACCCTAGAGGTGTGGAAGGTTTGTTAGAACAGGCGAGGATCGATCGCTTGACCTTGAGGGGCGAAGTAGAGTCTCCCACCACTGCACCAAGCACGCCCTTAGGGCTCGTTTAGACGACGCGCGACAAAAATGCAAAATTGAAGCGCAATCAGTAATTAACGGCCTTGATCGAATTTGCTCCTTTGCATTAGTGGCGCAGTCCGGTGGCGCCTCACATAGGTAAACTTACTGGTCGTTCGGGTTTTTTTTAGAAGGCCGCAACTCCTTATTAAAGGACATTTTGACGAAATTCACTTTTTCGTTCAACTTCTTCCCTATGTGATTATATGCCTAATTTTTTTTTGCTTAGACGCGACGCCACCGGACTGCGCCACTAACGCAAAGGAGCAAATTTGATCAATGACGTTAATTATTGAATGCGCTTTGATTTTGCATTTTCGCCGCGCGGCGTCTAAACGAGCCCTTAGTGTAAATCTATGATAACCTATTATCGATGACAACTGGCGACTCGATCGGCTTGTGTCCACCAGGGCCCAGATTCATCATTGGTAAACTTCCGATAAACCCCGAGATATACCCCGAACGGCGCGCAATCCGAGATTGGTGGACGCCGCCGGGGTTTAATCGGGATTTCTCGCGGGTCTATCGCACCTCGCGATGAAGAAAGGTTTGGGAGACCTCGACGGTATCGAGCGGGTTTATCGCCGACGGGGTTTCGGAAACCGCTTGTCCATTCATGAATCTGGGCGCAGGCTAGCGTTCAGCTGCTCTCCACTTGCCCGAGGCGACGGCGGCGGTGGCGGTGTAGGCAGTATAGACCGAGAGCGCGATTATTTGCTCCTGTGGCCGCCGCGGCCTCACAGATATCGCATTTTGGCGGCGTCGTGTCCAAACGGGCAGTGAAGCGTTTTCGTCAGTTGGCGACGAAAAACGCCTGAATTCAGGCCAGCTCCTGACGTCAGCCGTGTGACGGTGATGGGTGGCGAGGGGGACCACAGCCACCAGATCGATGTGGTTGTGTGCGTGTGTCCCCCAACAGCACTGTGTGTGTGTGTGGGAGCGCAGCCGAAGGAACTACCAAAATGCCGCAGATCCGGTTTGTCAGATTTTGACTGAAATTCGATGTTGGTGATGGTCGTCACTCGCTTGCAAGCACTCCACATCCCCGGCACTACTAACGATAAGACACTCGAAATCGGCCTTTTTTGACCACCCGCCTTTCAAAATGGCGTTTTCGGACCAAATTCAGATGAAGTAAGGTCCGATTTTGGTCCGGTTAGAGTTGACGGCATGTCCGGTTTTGGGAATGGTGATCCGTCAGCCAAGCAAAGTCACTAGAGTGACAGTTGTCCAGTGGTTGGGAGAGGACAACCATCCCCCGGAGGGGACACCGGTAACCGTCCAAAGTACGCCGGTACTGTGGCAGACTCTAATCCGGACAGTTGTTTGAGCTCCTCCAACCCACCAACCCTTCATTTCTGGTGAACATATGAAGTGTTCCTTAGAACAAACTAGTGTTGTCCCCTATTGACCAAGTAACACTGTGGAAAAAACAAAGGCGCCTCGCTCTGCCCACCCTTGAACACCGGTCCGCTCACGAGCTTAAAATTAACAAATTTTAATTTTATCAAAAAAAATTAATTTAAAATTTGATTCAATCACATCACGCTAGCATAGAGTTGCAGTTTAAGTCGCCCAGTGGTCTTTCAAACAGTTCAACGGTCATTTCGGATATTCGACTACCAGCCATTCAGCGACCTGCAGGCCGCCAAATGAACTAATGAATAGTAGGAAACATATATAAAACATTTATAATAACAAATAAAACGAAGAACAAAAAGCATGCAGCAAAAGACGGCGAGGAATTGATGAAATCACTGGAAGTACAGTAACGGGCAATCGCGGCGGGACCCTAGAGTTGACGAACAGACATCGTGGCTTCGCGTATTTATTAGTAGGATGTTACTAAACCCCTTAATTACTCCTCTGTTGACGAATTCACTATTGTGTGGTCAGACAGCCACATAAATACACGAGACGAACTTTTGGACCTCCAAAACCGCCTAATTTCTTATTTTCGATGGTCTAACAACTATCATCAATACCGCCGACGCCACCCGTAGGTTTACTATTGGGTGGTCGCTCAGCAAACATTCCGCACATCAGCCTACTCCAGGCCGTAAGGTTACAAATAAAAGTAGCGTGGAAGTATTTGTTTCTTGTCACGTAGAGCTCGTGCTTTTGAACGTCGATATGACGCTGAGCTCTACTAGGTTCCCACAGTAATTTATTTCGGCCTCCTGAATATGCTAGCGAAACCTGATACCTGAGCTGTTCGCTTTCGTTCTTTGTCACGTGAGAGTCGGAAAGCCGAAGAAGTGAAACTGTTCGCATTGTCCTTTGCCGTTCACTGCTCTCGTCATTAGTCGTCACGGCCTTCTGCACAGCTATGACGCCCTTGGTGGTGTTATTCCCACCTCCTTGAGGTCGTTCTTGATGAATGGCGCCTGTCCATCTTTTTATGAGGGTGCTCCCTGTGGTCGCTTATCGGCACTGCGGACGTATTGGGTGGTCTGCTTGTATCTTGCTGGCACAATGTGAGCTTCTGATACCTTATTTTCAGTCTAACTACTAATATTTTGTGGTTGTGAAGCAGTCATGAGCCGTTTGACATCATTTTCATCTTTTATTTTTCTATTTTTTCCCGACAGTGTTTCACCTAATGGGTAGGACGGCGATCTCTTTCTACTAAAGCTGAAGAGTCTGAGACTAGAAGAACTCGGTAACTTTTTACAACACTCTTTTCTATGGAGAATACGTCCTAGATAGCAAAGCATTATGGAACGTAAATAAGTAGCTAGTTGGCTAGTTTTCCCGCATAGGCTGGGTGCAGACCGACACTCCAGTGACGTGATTCATCATTGGTAAACCTCCGATAAACCCCGAGATATCCGAACCGTGCGCAAACCGAGATTCGTGTATGCGCGCTGGGGTTTAATCGGGGTTTATCATGGGTGTATCACATCTCACGACGAGGCAAGGTTTGGGAGACGTCGACGGTATCGAGTGGGTTTATCGCCGAAGGGGTTTCGAAAACCGCTCGTCTGTTCATGAATCTGGGCCCAGCTCGACTGTTCCAGTTTCCAACGATTGCTTCAGTTATATGGTGTTACAGGGGCTCGAAGATAGGGAAAGGTCGGAGAGAAGGTTTTGGAATCGGCAATAAAGGTAATGAAGACTGCCTGACTACTTATACCGTCACAAGGAAACTTTGAAAATATATAGTAAGCACCTGACGGTACGTTTTCGATACCGGTAATCAGAAGTTCTGAAATTTTCGTGAAAGCGGCGCAAGGCCTTTTGGCACCAAATATTTTGGCAACTTCAGGGCCCAGATTCATGACGGTATCGGCGCTATAAACCCCGAAACATACCCCGAACCGGGCGCAAACCGGTAGTAGTGAACGCGCGCCGCGGTTTAGACACCTCGACGGCCTATGGCGCAAGTTCCGCAATCGCACTCACTGTGGACGATCGGCCGTCGGCACAAAATTATACATATCGATCAATTATGCAATTATGTGTCGACGGCACCTTGTCCATAGTGAGTGCGATTGCGGCATTTGCGCAACAAGCCGTTGCGGTCTCCGAAACCCCGACATTCACGAATCAGAAATGACCGCGAACTCGGGGTATCGAGTGGGTATAGCGTCGGCGAGGTATCGGAGACCGCTCGTTCAGTTCATGAATCTGGGCCCAGATAACCTTTTACGTCAGCTTGTTTTGTGACAGTTGTCCGTAAAAGTGTCCCTCGACTGCACCATTGCTGCTACGGTGGCGTGGCGTTATGCATGATGGAGCAGCTTATCTCTAATACCTGTGCTCAAAATGTCCGACAAGGCAGAAAATCAGTGCGCTGAACAAAAAGCTGACATATTGTTCGGTCAAATGGAAAGCAGGCGCGACGTAGGTTCAGCTTTTACTGGGCGAGTTTTCCGATGGAAACGAGAGCGGAATGGAGCTCATAGTTCCCCTTTGACAATGGTCGGTGACTGGCGAGAGTGTGCTCTGGGCGGATTGTGGCCGGGCGAACTCGTCCAGTTGTGATTTTTGTCGCTTCCTCGTCTGAGAGTTTGCACTTTTTTACATGGTTACCACTGCAAGATAGAGAGGTGGATAGTACTGTGGGGAGAGAGCTGTCGCTTCTCCAGTCTGCCTCGCAAGGACGTCAGCATTGCGTGCTGCTCTAGAGCTTTTTTCCTAAAACTTTGCAACACCCAGTGCGCTCATTTGACACCGGAAATAGCAGCTGCGCAAAAGTTTGTTTTTATACCAGTTGTGCTGCACTCGGGATGACAGTATAGCCAATGGACGCCGCGATGGACGAGTTATCTCGTTGGGGCAGCTCGTCGGTTCTGGTGTCTATAAAGGACCCTTGCAGACCCAACGACAATAAATTGAGCGACGAATTCGCGCGGCGGTGACCGCGCGTCACCAACAGTTATCGATTAGAGCAGTGCGGCCGCCGCAAACGTCGCGTTGGACGAGAATGCTCGTCGTCGTGTGTTTAGCTCAATTGCACTTATAACGGCTAGTACGTCGCTCAAATTGCACCTCGCCGGGTCTGTAGGGGCCCGTACTGCCATGTTCCAATAAAGAGTGAGAATAGAAGTGAAATCCCACTAGGGGCCTTCGGAAGAATCACCTCCTACTGTAACTGTGCACGAATGGAACGCGACGTCGCGCGCGACAATCTTGACGAACAAACCAATGGGGGCGTGGCTTTCGTCCTGTATAGTGCTGAGTATGGCTTCGACAGCTTACAATTACTTTTGTGAAATGACTTGGGTTATTTAATAGCCTTTCAGTATTCTTGTATACTTTATATTTTTATTTTTTATTTATTTATTTTTTACTTATTTTACGCCCTTTCACAGACGTGCTAAAAATGGTTAGTGGTACAATGAACAGGGAAAACTCGATCGAAAAAAAGAAAAAATGAAATTGAAGTTGAAACAAAACGAAGCTCGGCGAGTTAGGAACTCAGCGAGTATACATACCATTTTTATTTTAATATGGACTTTTTCAAACCAAAATGGACGTTTTTCAAACCAGGGCCTGCAGGGAAACGTCCTTTTTGATTTGTAAAACGCCCATTTTGGTTTGAAAACGTCCATTTTGGTTTGAACAACGTCCATTTTGGTTTGAACAACGTCTATTTTGTTTTGGAAAGTGTCCATTTCAGAATGATAGTGGTATGTAAACATAAACGGATTCAAATATTCTTCACCATTACAACACTTCTCGGACTGCAATGATCAGATTTCTTTACATTTTCTACTAAATTTCTCCTTGTATTGGTGGCAGTAGACATCGGTCATGACATTTCCGCGACTTTTTTCGAAATAAAAAAGCACAATGATGGCCATTGAGGACGCGCTGCGCATTTGTTTTCGATTCAGAATGTGTAGGCATGGTGAGAGCACATTTGACCAGCACCTTGAGTAGGCCAACACGTTGGCGAAGGCTAACCCCTATACCAACTCAGTGTGTTTACCTTCCGAAAGAGATCTGGTACAAATTTTCCCGACCCCTGAGCGATGGAAGGCTTAGTTAGCCTAAGCGAGAATCGACCACGTGACCGTAAAGCTGTCAGTGGCACCTCTTGCCGCTGGACCATGCAGGTTGTTTCGGTGGGTAGAATTCAGAAATGAGGGTTGGTCTTGAAAATAGTCGCTCAGGGTGCAAAGGCTGACGATCATTTAGTGTCTACTGCTTTTTTCTCTAAAGCATCTTCTTCTTAGGTCCCTTATAGACCCGACTCACGACGACGAGCATTCTCGTCCAACGCAGCCAACCGTGCGTTGCAACGCGGTATCGATTAGAGCAATGCGGCGGCCGCGAACGTCGCGTTGGACGAGAACGCTTGTCGTCGTGTGTTTCGCTCAATTTCATGCTCAACGGCTAATTTGTCGCTCAAATTGCACATCGTCGGGTCTGTAAGGGCGCTTAGCCATCCTTTGATGTGGAAACAAACGAGTTTTTCAAGTCGACCCTCTCGGATTACCTTTTATTTCAGACTCCAAAAGTGCGGCAGAGCTTGATTTCGCTTCTTATGTTATTCTTATTTGTTTATTTTTATGTGTACCGAATCAGCACTGGCCATTTCTGACTTTTAGAAGTTCAAAAGTCGATAGACTCGATGAAATTCATCATTGGCCGCGCGTCCACCTGGTGGAATGATGAGATTCGTCGCGAGTTCCTGCTCCACCGCTACCCTACGCCCCCCCCCCCGTCATCCTCAAAGGCCCGACATGGGGCTGCAGCGCTTGTTTCAATTATGGCACAAATCCTATTCGGGCACCAGTGTATGTGCATCCGCACACACACGCACATACACGCGTACTCAGTCCCGGATTCGCACTGAGCTTCGCCGGATTTCACGTGATTTTTTTTCGAAATTTTTTAACTTCTGTGCAATATTTCCTTCTCCTCTCCCATAGTATAATATTCGTCGCTGTAGGCCTCGACCAATACGTTCTCCAATGCCTTAAGTTCCACAGCGGAATCCACTCCTCCTCCTTCCACTTTCTTCTCTTTCTTCTTTCATTTCGGCGTTCTCCTTTTCAATTTGCAATTGTTCCCTTCTTTAGGAACTATGATAACTTGAAATTCCAGTTTTATTACCGCTTTACAGCCGGTTACTATGATGTATACTAGAATAGGATGTTGCAATGATGGTGCTAGGTTTATCGCGAAAATCGCATCTCAGGCGGGATTCGAACCCGCGTCTCAACCTATCCGGCTGTGCACTAACCACTATGTTACTGAGCAACCATTGAGCGAATACCTAGCACCTTCCTCAAGATGGAGACGCGGGTTCAAATCCCGCCTGAGATGTGATTTTTGCAATACACCTAGCACCATCATTGCAACATATTACAATAACTATGCACCTATACTTCTTTTTTGGTGAATTTTTCCTACTTTGGTTGCTCTATTTTGAACAACTAGGCCCAGATTTACCACTGGTAAACCCCCGATAAACCACGAGATATACCCCAAATGGCGCGCACACCAAGATTCGTTAACGCGCGTCGATGTTTAATCGGGGTTTATCGCGGGTCTATCACACCAGGCGATGAGGTAGGGTTTGGGAGAACCCGCGCTATCGAGCAGGTTTATAGCCGACGGGGTTTCGGAGACCGCTCGTCTGTTTGTGGATCTGTGCCCTAGAGTATATTCGCTTTGCATTGCGATAGATACCCGCCGCTGGCTGCTCGTCGTTTTCGTTTTTACCGGCTGGCCGAGGCGAGGCGACGACGTTTTTTTTGGAATTCAGTACTCATGCATTTTCCATTTCTTGCTCTGCAATGTTGCCATGTGTGCGTCGGTGTGTTTTTCATGTAAGCGGGGCCACTTAATTAGACTGCTCGGTGCGTCACTGCCAGCGGAATGAGAACGCGGCAGTAGCAGCAGCGCTTATTTCTTCGATGGAATTCGTTAGTTCTGATTCGAGTCCAAGTTGTTTGAACGTTTGGGCCCTTACAGATCCGACGACACGACGACGAGCATTCTCGTCCAACGCGGTATCGATTAGAGCAATGCGGCCCACCGCGCGTTGCAACGCGGTATCGATTAGAGCAATGCGGCCGCCGCAAACGTCGCGTTGGACGAGAATGCTCGTCGTCGTGTGTTTCGCTCAATTCCACTTATAACCGCTAATTGGTCGCTCGAATTGCTCGTCGTCGGGTCTGTTAGGGCCCTTTTCGCCCTTTGTCCGTGGACTCCGGTCGATACCGCCTCCATCGAGCCCTCTGCAGCCGGCTGATCGCTCGCTACGTACTCTAGATAGTGGTCGCGTCGCGATGCGACTTGAGTCGGCAGTGAGCTGGATAAATCGCGCGGTGTCCTATGAAATAAGCTGAATAAAAATGAAAAATTCTCAACTAAAAAGGGCTCGGTTCGTCCCCACACTTTGACGAGCAAATAATAGAGGTATTAGGTGGGTGCAAAATTAATTTCGGTTCTGGACCGAAAATTTCAAAGTGCAATCGCTCAGCTCAAACTGAACTTTATTAAACAAAGTAAGAACCATCAGAATCTACACTGTTTTGCCAACGAACTGGTAACATTTCCAGGCCTCTAAAGTAAATATAAAATAGGAGAGTCTCCCCGGGACCCATCAATAAGTAGGGATACTCGTAAATGAAAAAGTGAAAAAATAATAAACTGAAGCTAACCTCCATATCGGATAAACGTCCACAGTAACCAACAATAGAGTCAAAAATCATATAACCAGGACTCAGATTTGGGCAATTAATTAAGCTGAAGCTTCCTACAAAATCTACTCGTCCTCTTTTTTCTTCCGGAACCAACTTGCTCTTTCTGATCCTCTGCACCTCACTCATCCTTCTGCTTTTCGCTCCACTTCATTCTCTGCCAGACGCTGAACTTCATGCGTTTTGAACTTGCCTCCTTTTTTTGAACAATATTTTCGTTATTTCGACCTTAAGATACCCATGGTGTCGAGCTAAAAGGCGCTACTGTCGCCCACACGTTCGAACATCAATCATCTCCTGGGTAACCACGCCTTTCATCGTTCTGCGCTCGAGTAAATTGGTAGCAGATTTGCCGGGGTGGGTGAATTCAGTGGCCCATAGATCTGCTGGGTCCCACAAGTCATTGTTTAGGCTACATTCACCGTGCCTCTCCTATTCTGAATGGAACTTGAAAGCATGGCGCGTTCTCAAATTGCTGATCAACACCGATCATATTACTGCTCTTCTTGTCTGCTTTCTTTGTTGAATATCTGGGCCGGGATTCATGGGCGAAACCGCCGGTGAACTTTACCGGTGGTTAAATTTCACCGGTCAGTTCACCGTTAAAGTGACTCACCGCGCGTTGATGAATCAAGTTTTGGCGAGTAACAGAGGTGAATATCACTGTAATCGGCCGCTGAACCGTTCATGAATCCCGGCCCTGCTTATATTTCCTGCTATTTCAACGTACTTCGCAATGATCTTGCCCTGTTCGCCGATCTTTTTGCAGCACTTTTTCTTTTCTTTTTGGCGCTTACAATTGGACAATCATTCATCTGAAGTTGATCATATTAGTGGGGCAACTCAATCTAACGATCTCAATGTGCTCGCTGCTTCCGTATCTAACAAACCTTTCCCTCGAATTTCCAAATCTTTTCCTCGGCCTCATATGCGTCTCTCTGCTCGTTGAGCCCTAGCCGCTCTTCTATCGCAGTAACTCAAACAAATACGCTGTTTAAGCCGATCTTCAGACGTTGGAGCGCCCTCGAGGGCCAAGCCGCCCGATGCGCGCCTTTTGTCTTCGCCGAGCGCCAGAATTCCATCGCGAAAATACTCGAAATTGCCGCCTCAATTGGTTGGCGACAGCTGAAATGCCCGACAAAAAGTTACTTATTGCCGCCGGGAAAGGCTAATGTGAAGCGGTTTTTCTTTGTGGGGCTGCTGAGAGCTCAGCCACTGCCACCCATCGGTGCTGCTCGTCTTTAGCGTTATTTTACATTGCAAATCCGATCGCGAATTGAAAGAATTTTGGAAGAGAGCTCTTAAAATTATTTACCTCCCTTATATTGCAGCGTCTGACGGCCTTCTTTGGACCAAATTTTTATGGACTTAATTTTCTTGTTTATTTTGTGGTTACAGACTCTTCTAGGACCTAGATGAGACTCAAACCTTTACCTCAGGCCACTCCGAGATACTGCGATAAAATCCACATCGTTGAACCTTGTTTTTTTGCCCAACGTATTTTAAGCACCAGCTTTTCATCGGCCTATCGGCCGCCAAACATCTGTTCGCCAACTTCGTTAGGAAAACAACTGTACTAGCCACTAGGGACAGCCAAAAAGCGCAAATACCGACAGAAAATTTGGCCTTAGCGATGGCTCAAAACCAGGAAAAAATGAAATTAAACAGATGAAAACGGAAGAGAATCAGTAAACAGAGGAAAATGAAAGCAGACACTCTGAAAAGTAGAAGGAAAACAACGAAAAACAAAAAAACATTCTGAAAAGTAGAAGGAAAACAATTGAAGTAGTTTCATCAGCTCCCCTGTCGCTGTGGGTGCTCTTGTTGTACGGTAACGGGCAATCGCGGCGGGACCCATATCAGCCGCCCATTACAAACATCGCGATTTCGCTCATTATAAAGTAGGATATTTAGTCACTCCTTTTCTTTTTTCTTAATAGCGCAAAAATGGTGGAGAAAAGCGCTGTTTATCAATGAGTCAATTATTCCAATACCGCTGCTCTTAAGCTTTCAATCACATCTATTAATACTGTACCTGCTTGTGCTTGTGTAATTTTCTGTAATATTTTATTATGCCTTTCACTTACTCTTGAGACTGTCTTCTCACTCAACAACCTGCGGCAAAACTTTATTTATTTATTTATTTATTTCGTGGGTTTGAGACACACTTTTGATACAATCGAAGCAGCAATTAAATAGTCAGAAGCAGTGATATAGAAAGAACTCTAAGGCCCTTGTTATACGTTCGCTCACCCCCTAGCGTAACTCGTCCATTCAGTATCAGACACCGTGGGGCCAGACACGTTTGTACAAGTTCACCACGCCAGCGTCACCATGATAACTCGTACAAACGTGTCCGGGCCCACGGTGTCTGATACTGAATGGACGAGTTACGCTGGGGGTGAGCGAACGTATAACAAGGGCCTAATGCTCGAACAATCGAGCAATTTTGCCATGCGCTTGAATAAAGAGAAGCTGAGAATTCAGAAATATCCACATTCAACTCCAATAAGGTAGAAGCTGCCCTACAGGTGAAAGAGCCTGCCCGAGTTTGGTCCTCGGTTTGGAGTACTAGATACCTACAGGGTGCGGCAATAGTCCTTCAACACAGATACTTGACTGTCGAAACGGCAGATCTCACGCAAATGTGATGAAATTTTCAACATTTATTGTCTTGGACCGCACGCGTACAAAAACGCATCCAAGTTTTGAAACGACCTTCTTTCGCAGGAATACAGGCCATATGTCTCTTGGGAACGCGTCTACGGCGGCACGCAGGACCTCTTTATAAATTTCCTCCCAGGCTTTCTTGAAAGCTTCTTTAAGAGAATCAGTGCTCGCGTGGGATGTTGCGCAGGCTTTGCTCTTCAATATGGACCAGATTAAATAATCCATTTGATTAAGGTCCTGGCTATTCGGTGGCCACTTTTTGCTGAGATGAAATCAGGAAAATTGTTGGCATACCACTTCTATACGACCTTGGCACTATGGGCAGGTGTAGAGTCCTCCCTATAGGTCCAAGTGGTGTTTTCGAAGGCCTCGAAGCCCAACAAAGAACTTCCCTTTTCAAACCGTCTTCGAGATACCTGTGGCTGTCGATTTTGATACCCTATTCAACAAAAATTAGCGGTGTTTTCGCATTTGCGGTTATTCCCGCAAAACCCATCACGAATTTCGGATGCCCTGATTTTTCCACAATATTTCCGTTCGAGTTAGCATCCTCTATGTCTCTTGCAAGGGTCCTGTCGTTTCGGCAGTTTGCAAACTGCCGAAACGACAGGACCCTTGCAAGAGGAGCGTTCTGCATTTCTTTAGTCTCGTGGCCTTCGCAGGCTCTCTCAAAAGAAGTGATTTTCGAATTCTGTAGGCACGTATACCAAGCTTCATTTTTGTAGTCCGCCTGGCGAATCGCTCGTAAATTCCCTCGCCACGAGCAACTTTTTTCAAGGACCATCGTGGTTTCCGGCGAATTTTCTCACGAATGTTCTTGACGACCTTGGAGGAAGAAGCAATCCTTGGTCTATCTGATTTCGTCTTGTCATCCATTGCTCCGGTTTCCTTAGGTCGACTGAGCTCGCTGTGAACCGTGGATCTCGGGATTCCAAGGTTGTTTTGGCAATGTTTGCAGCAGACACTCCCTCGTTGTGCAGTTTCACCATCGCAGTGCGCAAACTTTTTGAACCAACCCTCTGTGAAGGAGTGATGACTAACCACGAAATTTCTGTATATACGAGGGTATGATCAGGACAATTGTTCCACATAAAAGTTTGGTTTAGTGGTGCATGGTGCGCATACATAATGAGCTTGAAAAGGGTGTTGATGAACTTTTGCCGCACCCTGTATTTCTTCTATCCGCTCGATGGACTCTACCGCCCAGGAAACCTCCATTTCTGATGATTGCCCTTGTCGTGAACTTCCTCTGGGCACTTTCGACCAGCATTCAACAGAAGTGGAAGCGAATTCTCCTGAATGCGATGCTCATAAGGTACGAAAATAAAAAGGCTCTTTTGAGATCTTTCTGTTTCTTTATATTTGTTTTCTCTTCTCGTTCTTTCTCCTATTTGTCTGTTCAACTTTTCCAGTCACTGAGGAGGACCACAAACCCTTTCGGTCTGTGGAAAATTCCTCTGTCCAAGCTTGTTCGACTTGTTCTCATGGGCGACGACGAGATGCACTCGTGTCACTCTCTGCCCATTGTAATTCTCTGCTTCCGAATCCCTCCACTCCGTGGATAGCTATTCAGTTGGCGACGAGCAGCGCTCGGTCGATGTCGATGCTTTCCGCTTGTTACCGTCCCACATCTTTTGGTCTAGATCGGTAAGAAAGTCTCGAGTCATCTCACGTCATTTGCTTCTTTAATTTTTTATTGTGCATAGAGTGTTATTCATTCTCAAATGTAATCAATATTCCTCGATTCTACTTGATGAATACAGATTTTTAAAGCCTTAACAACTAGTGGTCCCAAGCATCTTGTGAGAGCTCACAAGGTGTACATAAAGCCTGTTCTCGAATATGGTTTTCAGTCCGAAGAATATCAGTGACCTCTTTGTCTCAGAATTGAGGTGTCAAGGAATCAAAGAAGTCACTGGTGGCCCCTACAACGTCCTCTATTTGGAATTTTCTTAGGTACGAAGCCTTGAGGCCCGCGTGGTACAGTGGTAAAAGGCGCTACTGTCACCCGCACGGTAGAATGATCGAACCCGACCTGGGCTAACCAAGCCGTCCTTCCCTCCGGGGTCGGGTAAATTGGTACCAGTCTTATCTGAGAAGGTAAAGACACTGACATGGGCTGGGCCTGGGGAATAGGCTGGCTGCGTAACCCCACTCAACTCTTCCAGTTTCCAATTTCGCTCACGACACTTGAGCGAAAGGGGGCCTGGGGGCTCGAAGGTGCTTCCCCGGAACTAGAATCGTAATTAAAGGTAGTGAAAACTGTTCGATTATTTATGCCTGACGCAACGAAGTTTGGTGAATAACTAGTAAGTAGTGTTTGCTATATCAGGGATGTCATTTATTGAAAGTTCTGAAATTCCTAAGCAAAACGGCTCAAGACTTTTTTCTTTGCTTAAACTCTAGGCAATGATTTTTGCTAGATGGCTGGTGTGGTCACTGAGGTCACGGTTCTTCAAGTTGCAGTAAAATCGCTGCCAAAAAAGAGTTCTGTATATAAATAAATAAATAAATGTAAATAAAAAGTTCTAAAAAGTCCAAAGTCTTAGTCAGCAGCGTGGGCTCCGCGTTCCCTAAGGCTAATTATCCTTAGTAGTCGTTCTCGATTACCTATTTTGATATGTGATAGCGGGAGAGATCAAGCACTGTCACGAAAACCTACCACTCCGTATCGTCTATTTCCGTCTGTTCTTCTGCCTTTCACAATGCCTCTGTCCCGAGAGGTTTTTCAAGAACTTTGCGTGATTCATTGACTTCCATGGGTTATAGTTGCAAGTTATAGTTCGTCACACCCGATTTTGCTATCAGTTTCTTTCTCGACTCCTCTTTTCCAGGCTATTAGCGATGAAGTAGTCAGAAACATTGAAAAAACATAAACATAACCCTCTCAGTTGACCCATCGATCTTGGCCCAAGTCCAACTGTGTCCTTTATTCCTCTAGAGTTTGGGAGAATTGATGCCAGACTTGTTTGGGAAGGTGAAGGCACGAACCTGAACAGCGACCCTTCCTCCATGTCTCTACGAAGGAAGAATTTGTATTCCTTCTTCTTCAACGATTCAGAATCGAAGTCGAACACATTGCGCATCTTGATGAGGCTGATCAACGCCGATCATTTTATTCTTCATTTTTATCTTTATCCATTGGTTGAAAATTGAAATTTGCACAAAATTCGTCCGCGAAGGTTATGCAAAGTCTCGACGGTGAAGCTTAGGCTCGGAATCCTGCCGTTTCAGTAACCTGAGCTAATTGAGGGCAGTACGGTCTCGTTCTAGGCTTCCATATTCGACCGCAAGCGAGCGCAAGCTTCCCGTAACTTAAGTAGAATACGCCATGTACTTGCGTTCTATTCAGAATTGTGGACGATGAGCTCGTGCTTCCCTATTAACGTGCCTTCGTCGATCGATTGGTTTGAAACTCGTTCAGAATAGGAGATTCACGTTTTTGTTCACTATATGTTTTTCGAATGGGCACCGGCGATTCTGCTCATCCTCTGCTCAGCGCTGCGCCTCTGAGCCAACATGTTTGTGCTCTGTAGCGTTCGGCGATTCCCATAGGATCGCCTGGAAAGGCCGATCTATCACCAGTCACTGAGCCAGTCACCACCATTCGTAGTACTATTCACGGACTTCTTAAATTCATTGGTATGGCGTCTTCGTTTTCAGGATATTTTTTGCCGTTACATTTGATTTCCTTTAAAAATTATGCTGTAGCTTTGCGTTCTCTGTCCAGCCGCTGAGGATTTGATAAATTTGATAATATCACGACATCATTATCAGCCTTGATCAGTTTTCAAGAAAAAGTAAGCATGATAGCTCGAATAATGGTAGCTGTTATTTTTCTTTCGACATTAATGAACTCCGAAAGCGCAACTGTTCGATAAGGTTCTGATTTCTTTACAAATCCTCTATAAAGAAGCCCATCGAGATTCATTTATGAAGTCACTGTACGTCAAAATTGACTACACTACTCTACATGACGGAAAGATAAATTTTACTATTTTCAAGACGCAAACTGCGCACCAGGGCCCAGATTCATGAACGGACGAGCGGTCTCCGAAACCCCGTCGGCGATAAACCCGCTCGATACCGCGAGGTCTCCCAAACCCTGCCTCATCGAAAAGTGTGATAGATCCGCGATAAACCCCGATTAAACCTCGATGCGCGTTGACGAATCTCGATTCGCGCATCCTCCGGGGTACATTCCGAGGTTTATTGAGGTTTACCAATGATGAATCTGGGCCCAGAAGAAATTGGCAGGTTGCCAGAGCAGCGAAGCAGAGTTTTGTCTGCTCCTCCCAAATTCGCCACAATTTCCGCAATCTCTCATCGACTCTGCCGTCTGGCTCTAGCAGGTCTCCCGTCGAGGTCTCCGAAACCCTGCCTCATTGCGAGGGGTCGGTGAACCCTCCTAAACCTCGTCTTCACGAATATCGATTTGATCGGGGTATATTTCGAGGTATACAGCACCGATACCCGTCGTGAATCTGGGCCCTGAAGTTTACGAGGAATGTGGCTCAAGGGCCTTATGGGCTCGTTCAAACGCCGCGCGGCGAAAATGCAAAATTGAAGCGCAATCAATAATTAACGTCCTTGATCGAATTTGCGCCTTTGCATTAGTGGCGCAGTCCGGTGGCACCTCATATGGGCAAACTTACTGGTCGTTTGGGTTTTTTAGAAGGCTGCTATTCCTTATTAAAGGACAAACTTAATCGACTTCAACTGATAGAAAAAAACCTTTTTCTTAGAGGAAAGAATGGAAATATCATATCACTACTACACCGTTTAAAACTTCTGTCCCAAAAAACGTTCGGAACTCCAAAGCGGCTCCAAAGCGTACTCTTCTCTCCCAATCCTTTCGTATTGAGCAATCTCATCGAGGTATACAGCACCGATCATTGCGAGGGGTCGGTGAACCCTCCTAAACCTCGTCTTCACGAATATCGATTTGATCGGGGTATATTTCGAGGTATACAGCACCGATACCCGTCGTGAATCTGGGCCCTGAAGTTTACGAGGAATGTGGCTCAAGGGCCTTATGGGCTCGTTCAAACGCCGCGCGGCGAAAATGCAAAATTGAAGCGCAATCAATAATTAACGTCCTTGATCGAATTTGCGCCTTTGCATTAGTGGCGCAGTCCGGTGGCACCTCATATGGGCAAACTTACTGGTCGTTTGGGTTTTTTAGAAGGCTGCTATTCCTTATTAAAGGACAAACTTAATCGACTTCAACTGATAGAAAAAAACCTTTTTCTTAGAGGAAAGAATGGAAATATCATATCACTACTACACCGTTTAAAACTTCTGTCCCAAAAAACGTTCGGAACTCCAAAGCGGCTCCAAAGCGTACTCTTCTCTCCCAATCCTTTCGTATTGAGTCACTTAAGAATTTAAACATCACAGTCAATTTGTCTATCAGCACTAAGTTAAAAATTGACGTTATTTTCCTATTTCACTTAAAAGTGACCCAGTTACAGGCCGGTCTCTTCTTTATTAAAGAAGAAACTATTAAAAGACTTATTTTGACGAAATTCACTTTTTTGTTTACTTTCCTCCCTATGTGATTATATGCCTATTTTTTGCTTAGACGCGGCGCCACCGGACTGCGCCACCAACGCAAAGGAGCAAATTCGATCAATTAAGTTCATTATTGATTGCGTTTCGATTTTGCATTTTCGCCGCGCGGCGTCTGAACGAGCCCATAAGGTCCTTGAGCCACATTCCTCGTAAACTTCAGGGCCCGGATTCACGACGAGTATTCCCGGATTCACGACGAGGTTTAGGAGGGTTCTCCGACACCTCGCGATGAAGCAGGGTTTCGGAGACCTCGACAGGAGACCTGTTAGAGCCAGACGTTACAGTCGGTGAGAAATTGCGGAAATTGTGGGGAATTTGGGAGGAGCAGACAAAACTCCGCTACACTGCTCTGGCAATTAGCCAATTTCTTCTGTTATGCAGTTTGCGTCTTGAAAACAGAGAAATTTATGTTTTCTGTCATGTAGAGTAGTGTGATCAATTTTGAAATCTGAACGAGCCCTATGGGATGAAGCAGCTTCCCTCAGCCGGAACTGATCCACTGAGCTTTTGGGTGGCTTCAATAGTACTCTCGTCCAGTCATAGATACTCGGGGGCAGGCGACGTGCACGTCGGCCGATTTCCGGAGTGAGATCGCGACCGCCGGCAATCATCGTCTTGCCGGGGGCGACGAGCGCGTGGCGCATTCGTCGCTTTGTCGTCGTCGTTGCCGTTGTGGTGGTGGTGGTGGTCGCGGTGGGTGCGGTGCGCGTTTTAGGGGACCAGGCCGGGCCTTCTAATTGGCTTTGGGCTGGGCTCTGGCCGCCGGTGGCCGTAAATTCCGCCGGCACACGCACTATAGCGAGACGAGTTTCAGCAGAATGAGAGCACAGAAAGAGTTACACGCGCACGGCCCACATTTGCTCATTTATCCGCCACCACCAGGGCACACGTCTACGTGAATGGCGCCCGCTCGGCTAGCAGCGGTTGTCTTTCCCCTCAGGGCACTCAGTGATGTTCCTGGACAAGTTGTCCCCTCTTACTCCGAGCTTACTAAAATTCTTGAGGGCAGAGGGCCTGCCTGGGGCCATGGTGCTTTTCCGCCACCACCAGGGCACGATTACGTGGCGCCCAGTTTGCCCGGTTCTCTTGTCTTCTTTCTTTCTTTTTTTCCTTTTTTTCGTTTTTTTCAGTGTCCCGGTGCTGCTTCCTCTATGGTGATATGATATCACTATTTCATCATATCATATCATTGTAGACGGATAGCAGCTAACATGTTCTTGTGACGTTTTGTTAAACTGCGGCCGATGCACCAGTTTATATTTATATATGTGCCTACCTTGTACCATCTCAGAATCTCGACTAGGCGAGATTGAACTTTACTTCCCAACACTATTTGCAATGAACTGATAAGATAAACATGTTAGCTGCTATCCGTCGAAAATGATATGATATGATGAAATAGTGATATCATATCACTATATCCTCTATTTCTTGAAGTTTCAACGGCTCAATCCTCAGGAAATGGTGTCTGATTGTCCCTATATGAGAGAAGGGGGGGGGGGGTAACGCTGATAAAATCCTGTTCCGGCTTAAAAAAAAGGTTATGAAATGATCATGATGTTTTTTGCATATTGATTTTTCTCAAATACAATTTGTACAAATAGCTCTCTTGTCGCCTGAACGTTTTTTCGTTTTTTCGGTGCCCTGGTTTTGTTTCCTCAATTTCTTGAACTGTCAACGCCTCAATCCCCAGGAATTGAGCTCTGATAGCCCTTGAAAAAAACTTCCTTGATCACTTGATGAGCGCTATACAGATCAGTGTTGATAATGTTGATAAGATGAGCTTTCTAGTATAAGCTGATTCCTCTGCCTGTCCATATTCTTCTATTTCTTCTATGATCGATACTGTCATTTCTGTCTATCCTTCTATTTTTTAAACTTATCTGGCTAAGCTGGGCGCCTGCGTGGTACAGTGGTAAGAGGCGCTGCTGTCACCCGCACCGTCGAGCGATCGATCCCGGCCCGGGCTAACCAAGCCTTCCATCCCTTCGGGGTCGGGTGAATTGGTACCAGACTTGTCTGGGAAGGTAAAGACACTGACCTGGTATATCGGCTGCTCACCGCAGGTCATTGTACAGGCCAAATACGCATTCACTATGCCTCTACGACTTGAATGGAACACGAATGCGGTGGCGCGTCCTCAGGGGACTGATCAACGCCGGCACCTTTACCTTTACCTTTATCTGGGTAAGCTGGGGCCACATTCATCATTGGTAAACCCCGATAAACCCCGAGATATAGCCTGTGAACGGCGCGCACATTTCTCTACGTATCCTAAACTTCCTATGTTAAACGCAATCTCTCATCGACCCTGCCGTCTGGCTCTGGCTGCGCCGCGGTTTCGGAGACCGCTGGTCCGTTCGTGAATTTGGGCCCTGGTTTAGAAGATAACCTGCAGTGACTTGTAGTCGACAATTCCCACGCAGTAACCATTCTCAGCACTACATTCTGCCTTTATTACCTGATTGAGCTTTTAGGCATGTTTTCTTGTCTTGTTTTGGAGCTTTTTTTGCACTTTTGTTTCCATTATTTCTTTTGGGGTCGCGTGGTGCAGTGGTAAGAGGCGTTAGTAACATGGTCGGGCGATCGATCCCGACCCGGAGTAACCAAGCCTTCCATCCATCCAGGGACGGGTATATTGCCACCAGAATTGTCTGGTAAAGTGAAGACACTGACATGGTGCAGCGCATGGTCCTTGTATTTAAAAAAGTGACACGCAGGTTCCCATCTATTTGAAGCCAAATTCGGATAAATTTGAGGTTTTAATGTAATTTTTTTCTCTAACAAATCTCGAAATCTTGTTCACATTGTTCTCGTTTCCATTTTGGAGTTGTTGTGTCGTTAGTTACCGTACTTTTCAACACCACATGTGGTGTTACCGCATGTAATAAATTTGAAATTTGTAAGTCTTTGTGTAGGACAAATACGCGTTTATCCTTCCTCTACCATCCTGAATTGAGCACCAATTCGGCGGTACTTCCACAGGGGACTGATTAACACCAACACCTTTACCTTTACTCTTGGTGTTTGCCATCATTTGGCTCAGCGCGTCCTTGTTACGCCAGATTTCACATCGAAATCCATTATTCTTCTCAGATTCCTTGCGACTGCCGGTTCATTAGAATCTCCTGTGCCCAGATTCACTACTGGTAACCCCACGATAAACCCCGAGGTACACCCCGAATGGCGCGCCGCGGTTTCGCAGACCGCTCGTCCGTTCATGAATCTGGGCGCTGAACGTCGTGGAGTGTTAATAATCGAGAGTGTACCCCCTGCATATCGCCGACTCTCCTCCCGTCGTTCATGCACTTTATCCAACCAGAGTTATCGGTGATGTATCGGAGCTATTTTCTCGTTTTGCTGAAGAATCTGGTCTCAAGAGGTCATCGCCCACTAGTGCATTCTATTCGAAATTACTTCATAAACCAAAGGGCAAACGCTAGATTCGCTCTCGCCATCGGCTACCCTATAGTGAATATTCCACCGAGTGCATTGCTAGTATCGGGAATATTGCTACTTTTACTTCACCGATGTTGTTTACGAGGTCGCATCGTCTCTGAAGTACCTGGGCTCAGATTCATGGAAGGACGAGCGGTCTCTGTAACCCTGTCGGCGACAAACCTGCTCGATACCGTCGAGGTCTCCCAAACCCTGCCTCATCGCGAGGTGTGATAGACATGCGATAAACCCCGATTAGACTCCGACGCGTGTTCACGAATCTCGGTTTGCGCGCCGTTCGGGGTTTATCGGGGTTCATCAGTGATGAGTATGGGCCCTGGATTCATAAATAGTACACCCAATGTAAAACCCTTTATGGCGCACATACCCTGATTCACCAACGCGCTCTGGGTTTTTCGAGGTTTATTTAGTGTTTTAATTGGGCCTTCACGCCTCACCGGCGCATCAGGGCCCACATTCATCACTAGTAAACCCCGATCAACCACGAGATATAGCCCGAACGGCGCCCACCTTTGTCTACTTATCCTAAACTTCCTATGTTAAACGCAATCTCTTATCGACTCTGCTGTCTGGCTCTGGCTGCGTCGCGGTTTCGGAGACCCCTCGTCTGTTCATGAATCTTAGGCCAGGTGTTTGGAAACCTTGAACTAGTAATGGCGTATAAATTCCAAATGAAGTCGAGTAATCCCCAGAGCGGTTTGATGAATCAGTGTTCGCGCGCCCTTCAAGGTATCGGAGCTCTCGTCGTGCTAGCCAAATCTGTTAGGCCTCGTATGAACCCTAAATTCTCGCCATTGATTATTGAATAAAACAGTTTCTCAACACCTTGGGTACTTCTCAGAGGCATAAAGTTTGTTGTCCTTGATATTTCTGACTCAACGTCTAATCAAAGATTGTTTGCTTTCTTTTGAAGTTTTACCTATTGAATTGTGATCCTGTTTTTAACAATTTTTAACAATTACCATCCTGCATTCCACAAGTCTTCCTCGGGGGAAGGCTTGCGACAATTCACTCATGAACGCAGGGGTACATAGGAAGTCGTCGTTCAAAGGCGGTTTTTCGTGTCTTTTCATCCACTTTTTTGAATATCGATCTTCATTAATTTTGCAAGCCATTAAAGTGGAATGTCGAGTGCGGAAAAATGACCGGCTCCGATACTCCTCCCGTCTTCTCTCACTTGGAATGCATGGCTGGTAAAAGTGCTCTTGGAACCGAGCTGCTTTTCACAATTTTCCGCCGAATTCGGCCTCAATTGAGAGTGAAGCACGTCACTTTTCAAATAGTTCTGATGCTTGATTGATTTATAGTCTTTCATTAAGTAGGTTATGAGCGAAGTTTAATCAAGTCAATTAAAGGGGAATGCCTTTTTAAGTGATCAAATGTCCTTTTCTTTAATCCTTCAGCTATCCCGATAGAGGACTGGAAATACTACCCTGAATAGAATCGTGGATTTTTTGGCTTTTCTCCTTTTCTTCTTTTTCATAAGCCTTTCTTCCTTTATTTTCCCAGCCCATCTCTTTTGTAAACAATTTTATGCTGAAATTTTCACAGAAAAGCTTACTTTCTCTTGGTCTTTCTTGTTTATTTCTCTTCTGCTACTCTTTTATTCCTAGATCCTTGATAATTGAGAAATTTTGTCGTTCACTAAGCGAGAGATCACTCTGACGTCACAGTTTGTCTTATTTTTCATTTAAAAAAAGTTTTTAGGACGCCAATCGATATCATTCCGGAGGTTTGTCAACGGTCAGTGCGCAACAACTCGGCCTAGGCGGACTCTACTGATAGACCACGCCCCACACCATATCGAACGTTTCAACACGACTCGGAAGGTCCGTTTAGAGCTTTTTTGGGGCTTTCTATATTGATAAAGGGACGTTTTGCCTTGTTCATATACCCCTGCACCAATTGGTCGCGCAGTTCTGAATTTTCTTCTTATATTCCTTTCAAAAGGGCGCGCTTGTAGAACTAGTAGGAGGCGCTACTGACACCCGCACGGTTGAGCGATCGATCCCCGCCCGGGCTAAACGAGCCCTCCATCCCTCCGGGGACCGTACTTGTCTGGGAAGGTAAGGACACTGACTTGTTATAGCCGCTGGTCTCCGGAAATCATTGTATCATTGCCACCGGACTGCGCCACTAACGCAAAGGAGCAAGTTCGATCAAGGATGTTAATTACTGATTGCGCTTCGATTTTGCATCTTCGCCGCGCGGCGTCTAAACGAGCCCTAAGGACGCACCGCAGCATTTCTGTTCAATTCAAAGTCGTAGAGGCATGGTGAATGCGTGTTTCACCTATATAATATTTGCGGGGTTCAGTCACTACACCATGTCAGTGTCTTTACCTTCCCAGACAAGTCTGGTACCCATTTACCCGACCCCGCAGGGACGGAAGGCCTGGTTAGCTCGGGCGTGGATCGATCGCTCAATCGTGCGGGTGTCAGCAGCGCCTCTTACCACTGCAGCACGCGCGTACTGGATTTGCTGTACTATGATTTTAATGTGATCGCAGGTTACCGTATATTTTCAGACAGAAGGTCGGTTGTGTTTCGCGTGGCTGCCGCGCGACTAACGTCACGCGAATGCACCTGATAGCTCCATGGACCAGCAACTCCGCGAGATCGAGGGCCTGCTGGAAACGAGTGCGCATCCAGAACCCGAAGACGCCACCACGAAAATTAAAAAAGTGAATTTTTGATTTTGTCTGAAATCGTCGCGAGGGAGCCCATGTCCAACTGGCGGTATATACAGTAGCAGTCAAAAAGATCTGTCACTTTTCATTTTAATGCACAAATAGGTCTAATCGAAACGAATCTTATACCAATCGATAGTTCTGACGACTCTATTCAAAAACATGTCGAAACATATCGTTGTTGCGAATTCTCTGTGTTTTGAAAAAAGAAATTTTATAGAAATTTTCATATGCTATTTTAAACGAAAATATCTCGAAAATCGCTGAACGAAGGTTCAATCTGACATGGTTCGGTCGCGCGGCATCAAGCACTCTACAGCGGCTAACGGGCTTCAAAGAAATATTTGCGCCGTTTTCTTTCGAATTTCTTTTACATGGCGACTATCAAGTTGTGTAAAGTTGCGCAAACGCTGACAACTCGTCCAAAAGCCGAATTTCAGTACGTCAAACTCGTCCTACCGCATGTGGCCCTCGTTGCCGTTGTGTGCTTGTATGCAGTAATCGTGTCTTCTATCGTTTGTCGATGCGTCCTCTATCTATAATCGGTGTTTTTTGTACATCTTCTATCGTTTCGGAAAGGCACTGATTGGTGACAATCGCGAACGAAGATCGAGTACGTCCTCTATCTATTTTACTTTTTCGAATTGTTTTTTGTTCTATCAAATGTCAACTATCCCGTTTCCAGTTGAAATCCGTCGGAAAGGCACTGATTGGTGACATGCGTAGCAATTTGATAGCAAGAATTCGGGACGGTAAGTCTGGTGATGGAATTTGTTCGCCTCCTGGGCCCGGATTCATGAACGGACTAGCGGTCTCCGAAACCCCGTCTGCGGTAAACCCGCTCGATACCGTCGAGGTTTCGTAAACCCTGCCTCATCGCGAGGCGCGATAGACCCGCGATAAACCCCGATTAAACGCCTTCGCGCGTTCGCGAATCTCGGTTTGCACGCCGTTCGGGGTATGTCTCGCGGTTTATCGGGGGTTTACGAATGATGAATGGGGGCCCTGGCTGGAAATTCACCGGTATTCTTGTAATTCATTAGTTCTTCCAGGAAAGGGTGGCAGAGAGGTGTGGAAGGTGTCGATCGAAGGTGAACTATACCGATTCAACGACAAGATCTACAAGGCGTTCAAAGAACAATACGTGAGGTGAGAATCGAGGTATGAATCGAGTTTCGGTTATATTTACCCACGACGTTCTGCCAGGTATGCCGACGTGCGAGTGGTGCCCGGTTACGAACTACGAAAGGAAGAGTCGGATCGCCCCAAGAGGCACAGGTTCGTTCTCCTGTGTTTTTTGCTTTTACTATTGTTAAACTGATTTATTCTAGAAATAACAAATTGCGTGGTGAGAAAAGCGAAAAGATGTGGACAGCAAGTAGCGCGCTGTTCTTCGCCGCCACCACCATGGCCACTATCGGTATTTGTTTATTTTATTCATTTATTTATTTTTATATGAGCAAGTCATGCGTACTAGTGATACTGTGAACAAAACCACCTCAAAAAATCATGGGCCTGAGGATTCAGAGATCAAAAAGTTTCAAAAATTTAGATTTTGATTCGGAAAATTAAGAAATTGATATAACTCATAAAACAACCAAACTGATTGGGAGAAGTTTCGATTTTTTCGACTTTTTTATTCTTTTGGATTTTTCGCTCCCATTAGAGTGGTCTTCATCAAGCCGATTAAAAACCGATTCATACTCGGCTGCAAAGAAGCTGAGTTGTTTTTGCGCCCTGATTTTCCGAGTGCTGCTGCGACGAAGTTGCTCAGGAATACCATGAGCCTCTGGTGCTCACTATCGGATTACAAGAAAGCAATTGATTCCGTGGAACCCGCGAAAGTTTGGGAAGTACTGGAAGAGCAAGGCGTAGAAACTCGATATACGAAGATTCTGCAGGAATGTTACACTGGCTGCCATACCGTGCTTCGTCCTTTTTGCCGCGACGTCGGAGTAGCAGTCGAAAGAGGTGTACGTCAGGGAGACCCTATTTCTCCATGCCTCTTTTCGGCATGCTTAGAATCAACAATCCGTCGCTGCGACTGGGAACTCTTTGGAGTCGAGGTCAATGGTGCGCGACTGAATCACCTGCGGTTCGCGGATGACATCGTCCTCGTAACCAAAACGCCAGAGGATGCATCTCGGATGCTCAACGGATTACACGAGGCGGGAAAGGAAGCTGGAATGGCTATCAACACCACCAAAACGAAAGTCCTGCGAAACAGCTTCTGATCATTAGAGCCTGTTCTGCTCCAAGGAGTCGCGTTAGAGGACGTTAAGGAGTACGTCCACCTTGGCCGACTTGTGAATATGAAGAACGATTTGAAGCCAGAAATCGAAAGAAGGAAGAGAGCAGGCTGGGCAGCGTACAACTCCACAAGAACAGTGCTAGAGCGTGCTAGCAACTCCAAGCTCCGTTCCGATCTGTTCAACTCCACGGTTCTCCCGGCCCTGTGCTATGCTTGCGAAACCTGGGGGCATATTCATGAACGGACGAGCCAGATGGCAGAGTCGATGAGGGATTGCGTTTAACATAGGAAGTTTGGGATAGGTAGAGAAAGATGTGCGCCGTTCACAGACTATATCTTGGGGTTTATCGGGGTTTACCGATGATGAATGTGGGCCCTGGTCTCTAACGAGGAGAGCTGAGGACCAGCTGCGTAGAGTGCAGATCTCAATCGAGCGTAGGATGGCCGGGATGACTGGCCATGTGATCAGGCGCAGCGACGGTCGTTGGAGTACAAGCGTCATCCAGTAGAGACCATACGACAAGAAAAGGCCACCGGTCGCCCGCCATTACGATGGCAAGACTCTCTGGCTTACAGAAACAACGTCCGCGATGACAATTTGAAGCTGCGTGTTGATTGGCGTACTGCTGCCCGCGACCGTTCAAGTTGGAGAAGAAGATGAGACCCGCGCAAGTCTAATCGGTGTGCTGAGGAACGGGTCGTCAGAGCCGTTCAGAGCCGCAGAGCTGCGACGCGTCCTGTGCGTCTCTGTCCTATACTTGATGGTCAGTTACCACATCCGTCTTGCTGCCTTGTATGGCATCCCCTTCTACGTCACCTCTGCCAATTTTTTGAAGAATTTCTAGATTAACCTAGATTTTTTTTATTTCAATTTTGTTTGAAGGCACTCTTCCATATCTTCTTTTCTTACTCCTGTTGTGCAGTCTGTTGCACTCATTTGTTCAATAATACAATCCGTTTTGTATTTGTTTCCTATTGCCATTTTTGTCACTGTTCTCTTTGGGCATTTCGCGCCACGACATTTTTTTTTATTTTTTTTTTTATTTCGCCGCGACATTTTTTAATGATATTACCTGGAGTGACCCACGAGCGATAAGCAAATCAGCACGACAAATTGTCTGATTTCGCCGCTTATATGTGTCTAACATAAATTGAGCATGGCCTAACGAAGGTACTCTACGAATCTAAGCCGAAACCTAGTGCGTGGCTCATCCCAAGAGTATTGATCCGGTGCCGATCTTTTTGTCCACCCAGGAAAATTAATGCTCAAAAGGGCATTGACTGGTTTGCGTGACTTCCAACGGATTCCACCGCGAAGAACTTCGGAAAGTCCTTAAGGTGATGGGATTTTCGATCGCAGACGGCTATTTTCCCAGGGAAACGCGGAGAAATTAGGCAGATCAGATCACTTTTCCCTATCCATGCAATTTTCTGCTGCCTTATTTTTTATAACTTCTCTAATTATTCCTTTTCATTTCCAACTATTCGTTCCAGGTTACGGTAACATCGTGCCGGCGACGTCGTCTGGTCGAATCGCTTGCGTGGTTTTCGCGCTGTTCGGCGCGCCTCTGGCCATCATCACCATCGGAGGTATAACTTATAAACAGTTTAATATTCAAAAATTTAATATGAAATTATTATTTACATTTTCTTCCCGTAGTCACTAAGCCTTAACATTCCCATTCAATCTGGCCTGTTTTCTTCACCCTTTTAGAGGCTGATGTGAAAATTCTTTTTTGAAATCTCCAAAGATTTTCTATAATTAAATTGTTCAGATTTGGGTAAATTTCTTTCCGAATGCACTATATGGCTGTACAAGGAGATGAAAAAGTGGCGAGCTTTACTTCAAAGTCGATGGCGGCGATTTCGAGGTCTCAATAAAGGTAAGATTACTGGCGGAAGATTTCACCATATTTTTTAGCCATTATATTTATTTATTCATCACTCTCAAAGGGAAGAAATTACCTGAAATGTGGCCCAATAAGGGCATAATTTGAGAGCAAAATGTCGTATATGATCCCTTGACCTGCCCAGTCCTATCAGTCGGCCCCCTTTGGTAGCTATTTTCTCACATATTTTACTTATGTTTGACATCCCACTTCACCTTCCCTGCGATTCGCTGCTTTCTCTTCCTGCTCTTTAAAATTAATGCAGCAGTAAGATGCGCTGTTGCCACTCGCACGCTCGAGCGATCGGTCCTCGCCCCAGCTAACCAATCCTCCATCTCTCCGGATCAGGTAAATGGCGAGTAGATATGCCCGGGAAGGGTAGGGTACTCATTTGAACAGCTGTTGGCCTCCGCAAGTCAACGTATAGGACAAATACATGTTCACCGTGCCTCCATGATTTTGAGTGGGAGACGAATGCATGGCGCGTCCTTAGGGGATTGATCAACGCGAGCACTCTACTTTTTCCCTTCAGTTTTTCAATGAAATCAGCGACTTTGCAGAGCACGAGGACGCCGAATCACAGACGTCGAGCTCAAAATCGCTCGACTGGGAGGATTTGGTGTTGGACAAGACTGAAGTGCCTGTGTTCATGGTGTTCACTATTCTGTTGGTACGTTCCTCTAGCCAGATTGCTAAGCCTTCAAAAACTCCAAGAAAACTTGATCATTTCAGCTTTACATCGCGTTCGGTGGAGTTCTGTTCTCATTTCTCGAAGGGTGGACGTATATGGATGCCTTCTACTATTGTGAGTTATTTTGTTCACTTTACCGTTGCTATTCTTCTCAGTGATCTCCTTAATTACTTTTTTTGTAATAATCTTCGCCTAATTAGTTTCTCTGTGATTAAGGCGAGGATGATTGTTCATTTCCTGTCTGGCTGAATTCGATTTTGATTTATTGTGATCTGGGATCGCGTAAATGATGCCTTACGGGCTGGTATGGTGGAAACGTTTAATTGAACACATGGGTCCAGATCCATGATCGGACAAGCGGTCTCCGAAACCGCGGCTCAGCCAGAACCAGACGGCAGAGTCGATGAGAGATTGCGTTTAACATAGGAAGTTTAGGATAATTAGACAAAGGTGGCACCGTTCGGGGTATGTCTCGGGGTTTATCGGGGATTTACCAATGATGAATCTGGGCCCTTACCTCTACGATTCTGCATGGAATACAAATGCATGGCGTATCGTACGAGAAATGATCCACACCGATCAAATAATCTTTAACTCTACTGCCAGTGAAGGAGAAATAGAAAAGTATGTGCTTAAAATAAAAAGAGGGCCGTTGATCAGTCCCTGAGGTCGCGCCATGCACTTATCTTCCATTCAGAATTGCAGAAGCGTGCTGAATGCGTATTTGTGCTATACATTGATTTGCTTAGGCTAGATGCTGTTTATGGACAATTACGCACTAAATTTTCTCCTTTCCAAAACCCGCTTTCCGTTTTTCACGTCCTAATTGACATTACAGTTATCATATCATCATTTAACAATTATGATATCATAATTTGCTAAATCTTTTTATTTTAGCCTTCATCTCTCTGACGACGATAGGTTTCGGCGATATCGTTCCAGAGAACCACGAGTAAGTTGCTTCCAGGTGGTTTTTGTTTGTGAACTTCTTTCTAAATGTTGAAGATTAGCCTGGAACGGGTTTTCTGCACTATGATACGAAGAAAAGCTGAGCTGCGTCGAAAATTTTGGGAATGTAAGAGTCAATCCCTCAAAACTTCGAAAAATCTGTTGTGTAGCCTACGTTTAGCGACAGTTTCTAAATTTTTCCGTTAACCATATGATTTTCTCGTCTGTTTTTGTGCTTCACTGTGTTTTGCGATCTGCTGCTTTCTTATTTGTTTATTTGATAATTTATTTATTGATTGATTACGCTCATAGGTGTGCTAACCTAAGGGCTCGTTTAGACGTCGCGCGGCGAAAATGCAAAATCGAAGCGCAATCAATAATTAATGTCACTGATCGAATTTGCTCATTTGCGTTAATGGCGCAGTCCGGTGGCGCCGCGTCGAAGTAAAAAAATTAGGCATATAATAACATAGGGAAGAAATTAAACGAAAAAAAGTGAATTTCGTCAAAATGTCCTTTAATAAGGAACAGTAGCCTTCTAAAAAACCCGTACGACAAGTAAGTTTGCCGATATGAGGCGCCATCGGACTGCGCCACTAATACAAAGTAACAAATTCGATCAAGGACGTTAATTATTGATTGCTCTTCAATTTTGCATTTTCGCCGCGCGACGTCTAAACGAGCCCTAAGTGACCGACTTCGCTTCGGTGCGTAATCAATCAATAAATCAATAAACAAATAAGTGAGTGAGTAAATAAGTTTCCAGTTACATCGTGCTAATGCTTGCATATCTCGGCATCGGCCTTGCGGTCACCACCATGTGCATCGATCTTGTCGGTATTCAATATATCCAAAAGATTCACTACTTTGGACGGAAGGTGGGACTTTACTATTTCACAGAGAATCATATTCTTATTTTTCTAGAAAAAATATGAAAAAATATAAATCTCTGAGTAGCACTAGAGTTCTAAGCCTACTGGAGAAACCGGGAAAGTGCTTTTTTAGCGAAGCTGCTGACCAGTTAGTCCTAAGCCTCGGTTGGTAGCTTTATTGTCAAAAATTACTATTTTTCCCGAAATCTCTCGTCAAAACAGCTGAAAAAGAAGAATTTCCAGTTCCGAGGAACCGACTTGTTGCACTTATTGAAGCGTAAGCGAATGATCGAGAGGCGCTTGGCAATGGGACAAGGCGAGGAGATTCTCCAGATGTACATCCAGCAGATGCAGAATCAGCTGTGAGTTCCTTGCTCCTTTAAAAACAAGCAATCCAAAGAAAAAGGCGAATTCGCAAAAAAAATTAGAAAAAAGACAAAATTACAGACCCGAACCGATCATGGTCGAGCAGCAGTGGGAAGAGGACAAGGCATCCAGCCATATTGAGTGAGTTATCGCCAAACCCACAAGGGAGTGGGTCCGGATCAACCCTATTTTTATACTTTTCCACGAGAAAATCCCCCTTATTTTCAGATGGCAAATCGACGACGCCTTAATAAGTAGCTATTATAGTTTTGATTTTCCGCTAGCAATCCGTGTGCCTTCACCAAATGTTCTTTCAATTAGGAGGTTGGTTTTATTCTATCCGAAATTGCTGTTTTTTTTTATTAAGACGTGGTAATTTTTTTCTTGTCCTGTACCTGAGCTCGACACAAGGTTAGCATATTATATTTATTGGCTGCTTCGGAGCCTGAAAGGGTCAAGACGATTAGAGAAACTATTTGACCAAACGTCGCATCGAATCTGACCGGAATTCACGATCTGCTAAGTCAAGGGAGAACGGGATAACATACCTCAGCCTGATCCACAGATCGGCAGTAAAACGAGGAAGCCGACGGTTAGGGGTACCAGATGATGTAAGGATAGTATAGGGTGGTAAGAAAGTCTTGAGCCGTTTGACGCCTACTTTTTCTTGGTTTTCTTGTCCAGTGCACAGTGCATTTTACTACACGGTTCTATCACCATTGTTAGTCGGAACAATGATGTCCCTGATAGGCAGGCCAGCCATCTTCTACATGCAGAACTGAGCAGGCTGGAAGCCAAAGAATTCGCTGACTGCCCGTATGGAATCATCGATTTTAGTGCCTCTTTTCTCAGCTAAAAAGCAACGTGGAAGGATGATAATTGGTAGGTATAGGGGAAATTGTAGGTGTAATACGATGATTGTAAAACCGGGTGCCAACCTCATTTCTTTAAATATTTACTAGTCTCTTTATCGACATAGGGTCCTGCTGTGACATTGCGAGTTTGCACCGAATGCACTCTTGGCCGTTTTTCTCAAACTGCTTCCACGGGTTTCCAAAGCGGAATTGCTATAACGACAGTAGAGACCATGTCCTCTTTCGTTACCTTCTTCTTGTACACCATTCCTGCCCTGTGCCAGAAGCACCATTGGAGAACCTTCTTAACATGTACTTCCGGTTTTGCCTCCGTAAAAGCGCTTCTGCTAAGGGCAGCAGGACAACACTGCATGATTTGAAGTAACAAGGTTTGCCGCCTCTCATATTACCTACCTATGCGTTTTCAAAGTTGTTTTCAAGGGAGCGGAGAAGGGGTGACTGACCAGTGAATGCCCGGGTAAACCACGTGGTGTCAGTCAGGACGCCCGAGCTCAGTCCACTCAGCGTTTCTCTGTAACGAAGGAATGGAGCCAAGTGGTAACTGTAGTATGACTGTGTTATAGTCCCCTTGCAAGAGTAAGAGGGCTCTCTTCCGGATCCGCTGCGACTGCTTCGAGAAAGACAGAATTTTCTACCACAGGAGCCTGTCCCAATCACGGCTTGTCTTCGAAGCAAAAGCCTCAAGTTATAAAGCGAGATAACCAGAGCTCCGTGATGCTGAAGATTGTGGTGTCTTCTGCGAATAGAACGCTGATGTTGCGAATGGCTTCCTTCGTTCCAGTGCTGTGCCACCGTCCGTTAAAGATGAGGGCTCAAATATGCTCTTGTGGAAATGACATCGTATCTGAAGTTAAAGAAGATGGTTTGGTTATTTTTACCTATGGTAACTCTGCTTCGTGAATGACTAACAACTACCACATGTTAGGTTATGGATACAATTCAGAAGTCGGAAGTTCTGAATCTTTCAAGCAAAGTGGCTCAAGACTTTCTTACCACCCTATAGTAATTTTTGTATCAATAGGTAAGAATGACCCCAAATATGTGAACAGTAATTTTTGTGTGAAACGGCTTAGTGGTATGTGGTTACTGTTAGTCATTTCACAAGGAAGCCGTGTACTGGAGGGGGGAGGGGAGGAGTTACTGAGCAAGAAGGGGTGGGAAATAAGCTCTATATTTTTAAATTGATTTGTATGAAATTGACTCACCGTTGTTGGAGCTTTTTTCGTTAAAAAAGTAGTGTAATGATAGGTCTGTCTTGATATTGATCAGCTGATTGAGCAGCATTGGTTTTCGCATTCTGCTACCTAATTCCTACTGTTCTTAATTTATTTTTTGTATTCAAATTTGTTTTTGCAGTTATCGTCCACCCAGCATATATAGTAACTCATCTGCCTCGGCAAGATCTCTGTGAGTTTATCAAATTAATGGTTAAAATACAAAATATAGGCTTCGATTCTCACAGGCCGTTTCGGCTCACTCATATGTCCTACCGTTCATATTCTACAGTACCGGACATGTCTTTTTATCACTTCTCGAAAAAGACGCTTTGGAGCGTTCCAACGCGGCATTTTTCGATAACCTTGTTGAAACTCAATTATTTGTGAAAATATTCATATATTTTACCTCAGCAGCACGAGCTCTACCGACTGGTATTCAAAGATTGGTACAAATGCAAAATATGGGCCCCTTTCGAGGAGGTAATCGATTGATACGAGGGACCGACCAAGCGAGATTTGAGGGGTTGACAAAAAAATCGATATTTGTTAGAAAAATTCAGGTGTGGATAATTTATATACCAAACGATAGAGCTCGGGCAGCTGCACTTCACAATGTGTCTCCTTTCTCGAATAGTTGATATTTGGGGAAGCTATTCAAAAAAGGCGCTTTGGAGCGCTCCTGAGCGGCTTTTCCGGGAAGTGACCAAAAGACATGTCCGGCAGTGTATTGTACTATTCAATGTTTTTGATGGATCTTGTTCTAATCAACGAATTGTATTAGGGTGATCCAAAAGTTTGTGTGCATTTCAGATTCTAACTTCCTTTATTCACAACTCTATAAAAACAGATAAATGACCAATAAGGAGAGCATGGTTAAGCCCGATTCTTTAACGGATCACTGGCAATGCATTTCATTTTTTTGCATTTTTTCATAATATTCTGAAAGAAGCTTTGTGGATGGCGAATTCAGTTGCTGAGTCGTTCAGAATGCTCAAACAATGGCGTAGTGCACGTGGCGAATCATGGGACGAGTCGGGTCCGTCCGTTTCCGAACATTGCTCACTTTCCACTGAGCCATCAGTGCATATCAGACAGGTGAGTGGGATTTGACCTACTTCAAACTGATCACTTGAATCTTCCTCTAAAAATGATTACAGGCGTATTGGAGTAACTACCAGTCACCGGCAGAGTCCATTTCCTCGTTTGATTATGAGGTGCCGTTGCCTAGTCCGGACTACCATCAGATTGGTAAGTTTCTTCTTCTCCAGGGGCCGTATAGGTTCGTCTCTCAAAGGAGAGGAAGTGAATTCTCCGGCCCCACCCTCCATTTGGGCTCCTTCCCTTTGGGGGAAAGGACGTGCGTACAGCCCCCGCATACCACTTCTCCAAGCTGCATTAGAATACAACAAACACATAGGAAAACAACTTCACTAACGTTGGCGAAAGTTGGGAACAGCCAAAAAGCCCAAATTGAAAAGCGTAAGCCGTAAGGATAGAAACACGATGTAAAAGTAAAAGGATGAAAACGAAGGGCAGAGAAGGAAAAAGAAAGGAAACGTAAAAGATTGAAGCAATTTCATCAGACAAGCACGATTCTATCGGAGGGCGTCCATTTGTCTACCGTAATCCGTCGTTACAGAGCACGCGACAGGCGCCTAGCCCCGACTTTGCGTCAATGCGGCCTTTGGCACGAACTCGGTGCAAATTCGGTCAGGGGGCCTAGCAAGTTACGTCTGCGGTTTTGTATAAGGGCTAAAATTGACACGATATCATGGCTATTTTATAGTTCTTGGAGGGGAACGTATATAAAAGGTAAAAAATGTCCAGGTTATAAATTTGTAATTCACAAAAAATCACTGAGCTGACGACGGGTTACGGTAGACAAATGGACGCCCTCCGATGAAATCGTTTCTTATTTCATCAGCTTACTTGTCGCTGTGGGTGCATTTGGTGTACGGTAACAGACTATCGCGGCGGGACCCATGTGAGCCACCCATGACAAGCATCCCTTGGGTTTCGCTTAACATATAGTAGTAGGATTCCTACCATTGGAATTCTAAGCTATTTCTCGAGTTGAACAGATCTGCTAACTAGCCTGCATACATCGGTAGTAGTCTCACTAGAAGATAGCGTCAGGGAGATTTTTGTTGTTGAACAAATTTTAATTGCCTTTCTAATCATCCAAGCTTTTGGCTTGTCTATTCTATCCCTAGTGGCGAATAATCAATCAATTGATACAAAATTTTCAGCGTTGTCGGCTCGTCGTGCGCGACGTCTTCGCTCATGCCCGTCGGGCATCCACGTGCCGCCATCTCAATCTGTAAGCAGTCGAAGTGTTCCAGTGTCGGCACGTCGTCAGCCTTGCTACGATGGCTTCGTGTCGCCCGATCCGCTTCTGTTCTCGGCTCCGTTGTCATTCCGCATCTCGGAGCCGTTTATGCTCTCGAAGCTCGCGGCGCGATGCGACTCGCCGCCACCGACTGCCGCCGCGACAGCCGTCGAATTCGCGGCGGCACCGGTGGCGGCAGAAGTGGCGCCGCGTAGCGAGCTGATTGAGCCCGATCTGCTCTATCCCCAATGCTGCTTGCCGAATGCTTTTGTGCATGAGTCCCTAGGCATTCCTCCTCTTCAACTGAACGATTCGCCACCGTCAACGTCTCGCGTCTCCTCTCGATTCCACACCACGCTCTGTCCGATCATGGAGCGTAACGTGGTCGAAGAGGAGCACTCGAAGCCGCTACTTCAACGAAAGAAGAAGAAACGTCAGCAGAAAATGAACAATCCGTTGCATAACGTCGACTGGTTGAATGTGAGCCCTCGGGTGATGCAGCTCGTCAAGGAGGATCTGCCGAAACTGTTCGAGCATGTGCGAACCGACAACTCCTCTCAGGACTCTATAGTGCTTGTTAGTCCGCGTACTGTGAGTCGCTCGCTTTACATGTGCTTTCGTTGAAGTCACCTCGTTAAGATCGTGCCTTACCGCTGTCTTCTGGAAAGTTTTTTTTCGGAAAATTTCAATTTTTTCGATATCGTTAGAATATTTCGTCCGAAGACAGCACTAGATGGGGCAGCGATCTTACCGTAGGTGATTTTTCGGTTTCCTTTCGTTGCATTTTATGTGCTAGCGCTTCGGTAAAAAAATTCTCTAAAAAATTAAAGTAGACGTGGTACTGACGCCCACACAATTGAGTGATCTACCCCTCCCGGACTAACCGAACCTTTCATTCCCTCGCGGTTGGGTGAATTGGTGCAGAATTGCCTGGGAAAGGGAAGACACTGACTGGAACTCTGCAAGTCATTTGTATTGGTCAAATCCGCATTCACCATCTCTCAACAATTCTGAATGGAAGACGAGAGCATGGCGCGTCCTCAGAGGACTGATCGACACCAACCCTCCTAATCCACAGGCACGATTCTATCGGAGGGCGTCCATTTGTCTACCGTAATCCGTCGTTACAGAGCACGCGACAGGCGCCTCGCCCCGACTTTGCGTCAATGCGGCCCTTGGCGTGAACTCGGTGCAAATTTGGTCAGAAGGCCTAGCAAATGACGTCTGCGGGTTTGTATAAGGGCTAAAATCGACACGATATCATGGCTATCTTATAATTCTTGGAGGAGAACGTGTATAAAAGGTAAAAAATATCATGGGTATAAATTTGTTATTCACGAAAAAATCACTGAGCCGACGACGGATTACGGTAGACAAATGGACGCCCTACGACAGAATCGTTTCCTACCTAATCCCTACCCGTTTTCTCTCACAGGGATCGTTATCAAAGATGGCTCGCCTTCTTACAATTAGAGCCATTGGAATTTATTTTCTTAAGCCGCTGATTTTCATGAAGTGTAATCATGTTATCTTTCTAATCAAAAAAGTTGAGTTTTGAATTTTATCTATGACCCTATCAATGATGCGAATGGCAGAGTCGTTCCCGGGACAACCGTGGGAAAACGAGGTTTGCATTATCTGACCTGCTGGCCTGCCTGTGGTTTGCTGTGTGCGTCGAATGTTGCTCGATACCCAACGCATGGGAATTAGCCTCTATCGATCGATACCTATCTTTTTGTGTGCTATTTATCGTGAAATAAACCCAGACCGTCAGCTTGCCTCCTTTTGGCTCATTTTCATCCCTATACAGACTATTCTCTGTGTACCTCTGTCAAAATACCCGCGCAGCAGACGCGCCGCACGATCGATCGATAAATCGATACAGTGCGCTGCACCGATTGATCAATCAATCGATACAGTGCGCCAATTTTCTTTAGGACTGGCGGGCGTGCATGTCTCAGTGTGGTGATCTTTTTCAACCTGCCAATTCCCCTCTACATTATTATTTTATTCCAGCCGGTCGGTGTCGCATGCATGGAGGATTGGGATTCGTACATACGAATGCTAGAGGAGTACAATAAGCCCTACGAGCGGTGAGTTTCTAAGGGTTTTCTTTTTATCCCCTTATTTTGTTAATTTTTTGCCCTTTTTTCATAGTCACAGGTGTGATCGAGTGCTTATTTTTGCCATAGCCATAACGTTCTGCTTCCGATAATGATTCCAAATATTTTCTTTAAGTTTTTGTTTTTTAGCTCATAAGTTCTAGCCCATTTGACATCCCTACCCGCGGTTAATTCTACACCCTTAACCGTGACCTATTGCTAATGCCCGCTCCATCGCCAATTGGTGAACGCGAACAACTCGTCCGTTCGCTACGGATCAGGAGTGGTGAATTGGAGCATTATTCAGTAATGAGTGGCGAATTGGAGCATTATTCAGTCGCTGCCTTTTCATTCACCTAATAGATCATCCACCTAATAGATCATCAAAGTAGCAAGAGCTGCATTCTGCTTCTATATGCGAGTGGACGAGTTGTTCGCGCTCGTCCATTGGCGATGGAGCGAGCATTGGCAATAGGTCACGGTTAAGGGTGTAGAATCAAACGCGAGTGTTATCCCCTATGTTCGTTTAATGTTTGGCCTTAATGCACCGCAGTTTGTTTTAGTTCTCTGACCACAATTTTTTTTGACTTTTCTTTGAGCACGACAAGTAGTTTTTTTCAATTTTTCGCACATATTTTATTTTTTCTCCTGCACGCTTAACGATTGGTTTGAAGCGTGGTCTACGAGCCGATGCCAGTGAAGGTGATGCTGGCCTCGTCACGACAAACGCCGACACCGTCCAAGCTCAGCTCCACACCGCTGCCACCGAACCCATCGGCGCCCGCCCCGCCCACTCCACACTCGACTCCGCCCCCATCGTCGCCGACTCCGCCTCCGAAAGATCCGACTCCGCCCCCTCCGCGTCAAACTCCGCCCCGTGAGACTCTGTCGCCGAGATTGCCGACACCGGTCACGGAAACACCGCAAAGCCCGTGTGGACCACCGTCGACGTCACGGGTGTCGACTCCGCCCCGAGAGCCAACCCCGCCCAAAGAGCCGACTCCGCCCAGAGAGCCGAGTCCGCCAAGGGTGCACGCCCCGGTGGTGAAATCGCCAACACCTCCACCGCCTGTGGGCACACCGCTGTTCGTCGAAGTGCAGACGGAGATCGAGATCGTGCCCGAGGAGCACGTCCATGTCGTCGAACGCGATGAACCTGAGGACATGTCCAGGTTTCTAAGCGCTTTTTTCGCTTTTATTTTCCTCCATCTCAGCACGTATAGTGGGGATTATACTTTTAGTGGAGGTAAAAGTGATTCAAGACCAAAAATTGCGGTTGAATTCATGTGAAATTCTACTTTCCTCACTTCCTCACCGCAGTTAAAATGCTGACTACAGTACCGGACGCGCCGCAACGATAAAACGGCGGTAGCGGCGCTTTAGAGCGCCGAAACCCGTCGTTTTTCAATAACTTGTTTGAAATTGATTTATTTGCAAAAATAAGTATATATTCATGCTCAGCAGCTTGAGCTCTATTCCTCCATATAGACTTTTCTCAAATTCGTAAAACTTGTTTTCACTCGATTTTTTTTGACCGTTCGATTTTCGGATTCTGTTGGAGACAGTCTATACATTTAATAAATGAAATTTTTGCGTCAATTACCGGACAAAATCATCGCCCGTGACAGTTGGCTTCAATTAAGCGGAAAAGTTAAAATTTACGGTAGGATTTTCGAAAAAAGAACGGTTGAGATGGATGGAGCTTCTATGTGATTGATGGTGGTTGGTGGTTAACTATACACGCTGCACCGTAACTAACACCTACTAACGCCATTGTGGTGGTGGTGAAGTTCTTGCGCCACACGTCTCGTGTTGGTCATCACTCACATCACGGTTTTTTCCTTTCTTTTCCTTTTCTTTTTCTCTGTTCTTTTCTTTTCATTTCCTCTTTTCACTCAATCATTCAGTTTCATCATCGTTCAGTTCGCGTGTGTTTTTGGTGTGGTGGTCGTTTTTTGTCGATCGGTTCGTACTACACTCGTGGTCGATTTTTTTATTTTTTTATGATTTTCGCTCTGTTGCTGCTTTTTTTCGCTTTTTTGTTTGACATCTCGTGTTGTCCACAGTAATTTCGCTGTACTAACTATGATCTGTGCAACTGTCTTCACCTCTAACCAATATTTGAGCGAAATCCGCCGCTGTAAGCGAAATTTGTTGTCAGTTCTCAAAGAGAACGATCCGGTAGGGAGCGCGTGGTTCAGGGGTAAGAGCTGCGACTGATACCTGCACGTCTGAGCGATCGATCCCCGCCAGAGCTAACCAGGCCCTTCTTTCCTATGGGATTGGGTCAATTGGAGCAAAACTTTTCTAGAAAAGTGAAGACACCGACTTGCCCAGTGGCTGCCCCCACAAGTTGTTGTATAGCCCAACTATGCATTCGGCATACACCTATTCTGAATGGTGCGAGTGCGTGGCGCATCCTTAGGGTACTGATCAACGCCAACCTCTTCCCTTTCTTTAGCTAATAATTGGCCATTTTTGGTGGTGGTGAAAGGGATAGTTTTAAGGTCAGTTCAGTGAGGCGAGCGGTAACTTTCTGGCGACTTTGTTTTGGAAAACACGAACGGCAACGGATTTCGACTCAATTTCCGTGATCCCTAAAATACGTTCCAGCAGAAAGCGTTCAATTTTTTAGTCCTGTACCGACGGACAGCTCGTCCGACGAGGAGAACGGCAGCGGGCTCGACCTTGACCTCGGGGCTTTCGAGCTCGTTGACTCTGGCATGACTGCCGAGACGTTGTTGTCCACCGAAGAGCCGGTCATTTATCATCAGGTCGGTGAATAGCAGTGATTTTGGGGAGCTTTTGCATTTATTGTTATCATTATCAGTAGAAACAATAGGTGACAGAATTGAGTTTTTCTTCAATTCCTTAAAATTCAGGACCTTCCGGTGCACTCGGTGCATCACGACACCGTGCAAACCGAGGCAGCGTTGGCGAATTTGATGTCAGCACCGTCGAGCATGCTCACCGGTGCCATTCCTCCGACTATGGTAGAGGTGCGCTCTTTAGTGTTTTATTTAATTTTATTTTTCATGCACTTAACGAGCGCCATACAATATCAAGGCAACCACAAAAGTGAAGGAGACAGCAAAAATGAGGAATATGCGCGAATAAGTAAACAAACAAACCAATACAGAAACTGCCATTTATGATACCAGCCATTCAGCGGCCTGCCGGCCGACAAGCGGCTGCTAAATACACACTAAAAACAAAAATACATGGGCTGAAATAAAGATTTGAAATAAAACAAAAAATATTTAAAATAAGACGATGAACAAATAGCATGTAGCAAAAGACGGCGAACTGAACTGATGAAATACGTCCCTGGGAGTACGGTAACGGGCAATCGCGGCGGGACCCATATGAGCCGCCCATGACAACTACGCTTGAGTTTCGCTTATTATATAGTAGGATATTGTAACAGTCGTATGGAATTGAGTAACTAATGAAAAACAGTATATAATAAAAATCAATAACGAATGAAGCAATAAAGTTATGGAATGTGAGAAGCCATAACTGACCATTTTAGTGATAAACAATAACAGTAAATTTTACAAGGACATGCGTTTGTGGTTTGCACGATAAACTCTGAGGTGGCTGTTAGGAGGTTGGAAGGGGAGCGGAGCATAGGACAGAATGGCAAGGAACAACCTCTTTAGGTCGTGTCCTATGCTCCGCTCTCCTTTCTTATATATTCCTTGCTACTTTTTCAATTTTCATTTTCGCGGTGATCTTTGTATTTCTTGCAGGACAATTACTGTTTCGTAGTTGACGGCGAGAGAGTGCGAATGGGCGACATTCTCGGCGACGATCAATGGTGGAGACACACCTCTCGGCCCACAAAGTACTTCTACTCGGAAGATCTCAGGCAGTTTCATCGAGTGAATTGTATCGCTGTCAAAGGCAAAGTGATCACGGCCAAGCTCGCCACCAACGCTCTTCAGGTTAGTTCGTGAACATCCATACTGCAAATAGCTTTTGAAAAATGGCATGGTGGTCCTGTCAGGGTCAAGTTTGATGTTCGACAATCGGATAGTGAGTTGCTGTTCAAATTTGAACTCAGACACGGGGTTCCTTATATTTTTTGGGGAATACGGGAGAAGAAAGAGAGGATCTCCGTTGCTGATATTCCATCCCAAAAATGCACAAAAACAAGGTCATCCAAATTCTCTAATGGTTGAAGGTACAGCGCCGGGACCAGATTCGTAAATGGCAACCCGGGAATAGACCCCGAAAAATGAAAAAAATCGGAAACGTTGGGGTGAAGTACCATTTTGCACCCAGCCCTCCTTCCCAAACCTATCCCCTGTGACTAGAACTTTCTTTGACCCTAAGGGCTCATTTAGACGCCGCGCGGCGAAAATGCAAAATCGAAGCGCAATCAATAATTAACGTCATTGATCGAATTTGCTCCTTTGCGTTAGTGGCGCAGTCCGGTGGCGCCGCGCCTAAGCAAAAAAAAATTAGGCATATACTCACATAGGAAAGAAATTAAACGAAAAAAGTGAATTTCGTCAAAATTTCCTTTTATAAGGAATAGCACCCTTTAAAAAAACCGAATGACCAGTAGGTTTTCCTACATGAGGCGCCACCGGACTGTGCCACTAATGCAAAGGAGCAAATTCGATCAAGGACGTTAATTATTGAATGCACTTCAATTTTGCTTTTTTTTTCGCCGCGCGGCGTCTAAACGAGCCCTTAGTGACGCCTTTTTACCAGTTTTTACCAACAAATACCATGTAGCAAAAGACTGCGAGCTGAACTGATGAAATGCGTCCCTGGGAGTACGGTAACGGGCAATCACGGCGGGACCCATATGAGCCACCCATGACAAACACCGCTTGAGTTTCGCTTATTATATAGTACGAAGTAGAATTCTAATGAAAAAAATTGATTTCAGGTGCAAGCGGCGGCGAGCGCGTCGTCGGCGTCGACACCGCGTTCGTCGGTGAGTGGTGCGTCGGCACGTTCGCATAATCGCGACAATAAAGTGCCGTTGTGTCACGTCTATAAGGTGATCCGTTTCTATTCGTTCTGGAAGACGTGCACCTCATTCCATCGGATCGTCACGATGATCGATCGCGTCACCGACGATCGTCATGTGAATCCGGACTTTAAAAAGCGCCTCTTCGTGCAATATCTGTGGCGTAATGCGAAGGCTGTCGAAAAGGCTCGAGTGCAGAAGGAGTTCGATCCGCGACGACAGCGTCTACTGCGATTCGTCACCGATCCGACGGCTCGAAAGAGGTTCCAGAAGATGTGACCGCCCGTCTGTGCTCCTTGTGTGCGAACCCACCTGTGTGTGCGTGCCTTCTGCCTGTCGTTCTTCTCATTCCGCGCTGCGCTTTCGCCCCGCAAATCTCTTCACTTCTCAACATTCTGCCGAAGAATTCCTCCACAAAAAGCATTCTTGGCGAAAGCGCTGCGACTCTTCATTGTTCAAATGCATGATGTTCGAATGTATCCCTCGTGAAATTCCTCCGGCTTTTGGCTGTTCCGTTCAGCTTCTCCCTCGTTCTCTCATCATCGCGTATACTGTTCCTATCGCAACGGGTTTCACTCGTCCGTCATGGACCTTCCACACTCTCAGGTATCACACATGGCGTTCCATTCGTTCTATTTGAAAATTATGAGGCGATTCGTATTTATTAGGTGTTTTTCGTATTGCCGACAATTTTACTGTTTTTCGTGCCGACGGTATCGGTGGAGGTTTTTCGTTGCTGTTGCTACTGGATTCAGATTACAATGGTTCCCCTCAAAATTCAATTTTTAGGCAGTTCTCTCGAGGGCTTCATGGTTTTTTTAAAAACCCTGAACAGTTAGTTACTGTATATATTTAACGCCAACCATTCAGCGGCCAGCAGGCCGCCAAATAAACTAACAAATAGTAGGAAACATATATAAAACATTTATAATAACAAATAGAGCGAAGAACAAAAAGCATGCAGCAAAAGACGGCGAGGAACTGATGAATTACGTCACTGGGAGTACGGTAACGGGCAATCGCGGCGGGACCCCAGAGTTGACAATCAGACATCGTGGTTTCGCTTATTTATTATTATTTATTATATATCCAGCCATTCAGCGTCCTATCGGCCGCCGAAAGTCTGTTTAGAAGTTTTTGTGTTGTTTCCCTCTTTATGAGAAATAAATCGGTTGCAAATTGACACTACATCCTAAAGAACAATTTTTTCTTGAGCCGGTGTTCGATGCAGACGGCGGGGATGGTATGGGGTCACTGGGAGTACGGTAACGGGCAATCGCGGCGGGAACCATATGAGCCACCCATGACAAACATCGCTTGGGTTTCGCTCATTATACAGTAGGATCGGGTACTTAGCACAGTTTCTTTTTCTGGCGAAGGATCCAGCCCGAAGTAAAACTTTTGTACAACATTAGTACATTGATTATCCTGAACAAAAATATTCTTCAGTATTTTTCTTTAAATTTTTGAGAACACTTTGCCAAATTACCAGTACTTAGGGAACTTAAGAAAAACGTATAAACGGATATCTCGATGACGTGGGTGCTTCTGGGATTATGCCTCAAGAATGCGCCATGCATCCGACTCTCGCGCAGAATCGTAGTCGAGCAGGTGTCAATTGGTCGTTTCCATATTCCTAGTGACCAGTGCTATTTTGGTAGTATTTTAACTCACATAGAATGAGCAACCTTATGTTCCTTCAGGCAAAATACTGGATAAATTTTGAAAACAAAACACTGTGTGAAAACCTCTTTTCGAAATTGTCATTGCTGCAGCAACGGATCACCTCCACTTTACGTCGATCATATCGGTCTGATTTCTTCTCCGATCGTTGTTGACTGTGCTTTGACGCGAAAATACCCTTCTCGAATCGTCGTTCGGTGTGCACGTGAAAAATTAATTTATATAGCGCATATATACATTATATCTGCCTACCGTATCGCTTCATATTTTGCCTCCTACTACCGTACTCTCACCTATACGTCGTCTTCTACTTCTATGCGTAATGTTTGAATCGCTGTCGCCTAACTATCGTCGTTTATAGTATGTATCGTCGTCGGATACTATGTCATGCACATTTTCTCTTTGTGATGTGCTGCGAGTGTAATATCGGAGAAGTGTGATATAAATGGTATGCTCATTTCCGTCCGTCTCTTTTCTGATGAATCTATTGTATCTATCGTTCTATCGTTTCCTATCTCATTATTTCATTCTTCCTTTCTCCTATTCTCTCTGTTGTTTTTCCGCCAATTCAATGGAATGACGGATTTTTCCCATAGAAGGTTGCGGAGCAGCTGACCACCACCAGCAAAACATCAATTAGGACCGGTCTAGTCAAGTAGTCTACGGTAACCTACCGTATTTTCTCCAAATCTCCACGAACAAAAGTGTGGCTGGGTTCTCCACGAATATTTCCGCTCTTTCCAAAATATGGGTATAGATCAAGTAGTAGGCATTTACCAATCCCTTAGGAATGCGCCGTGAATTCATGCTGCGTTCATGATCGTACAAGCCGGGGACTGCGTATTTGGTCTATACAATGACTTTAGGGGCTTGCCTTGGTCCAACCTTGGAGGCATGGAAAGTCTGATAAGATTGGGTGGTCATCGATCGCTGATAAGATTGGGTGGTCATCGATCGCCTGTTGGTGTTGGGGCTCGTTTAGACGCCGGAAAATGCAAAATCGAAGCGCAATCAATAATTAACGTCATTGATCGAATTTGCTCTTTTGCGTTAGTGGCGCAGTCCGGTGGCTCCGCGTCTAAGCAAAAAAAAATAAGCATTTAATCACATAGGGAATAAATTAAACGAAAAAAGTGAATTTCGTCAAAATGTCCTTTAATAAGGGATGGCAGCCTTCTAAAAAACCCAAACGACCAGTAAGTTTGCCTATATGAGGCGCCACCGGACTGCGCCACTAATGCAAAAGAGCAAATTCGATCAAGGACGTTAATCATTGATTGCGCTTCAATTTTGCACATGCGCCGCGCGGCGTCTAAACGAGCCTTTAAAGCCCCTTCAGACTTTACTGCGCTGCTGCCGCAGTAATGATGAAACATAGGGTGCGGCGCCCTATCCGGCTTTTAATATCTTTGCGAAAACCGCCTACATCGCCAAATATGCACTACATAGTTTTCTGACCAACGACACTCCAGTGGACGGTCGGGAAAGCGCGCAGCTATTGCGGAAATGCGTGCGAATTCCCTTTTTACTGCTCTACTTTGGTTTACTGCCGCAGTAGAGTCTGAAGGGGCCCTTGGTGACGCGTTTTCCCAATGCATCGCGTGCATCCTCCTCTTAGAATACTTCAAGCGAAGTACGTTTTGATCAGGAAAATTTTTATCAAACGATCCCATCATCATTATTTTTTATCAAAGCTGGAGAGCTTTGTAAGCATTTTCGACCAACTCCGATAAATGTATGGGGTGATGTTTCGGAAAGATGCTAGGGAGCTAGGAATAGTCGCCTAGAGGGGTGTGAGCCCAAGGCTAACCGCGGTGTTGGCTATTCGTAGATTTATTGGCCACCACCACTCCAGCGGCCTATCGGCCGACTCAAATGAAATGTAAATTCTGGAAATTTTGACACTACTCCACGTAATCAGTCACAATCTTTAAGGCAGATTGAAAAGAAATGAAGCAATTTCATCAGCTCCCTTGTCGCCGTGGGTGCATTCGGTATACGGTAACAGACTATCGCGGCAGGACCCATATGAGCCATCCATGACAAACATCGCTTGGGTTTTGCTTATTATATAGTAGTATTCTTCGCCCCAGAGGTCAATACTGGCATTTTCTGTGGTCGACGCTCTGGAATTTCACTTCTTCCGCCTGGCTGATGTCCCCTACAGCTCAGCGACGCCTTCAGCAAATGGCCGCCACCTCTACAGCTGCCTGTTTGTCACGTGGGGTGGAATTTTTGTTTGACTGATAAGTGCTCGGTGCAGGTTCGTCGAGGATGACACCTGTATGTTCGCGGTGATCATCGAAGACGGCTATCCATGTACGACGAGACCGCCGTTGTTGAGACTTCCGAATGTCGAAGAAGGGTAGGTGTACGGTAGAGACGCTGTTACTGCTGGGTTATGCGCGAAAAATTCAGCGATCGTAACTTTCTTAGTGATTTTTTCAGAAGCTTTAGTCACAACTGTAGTCTTACAAGGTGTTCTTACACTCAACAAATCTGATTCACCCGTCCTTAGCAGAAAATGTCTTTACCATTCGTATCAGCTATACCTAGGACTTGATTAATTTTGAAGGGAGCTACACACTCAAACTCAGAAAACAGCCTTGAAGGACCGATCAGCAGGGCCCAGATTCATGAACGGACGAGCGGTCTCCGAAACCGTGGTGCAGCCAGAACCAGACGGCAGAGTCGATGAGAGATTGCGTTTAACATAGGAAGTTTAGGATAAGTAGACAGAGATGGGTGCCGTTCCGGCTATATCTCGGGGTTTATCGGGGGTTTACCAATGATGAATCTGGGCCCAGAAGTTTCTGAAGCGCCTGATCACTGGTAGTGTGCAAACTTCGAAAGGGCGTTCATACTCGACCCAGCTGCAATGTTGATGCTTAGGGTAGGGACGCAGAGGACGCGACCATCTGCCCGTCTGGTATAAATGATTCCGCAGCCTTTCGCTGATACAAACATACCCATCTTATCATCACAACCAGCGTTGCAGTTTAAAAAAACAGCAAAGTGTATGGGTAGGTAGGTAAGAATAGTAAAAAATTTTATTCAATTTTTTATAAATTGTTGTTATTCCCTTCTCGAATCATAACAGCTAAGTTCTTTCATGGACTGATAAGCAGGTGATAAAAAGTGGGTAGGTTCCTTTACGTTACAAGCTAGAAGAAGTGGATCTATATAGAGCAATGCTTTTAATCGCATACATAGTTCTATTGGTAGTCGTCTATTTTTAGCAAAAATGACTCTAAAGACAAATCGGGAGCAAGCTGTAACTTCTTGGGGCAAAAAATTTCATTAGAAGTGCTCCAGCGTTCTGATAATTAAGGAAAGTGTAAGGAGAGCCAGCTTGTAGTGATTGTAAATATGGGGTTTAGTTTGGTTGGTATGGTTAAAAGTTGATTGAAATTATATCGCTTTTGTATGGAATCGAGATATTTCCAGATGTCTTTCGACAAATTCTCGAGGTCGCATTTGCTTGGGTTTGAAAGCAATTCAGATAAATTTTTAAAAATCATAAAATTATTTTTTCTACTTGAACCTTACGGCCTCCTCGTTATCACACGTGTCTGTTACAGAGACGATTCGGAAAATTCGACGATCGACTTTCCTGTGAAAGTGAATTCCACGCCCGTGAAATACCGTAAGCTTTCGTTGTACCGTACCACCTAGAAATTCTTTGTCGTCTGCAAAAGTAGCGCTTAATGGTTCTTGGGATAATCAGGCAGCTTTCCTCGGACTTGCATGAATTATATAAAGTATGGTCCTTTTTGGAACTGTTAAAATGATTAATTAAAGTGAGCAAAGATGAAGAAGAGGTTCTTTATCACTATGGCGACTCGTGCGAACCGATCCCAGTCTATTCGGTAGATGAAACGCCGCTGGACGGTCCGTCGACGCTCACCAACGCTCTCAGTTGCCCAGTTCAATATATCAGCAAGGTAAAGAATGCCATTATAAAGGACCATTCATACTCGGCAGTAATGTAGCTCAGCGATTTTCCCTTTGGCACCACTCCCTTCTCGAGTCAAAACTTCCAACTTTCTCAGCGTTCAAAATTTCAACCCACGTTTCGTGGGTCTCCATCCTATATTTCTATATTCCATTGTGAAATGGACACTTTTCAAACCAATATGGACGTTTTTCGAAACAAAATGGTCATTTTTCAAATAAAAAAGGATGCCCTCAACTTTCAAATTGTAAATGGCATGAGTCATTTTTCATTTTTTTGCTACATACGTTTTCAAAAATTATATGCAGCAAGTAATATATACTTGTTGCATATATTTGTTGTAACTAGCAATATACAAATATATAGGCGACACTGATGATAAATATAATCCAAAACATAAAAAAATAAGATATGAAACAACAAAATGAGACTACAAATATGAAACTACAAACAACTTGTATATACATTATAACAAATATGATACATAACAAATAATTGATAAAAATCATGTATTTAACAATTATTTTTTTTATTTTTATAGACGATTTCATTTTTGTTAATTATTTAACAACTGATTAATAAAAATAAAATCGTCTTTCTTATCTGAGATCAGAGAACTTACCAGAAAGAATCCCTGATCGATTTGAGAACCTACTATGGTCTGGAAAATGTTCCAAAAGAAACTTGATCGCTCTGGGGACCATCTAATTTAGTTCGTAAGGCGCTTTAGAAAGACTCCTTGATCTAAAAACCATTCGGTTTGCATTGAATGTTGATGCAGGGCAAACGTCCTTTTTGTTTTGAAAAAACGTCCATTTTGGTTTGAAAAATGTCCATTTCAACATGAAAATGGTATATTCTCTGCCAAGCATGAACGGACTTTGAGACACCAATAGTTCGAATTATGGATCGTATTCACTTGCTTTAGGTGCCTCCGTCGCTGGTCACCGACAACTACTGTTTCATCTGTGACGGGGACGAGGTTTCCGTCGAGGATATCCTCACCGAGTGTCAGTGGTGGAAGCAGACCAGCAGCAGTACACGATTCTACTCCTCCGACAATATGACCACATTTCACCAGGTGACTGCGTATTTTATTACCGGTGTTTTTGAAAAACATAAGAGCAATATCGTCGTTATTTGGTGATTTCTATAATTATTTGGATTAAATTCATTTATCTAGCGATCTCTTCACGGCTTTGTTGTCAATACAAGGGGGATACTGAGTATATTGAAGCGCCGCGGCGCGATCTGTTGATTTTCTGCCGCCATCGCGTCGCAACGCGATCGGCGTTTGTTATTTCTTATTTTGAATATGTATTTCCAGGCTAGAAGGATGGGAACAGTGAAAATGAACAGGATAAAAATAAATTGTGACATATAAGCCCTTTGATTCTTAGCGCTCAGGCGTTACAACTCACTAGTATCATTATCGCCTCCCCAATACCTTTTTCTCACTTCTATGTAGTCCGTGGGTAATTAAATTAGGCGTGGGGTACGGTATTATTAGACCGTTGTGTGCAATCACACACATCGAGGTACCATCAAGAATTAGCGCTTTTATTAATCCGCATGTTCTTTCGAGACCATCATCAACAGCATTATCACTAAGAAACGGTTCTACAGTGCTGCGACCATTCTCCTACCGTAGCCCGTCGACAGCTCAGTTATTTTTCCGTGAACAACAAATTTATACTCTTGACCCGCTGAGATCATTTGCTAGGCCCTCTGACCATGTACGCACCGAGTTCGCGCCAAGAGCCGCACTGACGCAAAATCGGGGCAGGGCGCCTGTCGCGTGCCCGGTTACGACGGTAGAAAGATGGCCGCATCACTATAAAGTCGTGCTTGTAATTATTACTGGTATTGTAAATCTATATTGAATTTCAAAAATACGACTTGAAGGTCACATTGCTAACGTGTCGAGGTGAGACGCGAGGCGCCTATCGGGCTCGACTTCGAGGAGGTGGAATCGCAAAAGTTTCCCTCCACAAGGTGAGTTACTGTGAAGAATTAGAGACCTAGTAGACGTGGTGAAAGTTTGACATTTGAAACAAAATTCTTATATAAGCACGTAAATGAGCAACAAATTCATCGTTTCCTACTATTATTTATCTGTCGTTTCCACATGTAGTTAGGCGGCGAAAACAGTCTCGAATACTGAAGAATGAGACTCGCGTTTAATTCTACACCCTTAACCGTGAACTATTGCTAATGATCGCTCCATCGCCAATTGATGAACGCGAACAACTCGTCCGTTCTCTACAGATAAGGAGTGGTGAATTGGAGTATTATTCAGTAATGAGTGGTGAATTGAAGCATTTATTAAGTCGCTGCCTTTTCATTCACCTAATAGATCATCCACCTAACAGATCATCAAAGTAGTAAGAGTTGCAATCTGCTCCTATATGCGAACGGACGAGTTGTTCGCGTTCGTATATTGGCGATGGAGCGAGCATTGGCAATAGGTCACGGTTAACGGTGTAGAATTAACCGCGAGTAAGAATGAGCGGATGCAAGTTAAAAATAGCTAAAAAGTAGCTCGGACGGCATATTTGTCCGATGCTATGCGGTATTGATTGATCGGTGTTTCGCCTGAAATCGTAGAAATGACGATATTTACATTGTATGTGATAATAAGGCAGTTTCATTCAGTATTTGCGTAATTGAATTCTGCTCACAAATACTGCTAATGTTTCGAGTGAAATCTTTTGGCCATTGAAAAATCTCTTTGCTCATTGAACGATCCGCAGTAGGTAAAAATGTTGATAAGTTTTGTTGATGCTAAAAAATTTCCTCAGAAATTTTTCCTCAGGTTTTTCGAGTGTCGAGAGTATTCAGCTCATGGAGAACGTGCCCCGGATTTCATCGAATAGTTTCGACGATCAATCCTATTACAGAAGGTGCTGTTGATTTTTTTTTCAAAGATAATTAAAGATTTTTTATATGAAGTATATGAAGAATGAATGTGAAGAAATATGAATATGGATTTAAATATGAATATGAATAATTCCAATTTAAATATGAATATAATTTATATAATAATATAATTTTAAATATATGAAGAATTTTAAAATCGTATCTCAAATACGACGTTTAGGTGGAGAGATCGCGTACAAATTCAAAAAACGGATTTTCATTCAGTATTTCTGGCGAGCCGAGAAGGTAAGATTTCTATGCCAAATGATTTCCTTATAATTCACAAATTTATAGCCTCATGATCGAGCGCTGGTGACGAAAGAGTACCTGGATTTCCGGTCGAGTTCGTCTGCCTCGCCACGGAACAGCTTAATTCCGCCGTCGTCGTCAACTACGTCGAGGTTACACTTTTATTTGTAAAATTTCTCTACGCACGAGTGTCACTGAGAGCTATTATATCCACCTTGTGTACTGTATTTATTTTTTCCTATTTTGTGTTGCCCATAACGTCCCAAAAATCAGCGTAACCTCAACTGTCCCAAGGCTTGTATCGTCTGACTCCCTTCCCTTTATTGCCGATCGCTGAATACCCCTGAGTTAAATCCATCTATATCGCGTATACCCGCATGAACATTCATACTTGGCAGCAACGCAGTGGCGAGGCCGTTGCGTCCTCTGCGTCTCTGCCCTAATTACCCTACGCGACGATGTCTTGCCGCCGAGTATGAATCAGTTTTAGTTGCCAAACGGATGGAAGTAGAGCGAGCTTTCTAAGGTCCCGCTAATTGGTATTAACCCACTGACGACCGCGCGCTCCCTGCGTGTTTGGCCCGGGGGACCGCGCGCACTTGCAGTGATGAGAGCGTTACTAATTGTTTTCGAAAATGTTTTCAAAATCATTATAAGAACTGTCCATAATTTCTCTGTGTACAATACCGCTCATAACTTCTGTCCCAAAATGCGTCCGGAGCGCTCCGGAACGCACCAAAGTGTTCCTTTCTCTCCTAGTCTTTCATAGTAGGTCAATTAAGAATTTAAACATATCAGTCGATTCGTCTATGAACACTGAGTCCAAAACCGACGTTATTTTCTTATTTCAATTTAAAATGACCCAGTTACAGGCCATTCTCTCTTGAGGGGCGCTAACTAGCTCTAATTAGTTTACGACCCTCCGAATGTTGTCATTGGAGTCTCCTCAGGAGACATTGTCATCACGAAATGAAAAATTCCGGAATCATAAGTTACTCTACTCGAATTCGAATTCAGCTTCCCACTACCATTATTTTGGTATCTGATATGCGCTTTATTTGTAATTTTGAAAAATTCAAGCAAAAATGAAAAGTTCTTGAATTCACCCACTCTTTTCCGAAAAAGCTGATGAGTATGTGTGAAAGCGACTCGTTCCTCGCTCTCGGTATGAAGGACGCTGGCGCATTCCACCAAAACCCTAATTGTGGTTGACAAAATGAGCGAAATTCTGGGGTGCAAAGTTCACCACACGCAGCAACTTTGTCGCAATGTAGAATTTTGTCCAACTTTGTCGGGCAGTAGCGAAGCTGGGGTGGCAGTAAAGACCACAGCTTTTTTCGCAACCGAAAGAGGATTCCTTACTTAAGGACGGTGATGTCTTAGGGCAAACTCAAAAGCCTTTGTTTGCGTATAATGAAGGACTTTTTTAAAGGTAAAATTCTTGGAATGAAACTTCAAAACCGTTTTTCTCCCCTCAAACCGAAGTACCGAAACTTTGCTTTTGACAGCAGTAAACATCTAATTCTCAACTATAAAATGATGCAAAATTGCCGGCTTTAAGTGAAACTCGATTTTTCATGTTTATCATCCGCCAAAGGTTGACGCAGGTACCTTGATTCTTTGCCTGGCCTCCTCCGTCCGCTAATTCGAGCGGTTAACACCGCTAAGATATCCTACGGAGGTAATTAGCGCATGTCGAGAATGCTTGGCGGTCGTTTATGGCTTCACTGGTCATGTTCACTCATGGCTGTTTTCAAAAAAGTTTAAATTACTTGAATTTTTCATTCTTTATGAAATACAATAGGACATTGTGGATAAATCTGCATCAAATGTTGGAAACATGAAGATCTCGCAAAACCTACTTTCGCCTGGGTCGTACCAAAATAATGGTAGTGGGAAGCTGAATTCGAATTCGAGTAGAGTAACTTATGATTCCGGAATTTTTCATTTCGTGATGACAATGTCTCCTGAGGAGACTCCAATGACAACATTCGGAGGGTCGTAAACTAATTAGAGCTAGTTAGCGCCCCTCAAGAGAGAATGGCCTGTAACTGGGTCATTTTAAATTGAAATAAGAAAATAACGTCGGTTTTGGACTCAGTGTTCATAGACGAATCGACTGATATGTTTAAATTCTTAATTGATCCACTATGAAAGACTAGGAGAGAAAGGAACGCTTTGGTGCGTTCCGGAGCGCTCCGAACGCATTTTGGGACAGAAGTTATGAGCGGTATTGTATCTTGTTGATTTTGAAACTTCCTTATGTAGTCATTACAAGTAAACGAACGCCGGCGGGACACACGGTCGTCAATGGGTTCAAGTTTGTAATAATTAAAATTAGTTCAGCGCCTCTTACCACTGCCTGCGTGGTTCTGTGGTAAGAGGCGCTGCTGACACCAACACGGTCGAGCGCTCGATCCCGGCCCGGGCTAACCAAGCCTTCCATCCTTCTGGGGTCGAGTGAATTGGTACCAGACTTGTCTGGGAAGGTAAAGACACTGACCTAGTATAGCGGCTGGCCCCTGCAGGTCATTGTATAGGCCGAATACGCATTCACAATGCCTCTACGATTTGAATGGGACACGAATGCGGCCGTGCATCCTCAGGGGACTCATCTACGCCGGCACCCTTACCTTTAGAATTAGTTCAAATTAGTAACACTAACACCTCATACAATGATCTGTGTTTTATAGGTCTTCTGCCTCCAGGGCAAGGATTCATCAAAGATACACCAAAAATGAATCATTAAAAATACACGTAATGGCGCGCAAACTGTGATTCTTCAAAGCGCATCGGAGAACATTTGGAGACCTCAAACCGCTATCGGTGAATGGACCCCAAAACAAACCCCAAATAAACCCCAGAACGTGTTGATGAATCACGGTTTGCGTGCCATTCGAGGTATCTTATCCCTCCCCACGCTAGTGAGTTACGTTAGGCCTTGTATAAGCCGCGAATGAACCTTTAATAAGCCCCGAGCGCGTTGATGAGTCTCTGATTCGCGTGTTATTTGACGTATTATCCGGGTTTATTTCAGGTATACCATTCATGAATCCGGGCCCAGCGTCTGTCAGGGGCCATTCCGTTTTCATGAGAGAAAATTATTCCTTTTACAAGATAATTTTTGTCCTTGATAATTCCTCTGTCGCATCGAGCGGCGTCTCCGCCATCCTTACCTTTCTCCCTAATTGAAAATTTTCAGCTCTGAGACATCAGGTTAGGAACTGATAGAAAAGAAAATGAAATCTAAGAGAAAAATAAAATCTTCGCTGCACTCTGAAGAGAGAGAAGCGTGTTCATTGTTGTGCTGTTTAGGGTAGGCGGCAGTGATAGTACTCCTCACTGATAAATTGAATGGTGACAATGGTGGGTGCCGTGCTAAATATGTAGGTATAGCTATTTTATATGATAGTTAGAGCTGGATCTGCTGGTCAGAGGTCCTGCAACGATAGTCGACGCTTCTGCTTTCTGTAATCTGAACTGAGTTCGGTTCGCTTTGCCGTAGGCGCTTAGCGAAAAAATCGTGCTAGTACGACTAGAATCCCATCTAATGTGGAGTTTTTTCAGAAGCAACTACCCATGGGTGTCGTCGTGGTCGGCACATGGCTCGCGCGACTCGCTCGGCAATATTTCACCGAATGCCGTGGCCGTGGCGCGATCTCGAGCCTCTCTCAAGTTCCAGGCCGTCGCCCGATCGCTCAAGTTCGCCACATCGTTACGTCGACGCCAAAGTGCCAGTGTGGTAACCACAACCACCGTCACCACCACGACACCACCGTCCCTCAACAAACCCGAGCAGTAGAAGCGCTCTCCCTCTCCATATTGATTGATTTGGTCCGCGTCATATTGATTGATTTTGTCCGCGTAAGTGTCCGATCGATATCCGAATCTGTTGCACGAGTAGCGTCGATTGATTGAAAGTGTTGAAAATTTCCTACCTCGTGTCATGGACTTCTGTGACTCCTCCTCGAAGCTGGCTTGCGAAGGGCGGTGAGCGTCCTACACGGGTGCGCGGTCTCCCTACCTCTCTTTTGGAAATACTACTTTTCATGCAGGTGCACACCGCGACACCTCGACTTGATTGTTTTTTTCTGCCAGCTCTCGAACGATTTGGGTCTGATTCTGACCTTTAACTGTTTCTTTTCGCGCTGAACGCGTCGCGACGCGACATGGAAGTCGTGTTCTTTGTGAACAGGCGTGATGTCGGTCGCATTATGTGCATTTGCGAACAGTACGTCCCTGCGCCGCGGCCTTTTAATTTTAAGTCGCGTCGCGGCGCGATCCGCGTAGGAATGAGATGTGCTCTTGAAGTCTTCTACCCAATGGTTGACGAAAATCTGACCGCGGTGTCAAATGTCTTGCGATATTCGATGTGACGTCATGTTTATTCCAATTTTGGTAAATTGGTTGTCACTTTGTTATAGTTTCACATTGCCATATTTCGTCGTGATCTTACCGATCGTGTAGTTCGCATGTTTAGATGGTCATTGTAAATCAGGAATTGATTGACTGACTACTGAGAAATAAATTTTGTTCGAGTTTTATGTACATTTCAGTCTTGGAGCATCTCAGGTGAGGAGCCTCGTCAATTGTATCTGCAGTTGTTCGATTTGATAATTCTGATCGTAAGTGGACACACAGACACTTTAGTAGCCATTGCCAGTTTTTCAAGTTAAAGTAAGTAGATCTGCACGATAGATCCCTCTGTGAAAGCGCCGTGTATTCGCCTTCTATTAGGGACCGTAGATAGGCGCTAGAACACCATTTGCGACCTCTACCCTGACTTCAGCAGCATGGAACTCGATGTCCTCCGGCGGAATCGATCATTTGACCGTACTCGTGATAGCGGCGATTACCACGATCCGCCACTCACTTCCGTTGTGCATGTAAAGCGAAAAACGCTAAAAATCTAATTATACAGCCACAGAATGCGACTAGAACCTGCAGCAGGGAGTTTTACTTACAGCAGAGAAACTGCCACATTCGCAATTAGGGCCCTTATAGACGCGACGACACGACGACGAGCATTCTCGTCCAACGCGGCCGACCGCGCGTTGCAACGCGGAATCGATTAGAGCAATGCGGCCGTCGCAAACGTCGCGTTGGACGAGAATGCTGGTCGTCATGTGTTTCGCTCAATTTCATGCTCAACGGCTTATTCGTCGCTCAAATTGCACGTCGTCGGGTCTGTAAGGGCCCTTACTGCACAGTATCAGCCGCTCGTTTTTTTTCTTGCAGCCTGAAGAATTTACTCAAAAATTCAATTTTCTGACAAAAATCAGGCCAAAACCTTACCGCTTAAACTTGTGCTTTCCAAGGTACCACGTATTTTGGTGACAGATTTTAATTCAAGGTTTCAGATCAGTTACGGATGGATTTCTACTTAAAAGAAGGTGGAGTCTAGGCAGAACAGTGAGACGAAGTGATCAGGTTGGTATAGGCCCTTTGCACTCAGCACAGTCCAGAAGACAGGTGGCGAATTTATCTATTAGGTAGCAATTTAGTTAACTATAGCAGCTACGTCGGAAAACGTGCTCCAATGAGACGCGCAAGCGGCTGCGACGCGGTTGGCTATCGATTCGTCGATGGCCACCACGACGGGCCGGTGGCGTTCCGTGTTCTCTTCCTTCCCCGTATTTCTCGTTTTTTGTGATAAGATCAGTTTTTGCTGCCTAAGTGTTCCATTTTACTCTGCCTAATGCCATCGTATGTGTAGATTCAGAGTTTTCTCAACGAGCCACCCTTGGTTGTCCCGGTGGTGCACCAATCTTTGATCTTATGATTTCTCGTTGTCTACAGTGTTCGCTATGAAATGTTAGACCGTTGCGCTCTCCATCGGCTCCAGGTTCATTATTTAAAAAAAAACATGCCCTTTGTGAAATATCAGTGCCGGCCAGAGCCGCAATCATCGATCCATCGGGTGTTATTCCACTCGTTGTTCGGCGCTGGTTGGTTGCGGTTGGTTCATCTTCTGACCGTTCCCTTAGTGATACCTACTGCTTCCTGTGACTACCCCCGTATTCGGGGCTCCGTAGGTTGGAGCCGCAGCCAAAGGGAGAGGCGGCATTCATAGAAACCTGCTGCATTTGCTGTTCGAGTGTGAGAATTCAGAATTGCTGATTTCATATCATGATCCAGAGCTCCTTATGGCGCGGGCACTGCCAACCCACGTACTGAAGCTTTCTGGGGTGAAAATCTCCAGATAAGATCACTGGAGCCGTGGCTAAGTCTGCGAGGTTTGTCGCCACGGCAACGAGCGAAGGCATCTGTGCGGCGAAGTCTTCCTTGTGTGGTTTCTATTTTCTGAGCCATGGATTATGGAAGCCTTTTATCCTTCGTATTCCCAGTTGGTGAAATTTGAAAAAAACTCGCTTTTGCGTTGAGTGTTGATGACGAGTCCGACTTTGACAACCGATACAACTGTTGGTAGCGCGGTCTAATTCAAAAGAATATATGGCACTATTCAACTCCAGTCCTCGATTTTTTTCAGTCGTCGAAATTCGCTGAAACTTTGCACATGGGGTATGGTTGAGGGCGCTGATCACGAATCTGCTGTCCGTTTTTCACGTGTATGGTCTCGGACCACTCAAATCGCTACTTGGGTAGTCCAGTCAGAATCACCGATTCCGCTGAAACTTTGCCTATGGGGGTTCTTTAGCGGATGCCATTTATAAGTACACCACGACTGCGGCGTATTTTATGGTGTATTGCGTGACGCTGCACACACCTACACCATGGCACCGTAATCCACGCATAACATAATAAGTGTTCCTCCACCCAAGTACTGCTACTACTCTGATCAGCTGTGCTCCTACGCAGTTCTGCTTTCTTCTTGGGACAGGAACTTTTTCTTGGTACTGCACATGCAAGCGGTGCTTTGGCGCTCTGAGAAAGGCTTCCAATTCGTGCTACCTATAACATTAGGTTTAAACCCTTCGATTGAATATTTGCCACAACTTAAATTTTCAAACTTATTCCGTTTATATATTACTCATCTGAAACGGGAATTTCTAATTGGCTCGGTTGGCTTTGGCTGGGATTTGGCGGAGTTGGCGGTGAATTTTCACTGCGATTTTCTGTGGTAGGGAAAGGAGGGAATTTTGTTGATAAGCAGAGTTCAAACTAAGCGCTCCAGAAGAGAACCGACACATTTAGTAGCTCAGGGCCCTCGGTTTACCGCACTCGGTCCAGCCAAAGCGCGGCGAAGCCGCGCCTTGGCTGGGATAGCTTTATAAACCAGAGCCTAATTAGGCAGCTGAAATTAGTATTTGGTGGACGCCTCACTATCCAGTGCCACGTAAATAAGTGGATTTGACATTAAGGCGACGAAGCTTCGAAGAATTTTATTGGAGAAGTCGTCGTAAAGCGATGGATCACTGTCCTGAGCTCTTTAATGCAGGAGTACATATTGTTAATCGCCTTAATTTTCTAATAAATGTGCTCATAGGGGTCTTCCATCAGAATAAGCTCAAATGAACTCGGTGGGAATTCGAGAATGTCGACAAAACGAGTCCTTAAAAAGCCTTGGGCCAGTCTGATCTTATGAAGCGGGCCATGTTCTGTTGGAAGGACAAGCTGTGGCTCATGCTATCCACCAGGAATGGCAACAGTTAAGTTGCTAGTAGCTGTTGTTACTCAAATCAATTCTTATTTGCTGAACTAAATTCAATCAAGACTTTATTCGGAGTGAAAATGCCATCCACACTAAGGCTGCACCGCACCTTAAGCCCCTCCTTGGTAAAAACTAGTTCTTCTCAACTAAGCCGGGTTGTGGTACTGTATGCGATCTGGACTGCTTCATGCAAGTCGCCTGGCATCGAAAAAGGGTAGAAGCCCCTACTCGATAAATCTAGAAGAACTCCACAATATGCAAAGAATCTCCTCGCTGAAGTGCAATTAGTCTGGTGTTGATTTTCGTTGTTTACCAGTACCAAACCTTTGGGGTCTCCGGCCGTGAGTAGCCTACCCCTCATCTGCTACAGCCAGATTATTTTGCCAGTTGAAGTTCCATTCGTAGTTTTGTACGGATAACACACCAAATACAAGATAGATCAAACGATGGACAGCGAAATCCATTTCAAACAAAATAAGGTTCGCCGCAGCCAGGGTGGAGGAACACTTATTATGTTATGTGTGGATTACGGTGCCATAGTGTAGGTGTGTGCAGCGTCACGCAATACACCATAAAGTACGCCGCAGTCGCGGTGTACTTATAAATGGCATCTCTTTAGCGTCCTGAACACAATGGTGAAGTACGTTTTCCAAATAGCGGCCGAATACGGTAGTTATAGGTGAGTCTCACAAGGTAAGATTGGTAGGTGCTCACCTATAACTACCGTATTAGGGCGCCATTTGGAAAGCGGACTTCACCATCGTGTTCAGAATACCAGAGAACCCCCATAGACAAAGTTTCAGCGAAATCGGTGGTCCTGACTGGACCACCCAAGTTGCGATTTGGGTGATCCGAGACCCAAACAGACAGCAGATTCGTGATCAGCGCCCTCAGTTACCCCCCCCCCTGTGCAAATTTTCAGCGAATTTCAAAAAAAAATAAAAGAATATATTGCTATTGATCGTTTCGAGACGAACATGCGGTTCGTACCCCTTCATCAGTGAGGTTGAAAATCAGTTACTCCTCGCATGATATTTACTCAGCTGTGCAGGGGGTAACTAGGTCGACCTGTAAAGCCTGAAAGTTGGGTTAGCGTCCGTCAGCTAATCATACTCATGTGCGAAACTGCTACATCTCTTTATCGTGCAAAGTTGCGGTAGGCATTCGTTATCATATCTTTACTTGCTCGATTGAACGGTAATCGTTCCCTAGTTCAATAGTCACCTGATGTTCTTTGTTGTTTGTCCAAATTTCACCGGAATTTTCTACCATTCTTTCATTTTTCACCATTCAGCAACATCTATTCCAGACATGAGTGATAGCACATTATCCAGTGGTGAGAAGAGAGCACACGACGCAGAAGATGTCAAACCTAACGGCAGTGGAAGCATGCTTGTGGACAGTGGCAGCAAAGGCATTCCGCGATCAGAATTCGTCCTCGTCTCAGATAGCAGCGGTAAGAATTGTTAGACTATAAAATGCATTTTGTGCTTCATCTAATATGCTTTGGTGCTATTTTCATGCTATTTTTAAAGGAGAGGCAATGGAGCTACCCACTTCATCAGACAACACTCTGTTCATGACAACCCTTCAATCGTCATTCCCAGGCGCCACCGGAATGAAATATAAGAATCCGAAAAATGGCGCCCTCAGAGCGGTCGCGTAAGTATTTACCAGTAAAGGCTTTTAGTTATGAATGTGCACCAAGCTCGGATGTTTAGTGTTGATGCAACAGGAACGAAGCTTCTTCCTCCAGCTGACGGTTGGGACGATAAAGTTTTTATGGTGATCACTTCGAGCGCCCGAGGAGAACGAGGTAAGATATTTTCAGGTGTTCCATTTAATTTAATCTTTATTTTTTAGCCAAAAGGTGGCGTAAAACACCACTTTGCAAATTATGAGGCGTTAACCATCGTGCGTATTGTGTATGTTTGTTTGGAAATGATTCCGCTTAGGTGGGTAAAGAGATAAAACTCTGAAGGCCTCATATTTTTCCCAGAGAAACCTTGGGCCGTATGCTCATGTCTCCCGAGCTGGGGACATTTCTCCCGGGCGGCGCCTCTCAGTATGCCGTCTGGGAGAAATTTCCCCAGCTCGGGATTAAAGTGTGGAGAGTCTAAAAATATCTATTTTAGATCAATTTTAAGGGCCTCCAGTCCCCCTGCTCCTGCTGAATCCGTTCCCAGCATTAAACACCTGTTGGGCGCAACTCCTCCCCTCCCACATAGCTCCCTAATTTCAATTCACTTAGGATTCAATTGCAAGATGGATCGAAGCTTCCTTTGGGATATTCGTTTGGGACCTATGATTGCAATACTCGTGTTCGATTATTGATCGATTCAGACAGAAACAGCATTGAAACGAGGTGTAAGGCCACCCTCGCACCACGTGAAATCCGAAAAAATTGACCTTTTCGATGATTTCGTGCTACAATCGCAAGGGGTACACAATCGTGTCGTCCTGGCAATGTAGCACATTCCGCGGATAATTTTTTCTATTCCGTGGTGTAATAAAGGGAATGATAAAGCGTCGGATCTCACATTTGTGGAAACATTGAAGAAGTAACGAAGCAACATGTGCTGGTTATTTTCAAAGGCTAGCAGATGGCCCGCATTCAAAGACAAATTGAGGAATTGAGGATTTTTGAGGGAAAATCGTGAGGGTCCAGCGAAACGAGAATCACCCGGAAATGTATTGGGTACGAATGTTATAATGGAAGTGTCAACCGACAATTTAGGATTCATTTTTGTTTTCTTTTTGGGTACGACGGTCATGCTTGTGTCGTATCATCCATCCAATATAAATCGTGATTTTTGCAGGATGTGAAGTTGAAAGAGGTCATTGTTGTTGTTGTGTAAATCGAACGAAGTGCTGCGCGAGGTGAGAATGGTGTGTCTAGGTTCGGATGTGAGTGTGAAACGACGGAAGATTGGTACAAGCGATGGAGAGTCGGACAGTGACGGTGAGGGTCGTGTCGGACGCAAACGCGCCGCCGACGCTCGCGGATCGGCAGTGCTCAACGAGCCGACGATTCCGAGACGTCCGGTTGATCTCATTGTTCTCGGCGTGAATTACAAGACAACCGACGAAGCATTCAAAAAATACTTTGAAGCATTTGGTACTGTATCGTTTGCAGAGGTGAGTGTGACAAAAATGCCTGTGAGTTCAATGTGTATGTATGCTTTGTGATTTCTACACCAGGGCGGCGATCATATTTTGTTCAGAAAACAAGGATTTTTTTATGAAAAAAATGTTCAGGATAATATGCGGGCTATGTGGGTTCGGAGTGCAGCCACGAGGTCTAATTTTTTTATAACTTGTAATTATTAGGTCCTCGGAGGAGATATAACTTCCTTCAGAGGTGTGTTTTCGAATCACACAAGCTCGAACGCCCAATATGGCGAGTGCCTTATTCATTTAAGACGTGTATTGAGTTGTACACGTCTTAAATAAATAAGAGACTCGCCCTATTGGGCGTTCGAGCTTGCGTGAACCGATAACACACCTCTGAAGGAAGTTCTATCTCCTCCGAGGACCTAATAATTACAACAGGGTAACAAAGCAACACAATAAGCCGATATAATGTTGATTTTGTACAATTTGATACTTCCTAATTAACCTGCTTCACATTTTGGAAAAGGGTTTCTCTTCGTTATTTTCCCACCACCACAGCTTTTCGGGAAAGTGATCGTCCTGAAGCCCGTTTGACCCCATTCTTAGGCCTAATCTTCGGGCTGCCCTCTGCCTCCCCACCGCGTCAAAAATTTTATTGTTCAACGAAAAATGTCAAAAGCTGCCCTGTTGTCGGATTTGGTTGATTTCAAAAGTATTTGTAACAATTGCTGCCGTCGGAGTGGTTTTCGTTTTTCTTCAGTATTTAAATGCCATTAAATGACTTATGACCAAGCAGCTCTGGTAATCAACTGAAAGAAAACCACCCTACGCAGTCTTTGTTACGAGTTTTCCATCTTTATTATTTCCTGAATTTATGAGAGAAAATATGAGTGTGGTGAGGGTTGTAAATGTTCTGGCGTGCGTGCGTATTGACCTTCATGTGGTGTCCTTTCGGTCTTTGGTATAGTTCAGCGGATAAATCATATTGACGATCGATTATCTGTGGAAGTACACTATAGACCTTTGTGTGAATGAGATAATGCGAAAAAAAAAGAAATTCTGAGCAGTTTAATAAGCCTACAAATTTTTACTAGGGTTTCAAAGAAAGTCCGTCGTTTCGTACATCCGTACCACCATGGGCCGCTGGGTAGCTGTTTTGTTGAAGTCTTGTGGGCACAGGAGCTCTTTTTTGTTCAGTCTCTTTCAAATTGGAAGATGAACTGTCAGAACTTCGCTCTTATAACCATAGTGTGGTGAGGAGTGAGCAAAAGAAGTAGGCAGCGAATGAACTTTTCTGGTTAACCATAAAAGGTAATATTCTATCAAAAGTGCCTGCAAGGGTCGTATTTGTGAACGGTATAGGGGAAATGTGCTTGAGATTGCGCAAGCCGAGATTCATCAACGCGCCTTCCGGGGTTGATTCAGGGTATATTCGAGGCTCATACGAGGTTCAACACATCGAAGCGGTGAGAATTCGAATAACTAGATTGGCTAGAATACACTGATCCGTCAGAACGCTCTTGGGTTCATTTGGGTCGCCGTTACTAGTTTAAGGTCTCTGAGCTCTAACTGCGCAGTGAGGTGTGTTGGATCCGTGTAAAACTCAAATCGACAAAAAATAACCGCCGTTGCGCGCCTCGATGAATCACAATTTGTATGCCATTCTGGGTTTATTTCGAGTAAATCGTTCACGAATTCGGGACATGGACCATCCCAGAATGAGGCCGGTTTTCCACAATTGTTGAAATTTCTTTGAGAATTCTGCCCCAATCCGGTTCATTACATTTAGTCAGTTGCCGCTGTGAGATTCGCCTTTTGTTTGATAGTTTGGCGTGACTGTGTTGCATGTTAAGTAATAACAAGTTTTCGTTTTTTTGAGAGTGGAGAGTGCAGTAATGTGTTGTGAAGCGAAGCTATGAAAAATAGTGTGAGTGGTTGTTAGCAGCTGTGTTTCAGGGTGCTTCTCACAAAACAATTATATTACGGTAAAACACTGCTCTATGAGTTCAGATCAAAAGGAACGCAGAAGGCTCGTCCAAAGGGTTTGGATTTGTGCAGATGAGCACGCTAGAAGAACAGGATAAGGTGCTAGCGACAGCAGCTCACATGCTCGATGGTCGGCGATGTGAAGTTCGAGTTCCAGACCAGAAGGTAAATATTATTAACGTGAATTTCTACTTTTATAGCTGCTTTTGATGTGCTCGACACACGGGTTTGAGTCCCACGGTTTTTGATTCGATTCCAGTACCACCATTACAACGTATAAATTTGACTTCTTGAAAGTTTTCTGATTGCTGCTGATCGCTTACCAAGTGCCTTCCAGGATCCTCGCGCTCAAGCTGCTGCTGGCCGTGTTGTTGTACCTCAAAAAACTCTAGTCAATAAGATTTTTGTTGGACGTCTAAATGAGAAAATCACCGATGAAGTGTTGCGTGACTTTTTCGACAAGGAAGCAAAGCAGATTATTGATACAGCATCGGTAGGTAATATGAGCCAGTAAATTGAAGCAAAGGAAATTTCGTGCTCCAAATCCGTGTTTCAGGTAACGGATGTGTTCATTCCTCGTCCTTTCCGTGGTTTTGCTTTCGTCACGTTTACCCATGCAGAAATCGCCGATCGCATGTGCAAGTAGGTTCAAGCTCCTGTTTACACTTACAAACAGCTTTTCGAATTTTCTGTTGGCTATCCTTCATCTATTATGAATATTCAGAGCGAACAATTTTGTTATCGACGGTATGTCGGTCATCGTCACTCTCGCTGTTCCTCGTGAAGATCCTCATACTGCGGCTGCGAACATGTACAACGATCTCATGTCCTTTCCATACAATTACCCCAAAGCGCCCGGATTTGCAGCATCGCCCGGCGGACACGTGCCATACCCTCCAAGAGTTCGTTACTTTCTGCACATTACCCATTGCCTTCACCTTACAAGGAAGGTCGTTGAAGTGATGCCAAGCTTGGACGATGTAATTTCTATGGGATGTAGGACTCCTCATCGGATATCCAAAAACGTGAGAAATTTTTTTTCGGAATCGTATTATATGGTGCTGAAAAAGGCCTGAGAATACGAAAGAGCGCTGCTCATCACAGCGCTCATCTCACCACCGAGATAATGCTGAGTGGCGCAATGGCTAAGCAGTTGGGCTCATGGGTTCATGGTTCGCTTTTGTTTGTGAGGAATATTTTTGCACGTGTCCATTCTTTGTTACCAAGCACTTTCAAGATCACGGGTGCTGATCTTTCATACGATTAATGTGTCGTGTTGACGTGTTGTCGCTCGACTTTTCACGACGTTCACTCCTGATTTCACCCCTCCTACAGGGAAAACCAGCATCCGTGACCTTGAAAGTGCTTGGTAGCAAAGAATGGACACGTGCAAAAGTGTTTCACACAAACGAGACCGAACCATAAACCCCTTCACCGCGACCCATGAACCCAACTGCTTAGCCACCCAGTGCGTCTCCACGATGAGATGAGCGCTGTGATGAGCTGCGCTCTCTCGTTTTCGCAGGCCTTTTTCACTACCATGGAATACGATTCCGAAAAAATTTCTCGCGTTTTTGGATGTCCGATGAGGGGTCCTACATCCCATAGAAATTACATCGCCAAAGCTTGGCATCACTTCGACGACTCTCCTTGTTAGTTTTAAGCCAGACTTGAGGCCCTCGTGCACTGCCTAGTATTATATTTTTTCCAGGATGTTTACGGATACAGTCCGCCACCAGCCGTCTACCATCGGCCGGCATACGAAGGTTGGGTGCCGCCACCGGGCGGAGTCCAAGGAACGCCTCGATCAAGTCGCCCAGGTGTCCCACCTCCTCACGACCAACCATGGTATCGTGGTGTTCGTTATTGATAGTGTTTCTCTAAACGTGTATCCGAGCACGCTCTGGTTTTCTTCTCATTTTCAGTGTTAGTTATGTTATTGTTGATCTACCAAAAACATATTAAAATTCGTATTTTCTCTCTCAGTTTCGATATACGCCCACGAAATATATGCGAGTGTGGTGAGGGTCGGGGTTAGGAAAAAAGGAAATCATTCACAAGCACAGGGTCGTTTCGAGCAATGAGCGTGTGTGCGGGTGGGAGAGAGAATTCGAATGAAGTTGCCGAGTTATGTGTTCGCTGCTTACATGCATTGTTTTGACCGAGATGACAAATCAACGAGTTGTGTGTCATCGTTTGTCCATCAAGGCGTAAATAAACCTGTGACTAAGGGTTTTCATGGGATATAAGTGCTTCTCGCTAGAGAAAAGCTGTTCCTGGTTGGCAGCTAAATTTCAAACAAAACTGGTTCTGATAATGAAGAGAGAACTACATTTCTATATGAAAAGGTGCGAAACACCTGCCTTCTCGTTTGTGTTGGCAGGGAATGAGAAATGAAGAGTATGAAAGGAAATGCTCAGGGAGGACAAAATGAAGCCTTTTAGTGGTATGTGCTTGTCGAAAACATTTTACGACGGGTGGAGAGCTGTGCTCTTTGTGCTCTTTAAAGCTATATGAAGCCCGTTATTGACTTCAAGTATCGGTTTTCAGTTGTGTATAATAAGAAATACCATATCTAGGAATCGGCACCAAGCGGCTAAGGACATTCAGCCCGGTACCGCAGCCGTTTATCCGCCCCTACCCCAACAAGGCCCGTCCGGTGTGGTTCCACCGCAGTTGGCTTACATGTATCAGAGAGATGGGTAAGTGTCTTTCCTCTGCTGCCTTTCTGAATTTTTATTTTTGGTGAACCGTCAGGTTCCTTCGTTTGACTGGTGCTAGGTGATTATATCACTCTCTTGCAATAAACCTCGAATAAGCCTCTGAGAGCATAGATGAGTCGGGGTTTACGCGACATTTGAGGTGTCCGAAGCTTTGTCGCGTCGAAGTGTATGTGGGGTATACTGCGGGTTTCATTTAGGATGTACTGTTTGTGAATCTGATTCAGAAGTGAAGGTGACCACTGATCATGTCGTCTGGAATGTGTTAGGAGGCGGAAAATCGCAGTTAGCTATTCCATCGTGACACTTTAAAGCTTTTAACGAGGGATCACGGACAGTCGTTTATATTCCGTTTTCGATCGATATTTGATGAAGCACTCATGAATACACGTAAAGCACCTCAACATATTTTTTTGACCAAAACAATGAAGATGGTTTCCTTCGGTTTGGTGGAATTATTTTCCTGGACGTTAAATAAACATTCATCAGAGGTGCAAGAACTGTTTTCGGAATTGAGCGCTAAATCCTTTGTGATTCCGTGGTCAAAGTAGACCATCGGTCGTGTTGGAGGCGCACCTTCAGCAAAAGCTTGCCATTTAAGTTGCATGATCAATTTTCAGACAAGCAGCCTCCAATCAAATAGCCAGTGGACTGGACGCGTTGAATTTGAACAAGAAAAATCCAGAACTGATGAGCGGTGAGGTTTTGTTTTTTGTTTCAAAATTAGATTTCTTTTCTCATTTTTCTTTGAGATTTGCTACTTTTATTCGTTGGTCGCTCGGCGAAGAGAGCGGCAACGCATAGATTATGCCAGAGTTGCATATTCCCTGATAGTTTTCTCCTGGCGCACCACGACAATTGTTCCTCCACTGTAATTGAGTGCGGGAGTCTGGCACGATCTGTGCCAGTTGCCGACTATCGCCTATTGACTAACCCATGTTTAAGGCATTAGCAGTTCGTTGGTCCTCCCCAAATTTATGGACTTTTTCGTCATTCACTGATGTACCAAATTACAATTTAGCGTAAATTTAGTGTTATTCCTTTACCATGTGTTGCACCCTTATTTGCTCGACGAGTGATTCTCAAAATTTCTGTATTCCATCCTAGGCTCCTCCTCTCTTCGAAATTTTTGCGTATCACACCCGTAGAACGTGAAAAGAAAATATATTTTTTGTTTTTATGATGGTTTGTAATTTTTACATTTTTATCAAGGAAATCATTATTTCTAGCTGCGTGGAATGCCTTCTTCAGCACATTGAGTAGTGGTGGAGCGTCTCCACAACCTCATAAACAATGGTAGATTCTATGGTGCCAAGGAAATGTAAATGATTCAATCAATAGGCTAGCTATTATTTGTATTTTGAGACATAAGTTGTCAACTCACTGGAAATTTCTCAACTTTTGTTGTTTTGTTTTACATGTGCATGTAATGAATAATAAAATGTCTATGTTTTGACTTTTTTCTTTGTTCGAGAATTAGCGACCAGCGTCACTGTTGGTACTTTGATCAGGCGCTAACCAATCAGATCGAGCGCATCAACAATTTCCTAAATCCTGAAGTCCTCGTGTCTTTCTGAGGTACTATGGAGTTCAGATAACAGCCATGATTTTTCAGGAAGCCGGAAATGAACAAAATATTTCCAGTGATTTTTTTTTATATATTTGTCGTGTGGGTGGAGTACCCAAAGGTGACCCTGCACATTACAACTAGGTTAACGAATAGGTTTATTATTGAGAAAATTGCACATTTCTAGTATTCTGACGACAGAGCAGATCGAGAGGTCCCCTGCCGGTTGAAGGTGCCCAACTGTGAGCTCTGAAATCGGATAGAATTACAAAACAAGGGGAATTTCAGAACAGAACAGAGTTGTCGTGGATGGCAGGGATTAAATACCAGGTAATATAAAAGGTTTTTCTCTCTTCTTTTTCTTTCTCGAGGGTTGCTGTACGAATGCTATTGATCATTTAGCGAGTTAAAGGGCGACACAGGATGGTGGTTGTGCCTGCAGCACTGTTGATGCGGAATTCTGGTGAGTATTAATATTTTATTCTTAATAATCATTTATAATATTTTATTCTTAATTTTTTAATTATTCTTCCTTTATTTTTTTGCGTGATGGGTCATTGATTTGTTTTTTTGGAGTTGACAGTGTTCCTTTTTTATTGTTCTTGCTATTTTCTGTATTTACACTTCGCTTTGCCATTGCATCGTTTCTTCCCTTGCCACGGGTATCTTGAACTTGCCGTTGACGTATTTGGAGGTGGTATGGACCCTATTAGCTCAGCAGTGTCGGGGCTTGGGGTGGGTTCAACTGTCATGCGAAAAGTTATCAAAACCCTAGCCTAAGATTAAGCCAATCTGTTTTTAAGCCCCAATTATGCTCTGAGTAACTATCATTACGCGAATTGGTTAATCGCAGTTCGGTAGAAGGGAAGGGTAAAGGTGAAGGAAGTTGGCGTTTATGAGTATACGATTCGACAACCTCAGGGATCAACTGTCATGCGAAAGGTTACGACAACCCTAGCCTAGAATGCGTATTCGACCATTAAAACGACTTGCATGAGCGAGCTGCTGTTTATGTCGGTGTCTTCGCCCTTCCAGCGGATAGTGACATTAATTTACCCCCGAAGGGGTGAAAGGCTTTGTTGTGAATCGGTCGCTCGACTGTGCAGGAGTCAGCAGCGCCTGTTACCACTGCACCACGTGAGCGCACTTGAGTTTGGTATGTACTTTTGGGCTAAGGTGGTCGGAAATTAGTAGCAGGAAGTTTCAAACGATAGACGTTCTTACTCGTGAAAATTGTTTCTGTTGAACGATAGGCCATCGCAGATAACACTCCGCGAATAAACTACTCGGCTGTAGTAGATCACATCTTCTGGAAATTGGATTGATTATTGCTTTCATTTTTGAAGCGCTGTCCCCTTTTAAAGCACGGAATTTTCGCTCCTAACTTACCGACACGACAATTTACAGTTTTCCAACATGAATTCCGATCGGGTGGCACATAAGTTGGCTGAAGCCCAAGCTTGGCAGAGTGGATTGTAATCCAAACAGTCTGAAATCTCAGGGCGGGATTACGTTATCGATTAGCCCAGTATGCTTGTGTAGCCTTCCTGTCGGCCCAGGAAAAAAGCTCTAGGTTTTTGTTTGCAACCCCGGTAGTAGGGTAGGGCAAAGTTCTTCGACCAGTACAAAGTTCGGTTTTTTTAAAATTTTCTTTTCCGCAGATAAGGTAACGACTCACCGATATCGTTTCGACTAGCCAGTTCAGGAGGTAACAGACAATTCTGACAAGACATAGGACAGTTCAGTTGCATAAACGGCACAAACGACCCCGCATTACAGAATCGTCGCTGAGACCAGCTAACACAGCAGAAGTGATAGTCGAAACAGTCCCTCACTGAGGTAGAATATATAGAAACGGAAGTTCTTCAGATAACAAAAATACCTTGCAATGACGGTCGAGTTACGGTAGGGTTAGGAAGTGTTGTGGTAGGTGGCTTCGGCAAGGCGGTCGTAGTCGGCGGGGTTATCGTGGTCGCTCTAGTGGCTGAAAAATGAAAAACAGAACAATCTTTTTTATCTGGTACAAGAGAGAGAATTGATCACTCAGGTGATTAGGATCGGAAAAATATGCGAGGACCGCTTCCTCACTCTAACATTGTGTAGTTTGAAAAGATGTGGGAGATAGTTACCAGTGCAGGCCTCTTCCCTTGTTCTGGTGCAGAGCCCGCACGATTTCCTGCAGTTCTCTTTCATCCACTCTTCTCGTTGCGAGCATTCTCTCGGTGTCGACGGACATTGTGGATGACGATCCAGACATTCTGAAAAAAGGTCTATAAAAATTCGATCGCCGCTTTAGTGTGATGTTGGTCGTTTTGATGTCGGCTCGGTAGGTATCAGTACATACGGCGTCAGCGACATCTATCGAATCAGAAGATTTGTGGTAATTCAAGCCGACATATTCTAGATCAGAAGTTTGAGATTTATCGAACGAGCCTAGGGCACGCGTGGGGTATGTCAAGAGGGTTTGCTGACTTCCACACGGTCCAGCGGTCGATCGCCGAACAGGCCATAAAAGCATTCCATGTCCCTGATTCATCATTGGTAAACCCCCGATAAACCCTGAGATATTACCCGAACGGCGTACACCTTTGTCTACTTATCCTAAACACTCTATGTTGAAGACAATCTCTCATCGACTCTGCCGTCTGGTTCAGACTGCGCCGCGGTTCGGAGACCGCTCGTCCGTTCATGAATCTGGGCCCATCTTTTCGGGGTCGGGTAAATTGGAACCAGACTTGTCTGTGGAGGCAAAGATATTGACGGGGTATCGACAACTTATTGTCTAGGCTAAATATGCATTCACTCTGCGATTCTGAGTGGAACACGAATGCGCTGGCGCATCCTCAGTGGACTAACCAACATCTAGCGGTTTACGTTATATCGAATGGGCTATTCAACAATCCTCCTGCAGTAACTCGAGGGGTAAAGCTTGCGAGCTCACCAGACTTATCATTCCTAGGCTTAGGGCTCATGGTTACTGCAAGCAGATTTTCGTCAATCTCGTTCGATCTCGAAAATTTTGATACAGAATTCGTCTTGGATTGCACCAATGAGAATCCCTTAATTTCGAAACAACTGGAGTAATGGCTGGTTGACTCCTTAGGTAGTGTACCTGCTCTTAACCGAGCCAACACCACGAACGAGCTTCCCTCGGGACTCCACCTTTTCCTTGGGCAATAACACTGAACATCCATACCTGCTTTGAGGTCGTATCCGGGAACACATGATCCGCAAGAAGCTCGGCAAGATGTGAGCATGTACGACGGGTTAAGGGTGCACTGACCGGTAACCGCCCACATTGTGCAGCACTCATGCTCGTTGAAACAATTCTACAAGTATAACACGAGACTATTCTGCTAATTGCCGCTTTTTGTTTAGCGGTTTATAGACGAGAACTAGTTGAATGACTTATATATTTGGAGATGCTAGGTTCTTCGCAAAACGCTAACACCGGGCGGGAATTGAACCCCGTCTTTCTGTTTCCGGCAGACTGCACGGTGCTATTACCCCACGCCGACACGCGCCCGCCCCTGCGTCGCTCGCAAACCCCCCCCCCCTATCCCCCATCGATCCATATAAGATGTTATTTATAATATACAACGCCTCTCCCGACCTATTATATTGAAACCGCGTGGCTTCGCCACGCGGTCAGGCTAGGGGAGGAACTCCGGGGCGGGTGAGTCATCCTAAGCATTGTTGGATAGTTCAAGGTTCGGATCCTTTCGGTGTCCTCGGTTTTGCAATGCTTCGGTTGACTCACCCGCCCCGGAGCTCCTCCCCTTGCCTGACCGCGTGGCGAAGCCACGCGGTTTCAATATAATAGGTAGGGAGAGGCGTTGTAACTATAAATAACATCTGGCGCGTGTCGGCGGGGGAATAGCACCGACTGCACTAACCACTATGCTACCGATGTACGTTGCGATCCCCTAGAAAGACAGATAGACGCGGGTTCAATTCCCGTCCGATGTCAGCGTTTTGCGAATAACCTAGCATCTCCAAACATATAAATTCTAAAAGTGTTCGAAGAAGCTGAAGGTAAAACGAAAAGAGTTAGGGAGTTGGAGGAAACATGCTCTACAACGGCTCGAAAACGAACACCTCTTCATAATCTTTAATTGTTGGGGTCAGAATTTCTCTGATTTTTTTCAAAGTGGTCGAAATGATTAGTGAACTTTCGTCAGTCCCTCGAGGCGAATTTTTAGTGACTTTTATTCTTTAATTTGGAAGCTCTGTTAAGAATCTTGAGCAGTAACATAGCAGAATAGACGGGGAATAACTCACATCAATAATTGCCGATACTGTAGTGGTCATTATCCAGGTAGCATTTTGTGGCATTGAAGGGGTAGGGGTTGTACTTGCCGCTGCTTCGGTTGTTGTTGGGTTAGTAAGGGTGGTAGTAGTTCCTACTGTTGCGAATGATGTTGGAGTAGCGTCCTGCAAGCAGAAGATGGGCATATTGATATATTTCTGTACGATGATTCCATTAAATTTCGTTATTACCTAGTTTACTTAGTGTAACCTGTTACCGGTAAATGTCTACCCTAACACCACGTATTGAGGTTTGTTGGCTATGGTTTATTTGAATAAATAGATATAATGGTTGTTGTGGCGAACTATTCGAAACTAGGGTGATGTTACATTAAATGCTATAAAACTTGAAGTATTTGTGACCCAGAATCGTTTAACTAAACCTTCATTGCTGAGGAGTACCGGGGTTGGTGAGGAGTACCGGGGTGTAAATAAATGAACAAATAAATAAGTTCTTTATTATATACCTGCCTGAAGGAAGGGGCGGATCGAGCATGTGGTTTTACTCCTTATCGTTCTTTTTCGTTATACTATATAGTTGATGTATTTGTTCACCCTTTTTATTGAGAACGCCGTAGGCTAGCTCACCTCGCCTGACACGCAAACTCCGCCCACACAACGACCTCGATAGCAACAGTCCTCTCCTAAACCTCCAGAAATCTCGTGAATTTCGAGAAAAAGCTTTTTTAGTAAACGGGGTTCGATAATGTGTTGACCTTTGACGAATCCGGTGCAATTTCCTGCCGTTGAGATTTTTGTGGCACATCGAGGCTTATCGTGTGAGAGATCGCAGAAAATATATCTGAAATTTGTCGAAATGGTTTTAATCGATTTATATAGTAGCACAGAAGAAGCGCACTTTGAGCGGCAGTCCTGATTTTCCAGAGAGCACGTCAATCGTTCACTGAAGCTGTAGAGGTTGTCTGAATCGGAATTAGGAAAAGTGGGCACTATTTAACTTAACGGACTCCAGTCCTCGATTTTTTCAGTCGTCGAAACTCGCTGGAACTTTGGGGGCTAATTGAGGACGCTGACCACGAATCTGCTGTCCGTTATTCACGTGGGTGGTCCCGGACCACCCAAATCGTTACTTGGGTGCTCCAATCAGGATCACCGATTTCGCTGAAAGTTTGCCTATGGGAGTTCTCTGGCGTCCTGAACACGACGGTGAAGTCCGTTTTCCAAATGACGGCCGAATACGGTAGTTATAGGTGAGCCTCACCGGGTAAGATCGGTAGGTACCCACCTATAACTACCGTGTTCGGCCGCCATTTGGAAAACGGAGACTTCACCATCGTGTTCAGGACACCAGAGAACCCCTATAGACAAAGTTTCAGCGAGATCGGTGATCCTGACTAGACCACACAAGTAGTCGATATGGGTGGTCCGAGACCACCCATGTAAAAAACGGACGGCAGAATCGTGTTCTGGACCCCAAATAACCTCCAAAGGCAAAGTTTCAGCGAATTTCGAAAAAAAAATCGAGAACTGGAGTCTGAGGAAAACCGTTTGGTGTGGTTTGGCTCAAAATTTCATATCGAACACAAGCTTATTGTTCTGTGTGGAAGTCATCCAGGAAAAAGTAGACTCGTCTTTGCTCATTCCTTCTTTTCTCTAATTACCTGTGTAATGATTCGATAAACCGTCGACATTCGTGTACCCTAGAAATGGTGTCATTGGAGCTCTGACGAAATGCGCTCCACTGCTACAGGCAGGATTGTCGGCTGGATATTGCTGCTCTCGTTGTTCTCTTGTCTGAAAAGATGGAGATTGCTTGTTTTCTTTGGAAAAAATTGGTGATAACCGATGAATTGGTAGGAATTTAGAATAATTTTGTGTTTTCAGATGTCTTTTTCTTACTTGATGGCGCTGCCTCCACCCTTCCCAGACGAGATCGACGAACGAGTGATGCAGGAAGAATAGCGGATCATTGGCCGATACACCAGTGCTGATCATATCTTCTGTGATAACGACAAATTATCAAGAATTCGTCTGAAACCCACGGAGGTAAGCGACACAAACTCTCACCGCCAACAAAAATATGCGGATTGCCGTGTATGTACTCGAGTATCTTCCATGACCGATCCTTTGGGCAGGCCTGAAAACGACTAGCAATTATTATTTATTATTTTTGCATGATAGGAAATAGAATAAGACCTTCTTAGCGGCTGTGAAACCAAGCATGTCGTGAATGTCCGTGGTTTCCAGCGCGGCGTCGACGTCGACGTCGGACATCGGACGCCCGAGGCGTCCAACATGGCGCTTTATCACTCTTTTTCCCTAGAGATCAATTGATCTGATAATAGATAATATTTAATAGTTTTCGTTTTTGACGTTATCCTTCGTTTTCAATGAATGGCCAGATAAGGGTGCACAAAGCTAACTTTATTAGGCCACTTCATAAGTCCTTACCGTTTTTTTCAACGTCCTTCTGTAAGTTTAATAGGAAAGCTCTGGCAAAGTGCTGTATTCTGTTCGATAGATAATTGTTTGTAGTTTGAAATATGCATTTCGTGTTGATGGAAATTTGAAATGCTGCTACTTTTTCCACCAGTGAAAAATGTGGTAACCAGTGAAAAATGTGGTAAATGGAATTTCGCAAAAATAGCCCTTTGCGGCGTGGAGTTTTCCCCACACAAAGTGAAACTTTTTGCAACTCTTTGCACACCATTTGAAAAAGAAGAGCCTCTTCCACAAAGCATTGTATTCCGTTTTTTATTGCGTTTGATTTTAAAATCCAGCGACGTGGAAAACTAAACAGATCTTCTGATAGAGAAAGAAATTCTGACATGAGACATATATAAAGTGTTGCAAAAATTTTCACACAAAGAGCTAGCGTCGAGTCCAAAAATAATTAACGACTTTTGGGTCACTCGACTTGAAAATCTTAAGGTTAACAAAAACCAAGTGCAATAAAAATACAATACAATGCTTTGTACAAGAGGCTTTTCTATTTTAAATGGTGTGCAAAGAGTTAAAAAACGTTTCACTTTTTCTGGAGAAAATTCCATGCCGCAAAGGGCTATTTTTGCGAAATTTCATTTTCCATTTCAGTGGTAAAGAATTAGCAACATTTCAAGTATCCATCAAAGCGAAATACATATTTTAAAATAACAAACAATTCTCTATCGAACAGTATACAGCTCTTTGCCAGAGCTTTCCTATTAAACTTACAGAAAGACGTTGAAAAAAACGGTAAGGACTTATGAAATGAACTGATAAAGTTAGCTTTGTGCACCCTTATCTGGCCATTACAAGCCGGCAGCCGGCACCTGAGTTTTTGAAAGTTTTCAGGCTCAGAATTGCGCTGGCTTATGGTTTTTCGTGGTGTGCCGCCTTTTTGATTGATTTTAAAACTTCAAAAAGCTCACATTTTCTAGCCTCCATCCTGCGAAGGCTCCATCCAATACTTCACCTCGTTGATATCCTCCACCCATCAGCTCGGCGCTCCATAGAACTGAGTGTTTTGGCACTGGAATGCGGCTGTCGAGGGTTGAGTCCCAATACGGTATGGCTACTGTGGCGTCAACTGAACGTAGCGCCAACTCCATTCTAGAAAAGAAAAAAACTGGCACAATTCGGCTAATTATCCCTAAGGGCTTGTTCAGACGACGCGCGTCGAAAATGCAAAATCGAAGCTCAATCGATAATTAACGTCATTGATCGAATTTGCTCCTTTGCGTTAGTGGCGCAGTCCGGTTGCGCCTCATATAGGCAAAAAAAAATTAGGCATATAATCACATGGGAAGGAAATTGAACGAAAAAAGTGAATTTTGTCAAAATTTCCATTAATAAGAAATAGCAGCCTTCTAAAAAACCCGAGCGACCAGTAAGTTTGCCTATATGAGGCGCAACCGGACTGCGCCACTAATGCAAAAGAGCAAATTCGGGGCGTTAATTATCGATTGAGCTTCGATTTTGCATTTTCGACGCGCGTCGTCTGAACAAGCCCTAAAGGTGTGAAAGGACCTCTTGAGATACTCGCGGTGCCAGGGCAGAAATGCTGGTCCCGAGTGGGCGCTTCCCGTGGATGCCACAGAGGCGTGGATCCGAGCGATGTCGTCGTAGACACCGGAGCGCTTGATCGCCCATATTGCCGTGTGGAATCTACAAAAATTTGATTCTTGCACCCCTTATGAGCCTTTTTTGAGTACCATTTTTATTGGGCGCGCGTGGTGCAACAGTTAGGCCCTTGTTATACCAACGCTCACCCCCCAGTAACTCGTCCATTCAGTATCAGACACCGTGGGCCCAGACACGTTTGTACGAGTTATCACGTCGACGCTGGCGTGGTGACGCTCACGGGCTGTTATGCAGACGCTCGCGTACCTTCCACGCTCTAGTCGCTGCGCATTGCACTGCGATTGACCCTTTCGCTGGGGGTCGGTCGATCAGCTCGCGCATTGCTCTGTATGCTTCGGGCGCGTGCGTGCGTGCGTCGCGTGCTCAGCGTCTGAGTTAGCGGCGCACACGCTCACCGCTCGCAAGCAGCTGACGCTCACCACGAGCGATGGTATAACAAGGGCCTTAGAGGCGCTACTGACTACAAGCACGGTCAACGATCAGTCCTCGCTCGGGCTTACCCAAGCTTTCCATCCTTCGTAGTCGGGTAAGTTGGTATCATATTTGTTTAGTAAAGTGAATACACTGAATTGGTCCGGCGGCCGACCCCCGCAAGTGATTACATTGACCAAATACGGATTCATCATGCCTCTACGATTCTAAATGGAATAGGAATGCGGCGGGGCGTCCGTAGGGGACTGATCAACGCCGACATCTCTACCTTTACCTTATTTTTTCTTTTTCCTTTCAAAATATTGGTATGATGACCAAAGACGTTGATGCGTGCTGTCCTGTGTGCCTGATTTTGTTAGCGTTGATCACTTTCCGGATCGATTTGGTGTTCATCTGTTGCATACCATGCACGATACTCTCAGGGGCCGACCAGGCGAGATTTGAGGGCTCGGCAAAAGGTTCCATACTTTGCATTCGTACCGATCTTCGAATACCAATCGACAGAGCTCGAGCTGGTGAGCTCAAATATATGTATATTTTTACAAATGGTTGAGTTTCAGCAAAGTTATTGAAAAAAGACGCTTTGGAACGCTCCTAAGCGGCTTTTCCGGAAACTGATCAAAAGGCATTTCCGGTACTGTAATTATTGTGGTAATTTATTCCAGTTTTCTCCGGTGAACAGGAGACGTTTTTCAGCCATTGTCGTTCGAATGTCGTCTAGAGAGGCTACCAGAGGGAGCTTGGGAGTTCGAACAGGAAGTGCCTCAGGGAAAATATCCTGTTAGAGGCAATAATTACAATAATACGACGGCAGTTTTGGGTTACCTTAATTAATGCCAAAGGCATCACTATCTAAGCAGCCAGACTCCTAGTAACAATGTGGTCATTATCAGTCCCATAACTTCCTTCTGTCCCCAATTATATACTCTGTGATCATTCTAAAGAAAAATATTCTAAAGAAAAATAAAGTGATCCGCATTGATTAATGCCCTAAGGGCTCGTTTAGACGCCGCGCGGCGAAAATGCAAATCGAAGCGCAATCAATAATTAACGTCATTGATCGAATTTGCTCCTTTGCGTTAGAGCCGCAGTTCGGTGGCGCCTCATATAGACAAACTTACTGGTCGTTCGGGTTTTTAGAAGGCTGCTACTCCTTATTAAAGGACATTTTGACGAAATTCACTTTTTTCGTTTAATTTCTTCCCTATGTAATTCCTAATTTTTTCGCTTAGACGCAGCGCCACCGGACTGCGCCACTAACGCAAATGAGCAAATTCGATCGATGACGTTAATTATTGATTGCGCTTCGATTTTGCATTTTCGCCGCGCGGCGTCTAAACGAGTCGTAGGACGTGCTTCGGGTTTGAATTCCATTCAGAATCGTAGAAGCATGTAGATTCTTCGTAGATGAAATCGATGGCGGGTAAATTGGTACCAGACTTGTCTACTAAAGTGAATACGCCTAACTGGTCCAGCGGCTGACCCCCACAGGTAAGGTTTAACGGTTTTACTTTTTTTTACATGAAATTTTGAGTGGAATGAGAAGAATTCCATCGTTACCGATCTCGCTCGTCGTCTGTCAGCTCACGATACTCCTTACGTAGGGCGCGTCCAAGAAGTTCACCGCCAGGCAACGCGCACCTCTCCATTTGCATTGTTCCTTAATGACCAAGTGTTAATATTTTTATTAGCATATCAAACTTTCTCTTTCTCAGGACAGATGTTCAAGACGACTCTCGCCCAATGTGCAGTTCTTTTCTCGGACATTTTTGAAGAACTACTATGCGAAAAAGCGCTTCAAATTAAGAAATTCGACTCTGAGTACCATTAAGAAACGAGCAGACACAATCGATGCTCTTGCAGTTGTAGTAGGTGGTGGATTCTGGTGCCACCGTTTGCAGTGGTTGAAACTCAGCTGTCTCCATTGCCTGAAAATTGTCTAATTCCAGAAACCTTTGAATTCTGTTGACGTTTGCCTTGCATTTAATGACCACTGAGGAGAGGAAAACTTGAACCGCCTCTTTCCAAATTCAGACGACCGCCTGGTTTAGTTCAAGTGGTACTATGGGGTCGTTTTTGTTGGAGGACATTGTCTCTAAACGGTCATTCATAGTTTACAATGCATTAGCAGTGTAGTTGAATGAAGGGCAGAGACGCAGAGGATGCGGCGCGAACTTGGGAACTCACCCTGGCGATACGATCCATTCGGTGGATTTGACGGCAAACCGTTTTCCGACCTTCATCCGGAGCTGTTGAACACCAGTCCTCAGCCATAAAAGCGATCGCGAACATTTGAAAGAGGACAGTCCAAAATGTTCCAGTTGTGTAACGCTGAAAACAGTGCTATTCACCATCGTTCTTGAGGACTATTGAGTTTGTTGCATTTATTTATTTAATGAAAGAACGCGCGTAGTGCAGTGGTAAAAGGCGCTACTGACACCCGCACGGTCGATCGATCCCCGTTCGGGCCAACCAAGCCTTCCATCCCTCCGGGGTCGATAAATTGGAACCAGACTTTCCTGGGAAGGTAAAAGCAGTGATTTGGTGTAGCGGCTGGCCCGCGCATGTTATTGCCTTCACCTTTTTTACTTTATTTATTTATTTATTATTAAAAAACACTTCTCAAATTCCGCTCAATAGCGCCTGATGTCCAAACCTTTACCAAAGTATCGGAAATTGTTCAGGCCTTCAAGTGAGTTTATAAAGCTCTAAAATTCGTAGCCATTAGGCTTGTTTAGCTGTCTCACCTTATTGAAGTGAAAGATAATGGGGTCGGTGTCTTCCCCCTCCCTGTCATGTCCGTCAATCCGACCCCAGAGGGATGGAAGGCTTAGCTAGCAGGGTGGGGATCGATCGCTCGTCCCTGCAGGTGTCAGCATCGCTTCTCGCCGCTGCGCAACGCGCGTCATTATTATTCAAGACGGTAGGAACCCGTGGGCACCGTAACCCCGCTGCGCGATTCGACGAACCAATTCATTTCTTCGTAGTGGGACCAATAAAGGGATAAGATGCGTCGACGTCGAACTTCGGCCAAAACGCCTCGTTAGAAGCATTTTTGGTTCGGCTGGTTTGACTGCGCTCCTCCTCCAAATGAAATGGGCCTGTTTAAGATACCCTATTGGAGATACGGTAGCACGTTTACCTATAAAAGCGTGTGCTGACCGGTGAGGTTTCTAATTTTTTTAGTCTGGAAGGCCACTACATCCGTCACCGCTGCTTCGTATGGGCCGGCGGCGTGGGCGAAATCGCTCGGAGACGCGTTCACAGAGCAAACCCGAGTTTCGAGCGTCCACCTATGGACACTATACACCTGATGCTCCGACGGTCGTCGACGCCGAGATGTTCATCAACATGGAACACGGACAGGATGCCTACATGCTGTGCGACGTCTCCAAACGGGCACCTAACAGCGGTGGGTTTCGTAGGTATTGAGCGAAGAGTGGGGCATCAAAGGGCCCTTACAGACCCGACGACGTGCAATTTGAGCAACGAATTAGCCGTTGAGCATGAAATTGAACGAAACACACGACGACGAGCATTCTCGTCCAACGCGACGTTTGCGGCGGCCGCCTTGCTTTAATCGATACCGCGTTGCAACGCGCGGTCGGCCGCGTTGGACGAGAATGCTCGTCGTCGTGTCGGCGGGTTTGTAAGGGCCCAAAAAGTCAAAGAGGAAGCGTCGCTGAATTTTCGTGAGTTCAAGTGAAGGGGCGGTTTTGCAGAGAAGGGGAAACTCCGATACGTTCGTTGGGTTTAGCTGCTATCTGTATTGTAGAATTGATTTGATGTTTTACCTGTGATGAACCGCCCTTATCCAAATATCACCACCACGGGCAGATTGAGAGCTGTTTATACTCAACAACAAAGCGCAGCAGAACCGGTGGAGACGCAGTGGACGTACTCGCGGTCAATTCTACACCCCTAACCGTGACCTACTGCCAATGCTCGCTCCATCGCCAATGGACGAACGCCAACAACTCGTCCGTCCACATACATATAGAAGCAGATTGCAACTCTTGCTACTTTGATGATCTGTTCGGTGGATGATCTATTAGGTGAATGAAGAGGCAGCGACTGAATATGCTCCAATTCACCGCTCTTTACTGAATAATGCTCCAATTCACCACTCCTTATCCGTAGCGAACGGACGAGTTGTTCGGGTTCATCAATTGGCGATGGAGCGAGCACTAGCAATAGGTCACGGTTAAGGGTGTAGAATTAACCGCGAGTAGTGGACGTGACGAGTACGGGGACTACTCAGGACTTCTGTTCTCCCGTAAAGGGTGTGAGGAGTGACGTGCACTTACATTTCTTTATACCCATCCGGTGACCGGCGGTGTTTATTTTAAGATGCAAAAAACGACTGGTCGACTGCAGTGGACACGTTCAGCAGTATGACGGTGGATTTGCTGCAAAAATCTGCCGAACGGATGCCATCAGCGAACGGTCGTCCCATCACTTCTGTGCTGGCTTCTCGAAGCATCGCTACACCAAAAGTGCCCAGAAGCGTAACGCAGTCAGTCAACGATCATCCGGCCACATCCACGTTACCTCGAGGAGTGCTTGCCACTCCGAAAGCGTTCAAGAACGTGGATCCTGCCTCAGGAAACGCAAAAAAGGAGAGCACCGAGCCGAGCGAACGCTTTCTCTGCTCGAATTCATCACGACCAGCTTCGATTGGCATCGCCTCCAGTGTGGAAACGATCTCGTCGGATAGTGTTTCGCGATTTAGTCGGAATGGTGATGAGACGTTCGTCGAAGTGCCGTCAGCTAAACCACTGAAGATGCGTCGTTACTATCCTCCATTCCTCAAGACGATTCCACGCGTAAATCTGCGAAATAAACCGCCGATGGTGGACATTGGCCGAGACGATGTGGAGGGGCGAGTGCGACGGATTTGTGAATGTGAGCTTCATTTTGGACTACGGATCAAGGCTCCCACGAGAGCGATGCTATTATTGTTCCAGGGTTCGAGAAGAAGTCTCGGCTGGGATTGAGTCAACGAGAAATGGAAGAAGATGAACGAAAAGCGGACCAAATAGTGAAAGCCGGAATTTAGGCGGCGAAGTGATTTTGAATCCAAAACGCTTTCGAACTAAAATACTTGTGTGCATAAACAGTGTAACGTTTAACGAAATCCCTGTCAAGAAGTGCTCGACCGGCTCCTTGCCGACCGCGACCCAATTCCTCAGGTGATATTGTTCACTGGTGACTGAAACATTGTGGGACTGACTGTCGTTATTCGTGGGAACGCTCATTGATGCCAACTGATATTACTAGTTTATCATTCCAATGGAGTATCGTAGTAGAAGCGAATAAATATTAAGCTGATTGCAAATATTCGAAATGTTAACACGTCAGATCAATATTTTCCCTCTTCTCAAATTTAAACTGGCATTAGTTCGATGTCTTTCACAGAACATTGATCGGCTCCTCATTTCTACCTACAGCACCGGACATGTCTTTTGATCACTTCCCGGAAAAGCCGCTTAGGAGTGTTCCACAGCGGCTTTTTTTCAATAACTTTGTTGACACCTAATTATTTGTAACAGTATACATATATTTGAGCTCAGCAGCTCTAGCTCTATTGACTGGTGTTCAGTAATATGGCATAAGCATAAGATAAACGAAATATGCCCCCTTTTGCGGACCCCTCAAATCTCGCCTGGTTGGCTTCGAGGGACCGACCAGGCGAAAGGGCTCGGTAAAAAGGGCCCTATTTCGCATTTGTACTGATCTTTGAATACCAGTCGATCGAGCTCAAGCTGCCGAGCTCAAATATAGGTATTTTTTACAAATAATTGAGCATCAACGAAGTGATTGAAAAAAGCCGCTTTGGAACGCTCCTAAGCGGCATTTCCGGAAACTGTTCAAAAGGCATGTCCGGTACTGTACTAACAAATGACCGCAGTCTAAACCCTACAGACTAATCGGTAACGGGTCAAAGGGAGGGTCATATCGTTGTCATTGCCTCCGTCTCTCGTAATATGTGCCTTCCACAAAGGCCAACCGTGTGTTCTAGGTTTTCTACGGTTTCTAAAGGGAAGTGGATTGCGTGGCGCGCTCCTGCTGGCTCAGAGAGCACTCTCATACGCGAATTGATTGTACGGAGTACTACCATTATCATCTGGTGATCAATATCGACCCTAGGTGACCCAGGCGCCAAAATGAGCGCTGCATTAGCGTCGCGATTCGGCCGCTGGGCGGATTCGCTTCCCTTTTCTCTAGGTTTTTTCTTCAAATATTCAGAAACCAATTTTTTGTTGTTCTATTCAGTCACTTACAATTAAGATCTGGTGGAGATGCAGTGGAGAGCAGAATTTAAACCCTTACATGTTCTCTCTTAACGTTTCCTATGGAAACGCCTAGAACTACAGAGACTTGCACTTTTCGTTGAATCATTCCTTCGACTTGCTAGATGTTCTCACATTATTAGCACGATTTAGATCAAAAAATGCTCCCATGCTCTTCGGATTTTCATCGTTCTGCTATTTTTCACTGCAAAAATTTTCCGTTTTGAGATTCTACGCCCTCGTTCGCCTTGCGCAACGCTACATTTTTACAGTTTCATGCTTTTGTATGGTTCTATCTATATTTTCAATCTTTCAACGCAGAGCATTCAACTTGTGAAATGGAAAGAATCGAAAAAACTCTTGTGGTTGGTTGTTGCGATGTTTACGGATTGGTTTTCCGTGGAGAACGCGTCAACGCTGATTTACACTTACATTTTCAAATTTGAAAATAGTTCTTAGGAACTTTGAAATTTCTATATTTTCGTATTTATTTGTTTTTTTTTGTGTTTTGAAAAGTTTGAAAAGAAAAAAGCTGAAAAGTAAAAAAAAAATAACAATGATTCTCAGGAGAGGGGTGTCATCTGACAACAGCTCGCTCTTGTTCCAGTCGGGCATGTTTCTCCAGTTACTGATAACATTCTGATACTCTGTCCTCTATTTCCACTTTTCTCTCAACTGGCCCACTTTCTTCCACATGGCTTCGCTAACCCCGTCTAAAGAGCTACAGCAGACCTAATTTCAGCTGTTTTTCATGTCTGTTTAGCAGAATTTAATCAGGACTTTGTTTGGCATTTGTTATCACTTATATCGATTTTCCTCCTTATGCTATGGTGGTAAGAAAGCCTTGAGCCGCTTTGCTCGAATGTTTCAGAATTTTCGATTAACGGTATCTACGGCGTAACATGTGGAACTTGTTAGCCATTCTCGAGGTTTGTATAAACCCAACTAAGCAAAAAGGTGGAAAAAAGTGAAAGAGTTGAGCTAGAGCCGGATTTTACACCCAACCTATTATACAGGCCTAAGCCCCAGAGAACAGTACTTATTTCACTCCCACCCTTAGACAGTTTACCCAGTTAGATGACGGGGTAGCAGCTGTCAGTGATTTTTTTTACTCCCAAACTCTTCAGTTGTGGAGGATTCGCTGATCCGCCCGTTCGGTAAAGCACTGTCGTCACCAACGATGGTGATCATAAGGTTTCTCAAATTATATTTGAGCATAATAAAAATAAAATAAAAAATAAGAACGTCTGGCCACTCAAAAGTTTCTCGCACCCTATAGTTCGGCGCTGTTTTTCTCATTTTTTTGGTTTTGGGATTTTTCGTGCTACTTTAACAGCTAATTCTTCAGGTATATTCGCTAGGAGCCCCCAGGGCAGATGAACGACGAAGCGTGACACAACGATTGAACAAGGCCAGAATGATGTCGCTGTGCTGCTCGAGACAATCAGCTTTGGTATAAAGGTGCGTTGAAGTTTTCTGCTTTATTTCTAATTTTGACATCTTCTCCTACTCTATTGTTTTCTTTTTCATTCCTTAAGAAATGTGGACGTGAATCAATTCCGTCGTTTTTTGTTTTTTTTTTGTTCACAGAGTTTTCATGGTCGTTTTTCCCGCTTCAAAAGAAGGTTTACTAGAGGAAAGGCCGCTGTTTGAGAGGGACATAGGTCAGTCGTTGTGATCGGGTATCGATCCGTTCAGTCCAGCTGTCAAGTTACAAAGTGATTTTCCTCACAGAGTTCATCAATAACATTTTTATCGATCTGATCGATCTACTGATCGAGAACTTCCAATACTAGAGAGGGTTATCTCTGCATAGTTTGCTTCTTATTCCCTCCCCTTAGCTGTAATCCATTGGATTTCAACGTTCAGCCCACTATGGACTGGGAACAAGTAAATGAAATGAATTAGTTCGGTATATTTGGCGATTTGAAAGGAAAGCAAGCAAATACGAAAGAGACACCAAAAAGTAGGAAATTTCGGAGATGCTCACCATTCGTGAAGAAGCAAGGAGGCAGGTGTGAATGCCCATTGTCTAGAACCTTTACGACTCAGGCAACTCCCTCTATGTCAACTTTCAGTTTTATGAGTGAGTAGCTGGCAGGTCAACGACAGCGAATAACCGCCGGTTAGCACCCGGTTGTGGTTTACGGCCGCGGTGAAGGACACGTATAGGTTTATTCTTCTCTCAATTACATCACAAACATCTATTTACAAACACCTGAAGACCGTCAGTGGCTCATTTTCTGCAGCACTGCGATGAGCCGCATGGGGAGTAGTTTTGCGGACATGTGCACTGGCTGCTGGACGTTGACTGTTGACAGCTGACGGTAGCCGGCTGGCAGGACTGTGTGCACGACTGTGAGCAGGCCGGAGCGCACTGAGCGGCTGGCTGAAATGCGGAAAAAATATGGAATTTCTGTTGATTTAGGAGGTGGGGGGGTATGAAGAGATGTTGTGCACGGGTAAGTGGCGCTACTGACATTCGCACGGTCGAGCGATCGATGCTCGCCCGCGTTAACCAGCGCCCGTATTCACGACTGGTATCGGCGCTATAAACCTCGAAATATACCCCGAACCGCGCGCAAACCGATATACGGGGGTTAGGCCTTTGCTATACCGTCGCTCACCCCCCAGCGTCTGCCAGCGCAACTCGTCCCATTCAGTATCAGACACCGTGGGGCCAGACACGTTTGTGCGAGTTATCACGTAGACGCTGGCGTGATGACGCTCACGGGCTGTTATGCAGACGCTCGCGTACCTTCCACGCTCTAGTCGCTGCGCATTGCACTGCGATTGACCCTTTCGCTGGGTGTTGGTCGATCACCTCGCGCATTGCTCTGTATGCTTCGGTCGCGTGCATGCGTGCGTCGCGTGCTCAGCGTCTGAGGTTAGCGGCTGGGCGCTCACCGCTCGCAAGCAGCTGACGCTCACCACGAGCGTTGGTATAACAAAGGCCTTAGGTGGGGTCTCCGACACCTCGCGATGAGGCAGGGTTTCGGAGACCTTGACGCGAGACCTTTGTCTACTTATCCTAAGCTTCCCATGTTAAACGCAATCTCTCATCGACTCTGCCGTCCGCTTCTGGCCGAACCGCAACGCAGGAGCATTTCTTCTAGCTGCGCCGCGGTTCTAAGCTAAAGCCAGCCGGCAGAGTCGATGAGATGCCCGCAGTGAGTGCGATTGTGGCAGTTGCGCCACAAGCCGTCGAGGTTTCCGAAGCCCCGTTCTTCACGAATGAGAAATGGCCGCAGATTCGCGGTATCGAGAGGGTATAGTGCCGAAAAGGTATCGGAGACCGCTCGTTGCGTTCATGAATCCGGACCCAGGCCTTCTGTCTTTTAATAGAAGGGTAATTTAGTGCGTCTTCTCCGGGAAGGTAAGGTAAGGACACCGATTCAAACCACGCTCAGCCGACCTTTAACCGTGTGTCCGACGCTGGAATCGACACCTTTTCTACTATTTCTATCAGGGCAGCACGGGCTTGTCACTGGTACAGACCCGAACCCTTCTCATCGAGATCGTGGATCTAGGCTCTCAACCTTTCACTCAACCTTACCTTGCGTTCATTTCAGAATTTTGGTAACCGTTGGTGAATGCCGGTATGAATTACCTGGCTCTGTTGTTTGCATTGCGTGTTGCACGAGGTTTCACAGTTTGATTGACAGTTTGACGACTGCAGCGCACCCTGAGACATAGTGATCGTCACCGTTAGCCCCTGTTGCGTCTTGCTCTGCAAAAAGATCGACTATGTCTGGGTAGAATTCAAGCTTGAAGATCAATTTAATGCTAAATTATTTGATTATCTTTAGTTATTAACACTCGTTGTGTACTGCCGTTTCCTTTATTTTGGGTATTTTTCAACGGTTTTCACTTCCCGAAGTGACCTACCGATTAAAAGTTACTTCCTAGTATGAAAATGATTCAATACTGGCTGGTGATGGCTACTGATAGGTTGTTATCACCAAGGATCTCACCTGTGTTGGGTTACAGACCGGTTCACAGAGCTGTGTGCACTGCTGTTGGCACTGAGGTGCTTGGGTTTGCTGAGGGCACGACTGCGAGCATGTCGACTCGCATTGACCGCATCGGGTCTGAAAAAAAAATGAAAATTGGATAAAAGGTTTTCTTGAATGGAAACCGGAACACGTAGAAGTAGGACCCTAGTTCCTATAGATCACCAGATTTGCGTCAGTTCGCAGTATTGGCGCCAAACTTACCAACCGCTCGTGGTAACGAAAGACCCTTACAGACCTGACGACACGACGACGAGCATTCTCGTCCAACGCGGCCGACCGCGCGTTGCAACGCCGTATCGATTAGAGCAATGCGGCCGCCGCAAACGTCGCGTTGGACGAGAATGCTCGTCGTCGTATGTTTCGCTCAATTTTATGCTCAACGGCTAATTCGTCGCTCAAACTGCATGTCGTCGGGTCTGTAAGGGCGCGAACGCTGTTAGTTGCCACGAGGCTGGACTGGGCAGGAACTCCCGGTGTGGGTTAACCTATTACTTTCCGTTGGACAAGAGGCTTAACGATAAGGATACAGAGGAGAACGACAACCCATGCTCCAACCACGCTATCCAGAAGCCTAGTAGATGGGAAAACCCTATCCCGGACAACTAACAATCAATCCACTTTACCCTACGCCTAAGCCTTAGCCTAAGCGTAATCTATCTAAGCACAAGTTAAGGAAGTAACTCTGGGATGGGTGAACCACTAGTTCCCTGCCAATGGAGGGTCTGAAGGATAAGCGTAAGCAGAGCGACGGCTGAAGCTTAAACTAACGTAAGCACCGCAAAAATTGTTCAGCGGGAAGGACTCGAATTTCGAACCCAGGGATCTAACAGCGTCCCGTGGTAACGCTTCGAGTGAGGCTTCTCGCAGCTTTTGAACTTTTCTTCATCTCTACTGATGGGTGGAGGTCGCATCAAAATTTTCAAAAAAGAATGTGACTTTCCACCGGTTTCGAAACTTCACATTTGAGTGTTATCTCTTTACCTGTGGAGCTATCGTAACAGCAGGTAGCATTCCAGGTGTATTGTAGGTCATCTTTTGGATCAACTGCTGTGCGTATTGGTCATCGGACATACTAAAAGGACGAGTTGTTGAGAAAAACATTTGAGCAGAAGTTTTGCAAACGACAAACCAGCTGTTCTGACACGACTGCTCGCACGCTGGACGAGTCTGTGTGGGGCAGGACAACTGACACTGGGAGTTGCAGGCGTTCTGTAACAGTTTGTCGTTCCTAGATGGTTTGAGATATCGTTGAGGTCTGTATTACCTGTTGGATAGGTTGGCAAGCGGACTGGCAAGAACTGGTGCAGCTCTGTTGGCATTGCTGTCCGGACGATTGGCAGCTGTTTTGACAGTTGGACTGACAGCTTGGCATGCATTGTTCGGCCTAATAGATGAATTTGGCTATATTTAAATGATGATGGCCAGGTTCCTCGAAACTACCTGAGCTTGTGCTGCACACGGACATTTGCTAGTTGCCTGCTGAACAACAGGTGTCGAGCATTTGCAAGACGGCTGAGCGGCCCGCTGGCACTGGCAGGTCGGAGCGGTCATCTGTGAAGCGCAGCCGCATGATGAGGCGGCCTGACGACGCCAGCGGTTCTGAATTTTTTTTGTCGTGCTACAACCAAATGAAGTACGTAGATGTTTTCTAGTGGGTCGGAACAGGTCAAGGAATAAAAAAAATGTAGAAGACACCAAAAGGTCTATATGACTTGAAGGCGTCAGCCGCTGTGGAGTTGGTGTCTTCACCTCACAGACAAGTCTGGCACCAATTTACCCGACCCTAAATATTAAAACGAATATGTCGGGAAAGTAACGGACTCGTGTAGGCGTCAAAAATTGCGCCGTGTGTGCAACTGCACAGCGTTTCACGCGCATAGTAGCGTATACTGGGAAGGAGCGACATAAGAGAGCCAATAACAGTGGACGCAGGTCATGTTGGGTTGGCTCAGTGGATAGCGAAGGTGATTGTCGTCTACGGGTTGCGGTTTCGCATCCTTCCCGGCAGAAACCTTTTGCAGTGCTCAGTTTAAGCTTCAGCTATCGCTCTTCTTCCAATCGCTATCTTTCAGACCCTCCATTTGCAGAAAACTAGTGCTTCACACACCCTGGAGTTCCTTCCTTAGTTAGGGCTTAGGTAAATTACACTAACGATAAGGTTTATATTTAGGCTAAAGCTTGGCGTAGGGTGAGATGGCTTGTGCAGTAGGCTAAGGAAAAGTGACGAAAACTCCACTGTGCGAAGTTTCAGCCATCCCTCCATTGTGGTGGAGGCAAAAACTGTCGTAAAATAGTACACGTTGTGAACAACACTGTACAGTTACACACACGGCGCAATTTTTGACGCCTACACGAGTCCGTTCCTTTCCCGACATTTTCGCGCTAGTACCCTAAAGAGATGAGCCTGGCATTTGAGAAAAACGGAAAAAAGTTGTAGAACACAGGAACGAACCTCGGCGACAACACAGCTGAGACAGATGGCGAGAACAAAGAGCTTCATGGCCGGCACGAGATCGCCGAACACGCCGCATGGTTTTAAATGCCGGCGGGCCGGCGAACTGGTCCGGTTGGTCTTGGGACGACGAAACGACGACGACGACATGTTCCTGCTGATAAGACACTCTTGAGTCGGCAAACTCGGCGATGATGATCAGCTGCGACGACGCGTTTGACGTCGTCAAACAAATCGTCGTCGCCGTCGGCGTCGGCATGTATGCTCTCTTGAGGGACACCGTGTTCTGCTACCCAAATGCTCGAGTGGTTATCATTTGCGAACCGATGGAACATGAAATGTTATAGGCTGTGGACTCTCAGATTGAACATCTTCATTTTTCTCTTTATTTCTTTCTTTCTTTATTTTTTACGCCATAATAGTGCGCCAAACATAAATGCAAACATTAGCAAAACAGAAACACCACGCCATAACACAGAAAATAATCAAATCAAACGGACAGTTGGAAAGCGGTTAACAAATAACGAAAGGTGAGGGAACTTCATGCTCTAAACTGATATCGGGTACGATCTACTACGGCCTATTCGGGTTTGAAAGAAAAAAAGCACCATTGCATCAAATAGTCAGGAGAACCTATCGATCCCAAGCAAATGTAACAAGTCAATTTTCTCAATTTTCTCCAACTTCTTCTTGAACAGCAACTAGCTATTCTCGGAAGTGAGAACTTCACTCGGCAACCGGTCTAGCCACTCACCGCGCGAAACAAATTAAAGTTGAATATTTATCCGTATTTTTTGTGTTTCTGTTTGTTCTTCGCTAAACAGACTGCAATAGGGCCGGTGTGGGTGCGTGGTAAGAGGCGCTACTGACACCCGCACGGTCAAGCGATCGATCCGGGCCCGGGCTAACTAAGTATTTCCATCCCTCCGGGATCGTTTAAATTGGTACCAGACTTGTCTGAAAAGGTAAAAACATGGCTTGGTATAGCGGCTGAGCCCAGAAGTCATTGTTTGGGCCAATATGCATTCTCCGTACCTTTGCGATTCTGAATTGAACACGAATGCGTGGCGCATCCTGGAACTAATCAACGCCGCTACCTTCACCTTTTACCTTTACAGAGCGCAATTAACCCTTGAGACTTTTCTTCTGTGGAATTGTGAAGCACCTGATATCCCGCAAAAGCAACATTTAGACTGTAGCCTGGATGGGTGACAAAATACCATAATCTTTTGTAGTTTTTTTTCGACTTGCGACTTTCGGTTTTGCTGTGTCGGACACACTGTACATATACCCTCCTATATACCCTGTTTTCAAGCCACACAACCGGTTTGGTTGCAGAATGTGTAGTCACTGTTTCATTATGAGGTAAGATCTCGTGCTGGGTAATTGTAGTAGGGCTACACGATATCCGGAGTGCCTCTTATTTGAGGGGTAATCCAGATTTTAAAGTAGATTGTCTTGTTCACTAGGACCTCTGGTGCCTCTGGCTATGAGTAGCGTACTGTATCTCATTTGTCACCTGCAGCACCCAACTTATTCAGCCGGATAATGTCGCTTCGGAAAAGGTAAAGGCAAAGGTGCATGCGTTGTTTAGTCTCGAAGTTCGCCGTATTCCCGTTCCATTCGAGTCGTAGAGGCATGGTGAATACGTATTTGCCCTATACAATGACCTGCGGGGGCCAGCAGCTATACTAAGTCAGTGTCTTTACCTTCCCAGACAAGTCTGCTACCAATTTACCCGACCCCGGAGGGATGGAAGGCTTGGTTAGCCCCGACCGGGATCGATCGCCCAACTATGCGGGTGTCAGTAGCGCCTCTTACCACTGCACCACGCGGACCCGAGAAACTTCGTATACGTGGGTTTTCGCTGCTTTTGTAACTAAGCAAATTTCTGCATTGATACGCGGTGTTTCTAACTTTGATCTGAGTAAGCGACATATCGCGGGTAAACTTTGGCTCATTCTTTCGTGTCTTTTTCAAGGTTCCGAGGCTTGATTGGCATGACCATAGCAAAGTTGCCGTTTTTTGTGCTTCGCTTTGTTGATGTTACAGGTACTCGTCCTCAGGGGTGCAATGAAGCCTTTGTATCCGGTTCCACCGTAGTTCTTGTGGTTATTTCGCCTTCTTATCTAATTTTATCAGTTCGGGGGCGGGATGGACGAGAGATTAAGCGCCTAGGCTCGTGATCTCGATGATCAGGGTTCAATCCCGTTCCAGGCAGAAAACCTTGCCTAGCTTAGAAATAGCTGAAAAGGATGTCGGTACCAGCGTCAGGCCCAAGGAGAAAGAAGACGGAGCGACTATCATGAAAGACGTAGCCCGTAACCGATCGGGATAAAAACGTTGTGGAATATTTAATTTTATCAGTTCACTGTCGTTTTTCCTCCTACGGTATAACTTAAAAGACTTCGCCATGATCGAAGTAATGATGAAGCTGAAAATCGCTTGAGCGGAATACATCGGATCGGAGCTCAGGGTCCATCGTGCGCTCCCAACAAACTCCTATGGTTCATTATAGTTCAATGTTAAAATAGTTAAGGTAAATCGCTCTGCGTTGATCGTCAACTTAAGGACGCGTCACGCATTGGTCTTTTATTCAGAATCGTAGAGATATGGAGAAGGTGGTTGACCTCTACTATGACTTGTAGAGGCCTGTCTTCCCACGCAAGTCCGGTTATAATTTACCGAACCTTAAGGGGATAAAAGGTTGGGTTAGGCGGCGAGGATCGATCGCTCGGCCGTGTAGGTGTCTGTAGCGCACCTAGTCACTGCACTACACTCGCCTGCTAGTGGTATGCGGCATATTCATGATCCTACTATTAAATAAGTGAAACCACGATGTCTGTTTGTCAACTCTTGGGTCCCGCCGCGATTGCCTGTTACCGTACTCCAGGTAGCGTATTTCATCAATTCCTCGCCGTCTTTTGCTTTTGTTTGTTATTGTAGACGTTTTATATATGTTTCCCACTATTCATTATTTCATTTGGCGGTCTGCAGGCCACTGAATAGCTGGTTAAGAGCATATGTACGAAAATTCGCTTCAACAGTAGGCGTAGCTATCGAGGTTTGGGATGGTTGCTCGTGAAAAATCACACTAAATCGATGAGAATCTTTTATTGAAGGGACGTATATACAAATACCCTAAGGGCAAGAAGTGATGGGAATGACTCGTCACTTCCGACGACGACAGCACTGCGAGCTTCCGCAAGGGTCGTAGTTCTGCGGACAGGCGCACTGCGAGACGGACGGCTGCTGCTGGCAGGCGATCACCGGTGCGCTTTGGCAAGAGTTGGTGCACGAGGTGGTGCAGGCTGGGGCACACTGGCTGGCCTAAAAATTCTTTTTAAAAAAACGACTTACAAAAATATTTGCTCTCTTATCCGAAACCCACCGAGTTCTGCTGGACGCACTGCGAATTGCAGCTCTGCTCGCATTGCGGTTGGCATTGAGCCGAGGTGGCGGAGACGGGCACGTTGATGGTGAGCACAACCTGCTGAGCCTGAACTCGTCGCTTTTCATTTTTCATGTTTTCTATTTGTATAACGTCTCAATTCCCTTACGCTCTGCTGCGGTTGCTGTTGCTGAACGCACGACGACGAGCAGCTGGGCTGACACGCTGGGGCGCATTGAATGGGCTGCTGCTGGACCTAAAATCCGTCAGGGAATAAAATGTTGAAGGAAATCCAGCCTAGGTCAGGTAGCCTACCACTGGTTGAGCTTGAACGCATGTGCTGGTGCAGGCAGGCTGGCAGGCGGGTACGCACTGCTGCTGCTGAATCACTTGTCCGACTTGGACCTGCTGAAAACAATTGATTTGAAAAATTGTGGCGATATCTTTGATAGTGATAAGGACGCTCTTACCGTAGACTGGCAGACGGACTGGCACTGTTGGTTGCATTGCTGATCGCAGTTCTGAGCGTTTTGTTGCTGGCAGGCCTGCTGGCACGAGCTCTGGCACTGACCGCATTGGTTCTGGTCGTACTGAACAAATTCGATTGATTATTGCTCATAGACTCCTTGAGGTGTGCATTGAGCATCTAATTGGATATACCGATACCAGCCGTTCAGCGACCTATCGGCCGCCGAAAGTCTGTTCAGATGGATTTGTTTCCTTCTTTATGAGAAGCAAATCGGTTGCAAATTGATACTACACCCTAAGAAACAAAAATGTTCGCTCGAGCCGGAGTTCAATGCAGACAGCGGGGACGGTACGGATTCACTGGGAGTACGGTAACGGACAATGGCGGCGGGACCCATATGAGCCACCCATGCCAAACATTGCTTGGATTTCGCTTATTATGTTTAGGAGGATTTCAGCTCCCATACCGCTTTTTGGCCAATTATAAGCGCTTCAGACTGCAGAGGGCTCGTGACTCGAATGGCTTTTTAACGATACGGCCAAACTTTCGAGTAGTGTGTGATACAAGGGTAAGTACTCCGCACGGGTTACCCAAGCCTTGAATCCCTCTCGGAGTAGGGTAAAATGGTACCAGACTAGTCTAGAATGGTAAGGAGACTGAAGGAGTAGCTGGCCCACGAAAGTCATTGTATAGGCTAAGAACGCATTCACCATGGCCCAGATTCATCATTGGTAAATCCCCGATAAACCTCAAGATATACCCCGAACGGCACGCAAACCGAGATTCGTGAACGCGCGTCGGGGTTTAATCGGGGTTTAACGCTGGTCTATCACACCTCGCGATGAGGCAGAATTTGCGAAACCTCGCGGTATCAAGCGAGTTTATTGCCGACGGGGTTTCGGAGACCGCTCGTCCGTTCATGAGTCTGGGCCCATGTTCCAATGAATCTGGATAGAACAGGGCTCAGATTCATGAACGGACGAGCGGTCTCCGAAACCACGGCGCAGCCAGAACCAGACGGCAGAGTCGATGAGGGATTGCGTTCAACATAGGAAGTTTAGGATAAGTAGAGAAAAGTACGCGCCGTTCACACGCTATATCTCGGGGTTTATCAGGGTTTGCCAATGATGAATGTGGGTCCAGAAATTCACGGCGCATTCTTAGATGACTGATCAACTAGGACCACTTTAATTTTTTTCCAAACTCACCGGTTGGTAGGTTTGTGGTTGCTGTTGTTGTTGCTGTTGCTGTTGACAGGCGGACTGACAGTTCTGTTGGCAGATCGGGTAGCAGTCCTGGGCGGACTGACCGGACGCTGAGCACTCATTCATGCAGGCGTTAGTGCACTGTGAGCATTGGTCCTGATCGCGGTACGGCTGGTACATCGGCTGAAAAGTGTAAATTTCAACATTCTTGCCTGTACTTTGAAAACCGTGTCAGTTCGTACCGTGGAGGTAGCTGGGTAGGTGACCGGAGCGTAGGTGCTGCTTGGAAGGTAGCCTGGGGTGTTGTAGCCCGGGGTGTTGTAGCCTGGGGTGTTGTACTGGTCAGTGTTCAGGCTGAAAAAAAGTGATTTTCGCGATCAACAGAGATTGGGGCTTTTCTGGGAGCTGATGCTATTGTATAATTTTTTTTGCATGGGACACATGGATTCGTATCCTACATCACATTGCTTGACGTTCATATGAAAAGAGAAGAAGAAATGAAAAAAAGGAAAAGAAAGTCCACCGCCTTCGCGGATATACGGTACCGGGGACGGATCGATATATCGATTTTCGACCCTTTGCTTCAATACGGTGTAGTAAGAACAAATGAGGTAGCAACGTTTGATTTCTTTCAGAAGAAGAAGAGAAAGAAAGATGGATCGATATATCGATTTCCGAAGATGGATCGATATATCGATTTTCGAACCTTGGATGTTTGTCTGTTTCCACCAAAATGTGTCATATAAGGAGCTTATGAGCTCTGTGGGCACTGAAAAGTCACACTGCCTCGAAAAGAAGCAAAAAATTACGCAAGTATGAGGCTGCAACTTCACTGGGCGGCTCCAATTTCTTATTATTTTTTTGTAATTTTTTTCTGAGCGGATCCACCGTAATCTTTCTGTGCAATTTTTTCATGATGACAAACGCAGCATTTCAGGGAGAACGAACTGACTGTGACTTGTATGGAACAGCTTTACCTTTGGTTTTTTAGAGGGAATTTCTAGTGCGTGGCGCATTCGCCTGGCTCTTCTATGTTTTGTTCATTTTTAAACAAATAAGTAAGTAAAATTGCTCTTACTTACCACGTGGTCTGGCAGCTCTGCTGGCATGCCGGTTGGTTCTGTTGCGGCTGGCAGACGACGTTACACTGCTGAGCGCACTGAAATCATTTTTTAATTCTTTTTCCGCCGGAAAAGGCTGCGGTCGGATTTTTATTATGATTTACCAGCCGCTCAGCGTCCTATCGGCCGCCCAAAGTCTGTTCAGAAGGTTATGTTACTCACTTTATGAGAAACAAATCGGATTTCAAATTGGTACTACACCTTAAGAAATCAAAATTTCAAAATTTTCTCTTGAACAATGCAAACGGAGGGGGCGGTACGGGTTCTCTATGAGGACGGTAACGGGCAATCGCGGCGGGACCTAGAGTTGACAAACAGACATCGTGGTTTCGCTGTTCTTATTAGTAGGATAATTAAATTTTCCAGCTCACTTGTTGCTGCTGCTGTTGCTGTTGTTGCACGGGCTGGTATTGAACTGGCTGAGCACATGCTGTCTGGCAGGTGTTGGTGCAGGACTGCTGGCACTGGGCGACCGGCTGTTGCTGCTGGACGCACGAGCTTACGCAACTCGACTGGCAAGCTGGAGCGCATTGAGATTGGACCTGAGAAAGAACGAGTGAGTTCAGTTCGGTTGATTTTGAAGGCTTGTTTTTGAAAGTTTTTTTATTCTTGTTTTTATTTCTTGATTTACTTGTTGTTTTTAAATCTAGATTTTCTTGAACTAGTAGTACGGATCTGTTCGTTTTGTGCATTTATTTGGACCCTAGGCTCGCGTTGTAGGAGGCGCTACTGACACCTGCACGGTCGAGCGATCGATCCCGGCCTGGCCTAACCAAGCTTTCCATCGCTCCGAGATCGGGTTAATTGGTACCAGACTTGTCTGGAAAGGTAAAGACACTGAGTTGTTATAGCGGCTAGCCCTCGCAAGTCATTGTGTAGGCTAAATGCCCATTAACCATGTATTTACGATACTGAGTGGAGCAGGAATGCGGCGGTGCGTCTATAGGGTCTGACCCCCACCGACATCTTTACCTTTTACCTTGGCCGAGGTAGACGATGACCATCTTCGGCGGACCTTCGTTGCGTTACCCGAAAGATTTGCCGGCTGGATTCACAAGGGTCCAGATTCATCATGAGTAAACCCCCTAAACCCCGAGATATAGACCGAACGGCGCCCACCTTTGTCTTCTGATCTTAAACTTTCTATGTTAAACGCAATCTCTCATTGACTCTGCCGTCTGGTTCTGGCTGCGCCGCGGTTTCCGAGACCGCTCGTCCGTTCATGAATCTGGGCCCAGAAGGGCGACCGAATGGACTATTCAGAGTGCAAAAAAAGTTGTTAGCATTTCTATAGAACGAGCTGAGGTTCCTGCGGCCCATGTTTTTCGTGTAGTAGTGAAAGCCTTTTGAAACGATTGTTTCCGAGTGCTGCAGTTCCGTCAACCAATAAGTCACGAACATTCTGAAGGGTATAATCGCTCAAATACTTGAACAGGTAAACTTATACCTACCTGAGTGGGGGCACACTGACAGCTGGACGACTGGACAGGTTGTGAGCATTGGCAGTCCTGCTGGGTGCCGAGCTCGATGGCGACGCAGACGCATTGTGGCTGTTGCGCACAACCACACGACGACTGACGACGAGCTCGAATCTGCAAGATTACGGTGTACGACGGATACTGTACAGCTACTAGTATGAAACAATGAAAATTGTCTTGAAAAATTAGAAATTTGCTCTAAAATAACAATCAGCAGAAGAAATAAACTCACCGGCTCGGCTAGAGTGGCGGCTAATGAGCAACAGAGAACAGCTATGAGCAACTGGCAGCGCATGATTGACTCCTGTGAATGACTCGGCAGTGCTGCGGCGCTTTATAGCCGCCTCAAGTTCAGGTCGAACATACCGGTCCCAGGTGAAATCCGGACCGATAAGTCGTGCTCAACCCTCAACCCGTCGTCGCTGTTTGTAGTTTTTTTATTTGCAGCCGCTATACGTGTGCTGTGTGTGTGGTGTTTGCGTTGGCGTGTACGTGTGTGTGTCGCGGAAGACGTCTGCTCGGGGCATCGCTGCTGAACCGGTTCCGCTTCACACAGACACTACGGACCTGCTCATAGAGCTCAGACTGACTCACAGAATCAGTACAGATGAGTAAGAGCTGAGCTGGTGAGCTAGATGAATCGGTGGAAATCGAGAGAAATTCCTCGAAAATCTAAAAATTCGGAAGGCACCCTTAGAACCCTTAGAAGATTGCTGATGACCCGCCTTGTTGGTGAGGAGAGTCCTCGAATCATGGTCTTTCATCACGGTGCCCTAGGCAAGGGTTTGGTTCTCCCCTGAGACGGCATTTTTGCCATTTTTGCCATCCTAGTGACATTATTACAATATCTGCTTCTGCCGTGGAAAACTGTCGAGCAGCACCTGTCCCCGATTCATCATTGGTAAACCCCCGATAAACCCCGAGATATAGCTCGAACGACGCTCATCTTTGTCTACTTATCCTAAACATCCTATGCTAAACGGAATCTCTCATCGACTCTGCCGTCTGTTTCTGGCTGCGCAGCGGTTTCGGAGACCGCTCGTCCGTTCATGAATCTGTGCCCTGGCTAATACCGCCTCCAATTGGATTTGTTGACAGTAAAGGTAACGTCAAAGGTAAAGTGCTCGCCGTTAATCAATCCATTGAGGTCGCGCCACGTAATCATTTTCCATTCCGATTTGTAGAAGCATGGCAAATGCGCATTTGGCTTTTGCAATGACTCGCGGAGGTTAGCCGCCGTTCTTGTCCGTGTCATCTTTCCCATACTACTCTAGTAGCCCTTTATACGATTCTAGGGCGTAGATTCACGAACATACGAGCGGTCTCCGAAACCGCGGCGCAGCCATAACCAGACGGCAGAGTCGATGAGAGATTGCGTTTAGCATAGAAAGTTTAGGATAAGTAGACAACGGTGGGCGCCGTTCGAGCTATATCTCGGGGTTTATCGGGGGTTTAGTAATGATGAATCTGGGCCCTAGAAGGCAAAAAGGCCTAACAACCCCGAGCGAGGATCGATCGCTCGACTGTACTTGTGTCGGCATCGCCTCTTATCGTTGCATCACATGTGGCATTGTTCAGCGTTTAGAAGGATAGTAACCATCACTTTGTTCTGATTTCAAGCTGTCGACGTCTATTGCCACATCCGGGCGCTGGCGGTGCTGCTAATGCTCAAAGAACACGATATTTGTGCACAAATATTTGCCGCCATCGTCTGTCACCTCATCTTTTGGCCCTTGAGATTAGTGCTAACCTATTTTAAACAAAACTCGGGACAAATATCGGGTTTAGCCTGCAGAAGCCAGTCCGATGAGACCTGTTCCTAGGAAGAACAAGGAAGAATAGTGACTTTCAAGAATGACTAAGGTGTTCTATAGAGTATGGGTCAACTTCTAGGGTGACCCAAAAAGTCGCGTGCATTTCAGATTCTGACTTCCTTTATTTACAATATAAGAGAAACAAATAAATGTCCAATAAGGTTATCTTGATTAAATACAATCCTTCGCCTTGGATCCCGTGAAGAAATGTGATTAATTATAATAACCTTATTGGTCGTTTGTGGGTTTGTATTGAATTATTAATAAAGGAAGTCAGATCTGAAATTGGGCCACGCTAATATACTGAGCGGAAACTGAGTGCACGGCGCGCCCTTGGGTGATGGTTTATCATCGAATAGTTTGCATTGCTAGTTTCATTTTCAACGGGTAATTCGAGGGAACCTGTAGTTAATTTGGAAAGTATTTAGCCAACCGATTTTACCTGGTTTTTACCTGCTGAAACCTCTACCTTTGGGAGGGAGATCCAGGAAGGCTTGTGAGTGCATTTCGAGACCGGATTGATCGGAACACGCATACGTTCGCTACCTATATGCCAGACAACTGTTAACTCATTCCCACGTTTCAATATTTTTCACCATTTTCATGCACCCAAGCCCTTCTGGGCCCAGATTCATGAACACGGCGCAGCGAAAACCAGACGGCAGGGTCGAGTAGAGATTGCGTTTAACACAGGAAGTTTTGGATAGGTAGACAAAGATGGGTGTCATCCGGGCTATATCTCGGGGTTTATCGGGGGTTCACCAATGATGAATCTGGGCCCTGAGGCGGAAATATGTACAATCACAGCAAGAATAGAATATATGCTGAAATAGGGAAAAATCGACGACAGAAGAGGAATTGCCGCTCCCATTGATATATTTGACCATTGCCGAATGATGGATATACGACGCTAGAGACGTAAATCGACGCACTACCTAGAGCAACCGAGGTTTTTTCGTAATGAGTAATGACCAAGGATGTCTGTCGCGTTCAGTTTCCGTATTGGAGCTCGCACAGCGCGTTCCTTTTCTGAATATCTCCCGAGGAACTAATCAGTTGATTAGTTTGGTGAAGGAAGTGAAGTGTGCCGACACTTTTTACCGTTCATCGGACACGCCGTGCTGTCGACTTTCGTTTGGAATCGTTAAAAAATGGAGTTTGGTTGCTCGATGGCGGGTATCGACCCGATCACACAAAGCGGCCTCACCCATTGCCACTGAGCTAACCAAACAACAAAATAATGTAGTGGTGAATGACTCAATAAAGGCGGTAAACCCAAATCACATTTGATCTCAATAAAATCGATTGATTTCTGAGCTTCAGCGACTTTAGCTTCAAGAAACTTAATGAGGAGTCGGGAACGGACATGGTGTTAAAAATAAATAATATTCTAATGATGGAGTGTTCCACAATCGAACCCTTTCTACTTTTCAGGCCAGGCGAGTTCGTTTTACCATGGGAAATCTCGGAAAACTTCTTGTCTCCATGAAAGCCATCGTATTACATGGGCCCATTCAGGTTGGTTTGTTTTTTTCGTTGGGTTGATGTTGTTCTCGAGTTTTTTTCGTACAACTGACGTGATTAATCATTTGATCAATTTTCCGCATTTTATCGAATTATTCATTGCTTTTGTTTTTTTTTTCGTCGTGGCGTGGATTCATTTTTTTGAGAGAGTTCTCATAAGAGTATTGAATTAGGGCAAGATATAGCAATTCGATATTAGGAACCCCTTAAATGCGAATTTATAGATGAGCTTCACCATTAATTGTCAATTTATTGCTGAGGCTCCGAAACACAGTTCGACTACCGTGATTTTGAGTGTTTTCGGACGTCGTTCCATGACAATTTTATTTATTTATTTACTTATTCATGCACCATACTGCGCGCCATTTTATAGAACCAAACAAAATAACAAAATAACACTAAACTCAGAATAGTAAGAACAAATCCTCAAATAAACAAATCATGTGAGCAACTGAACCTCATTGGGAATACAATTACATGGTGACGAGCGATCGTCTCGATCACTTCCGCTTCGTGGGACATTTCCGTGTGGATATTATTTTGTTATGATATCACAATGGTTCATTGTGACATGCCAGAGCTTCTCAACAACATCGATCCTCGATCATTCGTCAGCGCTTTGACATTTTCTAGTTATTTCCCGCTGAGAATTTTTGATTTTTTCGACGCTGCCCTTTTGTAGGACCTTAATCAGTTTTTTTTGTGTAGCTTATAACGTTTCTTTACGTATTGTTTTGGATGCATTTTGGAGCCTATAGGTAGCTATTTGATAAGTTTTAACTGAACGCTGATTAAACTCTCGTCCATGACAAGGTGTCTGCGGGAAGCGTCAATGGGGTTACATTCACCTCAACCATGTCTTGATTGAGCACCTAGCGTAGATTCTGAAGGGTTCTATGGTATTTTATTCATACTCTGCCGAGGCCGAAGGCCTCGTGAACAGGGGCCAGATTCATCATTTGTAAACCTCCGATAAACCATGGGTTATAGCCCGAGCGGCGCCCACCTTCGTCTACTTATCCTAAACTTCCTATGCTAAACGCAATCTCTCATCGACTCTGTCGCCTGGTCCTGGCTGCGCCACGGTTTCGGAGACCGCTCGTCCGTTTATGAATCTGGGCCCAGGTTTTGCTAATTTACCTATGTAGTTTGTTAGTTGTGCGGGTGTGGAGCAGTGGTAAGGGGCGCTACTGATACCCAGACCCTCGATCGATCCCCGCCCGGGCTTACCAAATGTTCCATCATTTCCGCGTCCTTTAAATCGGTACCAGATTTGTCCGTGAAGGTAAGACAGTGACTTGGTGTAACTACTGGCTCCGTAAGTCATTCTACAGGCTAAATGGGCACCCACCATACCTCTGCGATTCTCAATGAAAGATGAATGCATGGCGCGTCCGATGTCGACCACTTTACCTTTACCCTAAGTCTGTAACTTACCCGTTTTGCTCCTTTAAAATTTGTGAGATGTTCGATCACTTAAGACGACTTCCTTTCTGAACTCTGCCGTGTCGCGGTGGTCGGCATCCAGCTGGTTGATTGATGGTCGTTATGTTGAAAGCCAGGGTATCGAAGAGTTTCATCTCTCCAGCACTTTCAACGAAAACACCGGACCATCTGATAGGACCGGTCTCCTGGGATTCTCTCCATCGCTCTTCCTCTTTGCAGCGACCATTTTTCGTCTCTTAGTGTTGTTACAAAACCGATATAAAGAAGTCGTAATGATGGTGCCAGATACATCGCAAAAATCGCGACTTAAGTGAGACTCGAACCCGCGCAACCCCCTTAAGGCAGACGCCTTTTGCTTCTAGTGCTCATTCGTGATATCGGTGTTAGTCGGTAGCCCGGATTCGGCATTCTATCAAGAAAGCTGGGAGCATTTTGAGTATCAACGTCAATATCTTCTTTGATTACCTCGTTTTTGCGAGTTGCTGGTTTAAATAGTATAAGTAGATACAAAGAAGCTTCGAGTTGAGCATTCCTGAGAATCTCGTGATCCGGAACTCTTTGAATCTTTGGCTGTATTTCGGAATATTCTTCTCTTGGGCTCTGATTGCAGCCCAGAATGGAATAGATCCGGCTGTGCATAGGGCTCATGTCAAAGATTCGTTTTTTGTTAAATTTATGCCCTCTAGTTCCAGTGAAGTCGTCTATTTGTTTACCAGCCATTCAGCAGGCCGCCAAATGAACTAATGAATAGTAGGAGACATATAGAAAACATGTATTATAACAAATGAAAACCATGCAGCAAAAGACGGGGAGGAACTGATGAAGTACGACACTGGGAGTACGGTAACGGTCAATCGCGACGGGACCCTAAAGTTGACAAACAGACATCGTGGTTTCGCTTATTTATTAGTAGGATAAGGTCGGGTGAATCCTCGGTAAGATGGTATTCTCGATGGCTTTGCGAAACCCGATTTAGACTTCAATGTTTCTGACAAGCGTCAGTGAATTCTTTTCCGGGTGCTAACAAAAAGCCGTGTTGTCCGACAGGAGGCGTCTCGAGAATTGCCTTCTAATGCGATATATGGTTGCAGTCGTGACTATTAGAAGGCTGCCATGTTGAGGCTAATCCACCTTTTGCGTCTTTCGCATCCAGTATGTCAGAGGCGTCGTAATTTATGTGGTGGTTCCTTATTTTAATGGATAATTCTGATATTTTTCACTTCCTGCCGATCTCTGTCGCCTCATAAGTATCAGAATCCATAACCAGATCCTTGTAGTATGCGCTCCTAAGGTTTGTCCGTATGTTTGAATAAGTCACTGAAGTCTAAATAAGTAGCTCTAAAGACGTGCGTGACGTGATAAAAAGCGTCACTGATACACGAGTAGTCGAGCGTTCGATCTACGCCTAGGTTAGCCAATTCTTCCATTCTTCTGGGTCTGGGTAGATTGATACCAGGCCTGTCTAAGAAGGTGAGAACAGGCCGTACATGCACCATCGACGCCAAATACCTTTCCTTCCCGTTCAGCTCACTGGGAGGTTTGGATCTGCTCTGTAAACCAATCCTAGGAAGACAGAGGCGCTGCCAAAAGTCATTTTCTAGATGAGGCAGTTTTTCTATGCCGCTAAATAGCCCAGGAATGTCGTCATGTGCATCGGCTGAACGTCATTGTTCAATTTAGGTCGCTTGCGGACATCTCGACATCAACGGGTCCTTCGCATAGGATTTTCGTGTTCGCCGGCAATTTTTCGCTTCTTCACTGCTGCAAAGTAACGTGATTAGGTTTCCTCATTGCCTACCCTTCGCAGTGTTTCTGGGCGCCGGTTCTCGATAGGATCTTTTGTGCAGCCAGCTTCATCTCGCTCGATTTTGATCGACCATTTACTGGCAGTCGACATGGAGCCGTTGAGAACAGAGCAGCTATTCTATTAGATCGTTGAAAAAGTTTCCCGCCACTTCTGCCATTCTTTTCAGATTTGTTTCTCTCCTTTGTTCCACTCGACATCCGACATATTTATGCATCATTACCATCAACAACGTCTTGTTGTTTACCAAATAAATTTTGAACTCTCCTCCAGAATTCCTGGAGTTTTGATGGAAGGAATTCATCGAGCCACGCTTTGAGGTGCTCTCACTCGTCGAGCTGGTTCTCTAGCAACGTTTCTACTCGGAGCAATGACGACTTTGCCCTAAATTGTCGTTTTTCTCAATTTTGTTATTTCTAGGACTTTCACTCTTAAACAAACCTCATTCCATCTTCTATCATTTCCTCTTTATTATTCACTCTTAAAATCTCATTCCACCTTCTATCACATCCTCTTTATCATCTTCACTTTCGTCTTCTTTGTTTCTTATTTCTGTTTCTTATCACTGTCCACCGTCATCATCTCGGAATTTACGGAAAGTGTGTCTGTAGACTCCAGTAGTTAGTTCCTTTTCTGTTAAAAAAAACAGCTACAGAAGAACGTCGGGGAATGTGTCTAGCACTCCTACTGTTCTTCGATGTGGTAACATTCTATTTAACTCGAAACTATTCTGCTATTTGCCGCTTTTGTTTGGCGGTTTATAGACGAGAACCGGTTGAATGACCTATATATTTGGAGATGCTAGGTTATTCGCAAAACACTGACATTGGACGGGAATTGAGCCCTCGTCTTTCTGTTAACGGCAGTCTGTACTAACCACTGTGCTACCGATGTACGCAGCGAACTCCCTAGCTACAGCCCGACCGGGCTTAAGAAAGATGCTGGGGGGTTCGCATTGTACATCGGTAGCACAGTGGTTAGTGCAGTCTGCCGGAAACAGAAAGACGCGGGTTGAATTCCCGTCCGATGTCAGTGTTTTGTGAATAACCTAGCATCTCCAAATACATTTGACTGATTTTCGGAAATTACGTCCTTCCCTAGCCAGACATTTGAGTATTCAAAATTCTCTGCGGGGGCAAGCGCTCGAACATTATGTAGTCCACTGAAAAGAAATTCAAATACAATTGAATTGAAAATTTGACTTCAAAAATTGGAATTTATCCGAAAGTGTCACGTACTGGGTGTCGTCCCTTGCAAGTAAAGAGATGTTTTTGCGCTTTCTTAACGAATTCCCTAGCCTAACCATGAGGAGTACAATAACTCAGCTCTGCACGATTCCAATCGCGTCGCGACATTCAGGACCGTACCACTGCTGTGTCATTTAGAAGAGGAGCCACCTCTTCCTGGTTTATTTTTCTCAGAATTCAAGCGAATTTTCACCCGTATACGAAGAAGTTCTACGTCTCGGTTCAATTTAAATTTCACTGCTTACGTCCTGGCAGTCGTTGATTGTTGAGGACATGCCGCAAGTGCATTGTAGTCCCTAGAAAGAACAACAGCAGCCGTCGACGGTGGCTGTTCGTCAATAAAAGCACACTGATGTGTTCTTCTTGAAGTTAAACGTCACCGTAATAGCACCGCACCACTAATTGTTGTTTTCGTCGCCGCGTCGTGAAATTCCGCAACTGGGCGGAGAGCCGAGCACATACACGGAGGCTGCAACAAGAGGCATTTGCACGGCTTCTTCTCTTTTGTGGCGCGAACTTCAATACTAGAAATTAGCCCCAGTTCTGGTCTGTTCAGCTGTGATTTAGGCCCTGTTGAAGACCTTTCTCCGAAGAGATTCCTGTGGTGAAAGGTTGACTGACGATAATCTGAATTGCACCAAGTCATCTGGGCAGTGGTAATGATGGTACTAGGTTCATTCTGGAAATCGCGCCACAGGCGGGATTCGAACTCACGTCTCGCGCTTGTCTGGGGCTCGTGCGTTAACCACTACGCTACTGAGACGACGGCTTCTACCCAATTTTTGGGATGAACTTAACGCCATACCATCATTACAACATCATGTTCTATTATAGATTGCTTAGTAGTTACCCGCGAAAGCGGTAATAAAACCAAAATTTTACGACCATCTGGGCCCAGATTCATGAACGGATGAGCGGTCTCCGAAACCCCGTCGGCGATAAATCGCTCGATACCGTCGAGGTCTTCGAAACCCTGCCTCATCGAGAGGTGTGGCAGACCCGCGATTAACCCCGATTAAACCCCGGTGCGCGTTCACGAATCTCAGTTTGCGCGCCGTTCGGGGTATACCTCGGGGTTTACTAGTGATGAATGCGGGCCCTGGACAGTTTTCGACCTTCATAAACGGAAGCGTTCGATGAAAGGTTCTTTTCGAAATTTACAGAGGACCATAGGAAAAGTCCTCCATTCTCGCTCAGAGTAAGCACCCAACTACGTTTTTAGTAGATTCTAATTTTGAACTTCTTGGGTCAGTATTTTCGCGCTCGCGAGTCGGTGAAGGAGAGTCCCTGGGATCTTTAGTATCCTAATTTCGAACGCTAGGTAAGCACCGAAAAGTCTTCAAGTCCTTCTTTCGTTTTTTTCACCAGCAATAGGCTGCTATCACTCACTGGTGCTGGTTAACTTTGGGATTCTGTAGAGGTTTTTTTCTTTTTCAATTCGATATTTTCTTGTGAGGACGCGCCGCGCATTTGGGTTCAATTCAGAATCGCAGAGGCTTGGTGAATGCGTATTTGGCCTATACAATAACATGCGGTACCAGCCGCTGTACCAATTCAGTGTCTTCACCTTCCCAGGCAAGTTTGGTACCAATTTACCCGACCCGGGAGGGATGGAAGGCTTGATTAGCCCAGGCTAGGATTGATTGCTCGACCGTGCGGGTATCAGCAGCGCCTCTTACCACTGCACCACCCGCGCCCTCTTGTCAGGCGTAGGTCTCTATAATGAGAGTACTTGACATACAGGTTGAATGAGTTCCATGGACCAATAGAAGTGGCTGTCTATGGCTCTCTTTCCACTGTTTTTCATTTCCGCTCTGCCTATTGAGTTTTCACTCGACCTCCATCCGACGTGGCAGTGAAAGTCTCTATTGTAACTCAAAAATTATTTGATTTTTTCAAACACAATTATTTTTGAATATTTACTTATTATAAATATTACTTTACTTATGTATTATGTTTTTCATGAATGATTCAAAAGTATTCTGTGAAAGAGAGGGCGCCGTGCTTCAATAATGTGAGACGTGATCGGTGAACGGTGCTTTTGTACCACAAAACCATAAATAAAACCTAAACCATGAAATTAATCTATAAGTTCTACAAATCAACATTTTGTTCCAAAAACCTTTTGGTCGTGAACCGAACTGGCTAGATCTGTTCCCATTAACAGGAAATCTCTTTCAGTTTTTGATCGCCTGTTTGAATTGCGTATTTCCTCATGTCATTTGATTGAGCCGGTCGCCTGAGTTAAGCGAAAAAAAATGCAAACGTTGGTCATTTGGCTTCTAAAGTGGTCGATACTCAGGAAAAATAGGAACAATGTGACGGATTAGGTAGTGGTCCCAGAAATGGTTCTCTAAGCACCCCGATCCCAATAGAAGAAATGGATCGGAGAACAGCTGGCCGGTTACTCCGGAAACTGTGCCTACATACAAATAGTAGCTTTCAGATCCTCATATTTGTTTTTAACAGTTTGATAGAATATCTTGAGGGAAGGCAAGTTACCACATATGAAGGGTGTGAACCAATGGAGAACTTTGGAACTATCAAGCGGCCTCTTCTCTTCCTCTAGGTCCTTCTCTTGTGCTCAGCCTCATTGATAAGCCTATGGACTCGTTTAGACGCCGCGCGGCAGAATGCAAAATTGAAGCGCAATCAATAATTAACGTCATTGGATCGAATTTGCTCCTTTGCGTTGGTGGCGCAGTCCGGTGGCGCCTCATATAGGCAAACTTACCGGTCGTTCGGGTTTTTTAGAAGGCTGCTATTCCTTATTGAAGGACATTTTGACGAAATTCACTTTTTTCGTTTAATTTCTTCCCTATGTGATTATATGCCTAATTTTTTGCATAGACGCGGCGCCACCGGACTGCGCCACTAACGCAAAGGAGCAAATTCGATCAATGATGTTAATTATTGATTGCGCTTCGATTTTGTATTTTCGCCGCGCGGCGTCTAAACGAGCCCCATCTCATAGCGAGTTCAGTTGAAAGCGGCACAGCTGACCTGTTCGTGGCGAGAAAAATCAACGCCAGCAGTGTCTGCTGTTGTGTGGTGTTATCGAAAACAAATCCAACTTGTCATTGTTCGTGTTGAAATGGCAGACGATGACGAGCCGAGTCTTTAGGATACCCTGAAAAGACGACAACTCGAAGCCGACGCAAAACAACACACATTTGTTGTGAAGCAACCAGTGGCTAGCAGCAGCACACACGTTCAACAACGACATGCTGCCGCCGCTGCTGCTGAAGAAGCGCTGAAGGCTCCTTTACTTCTTTGGCGACGAATTTTCCACTTTTTTATGGCCCCAGATTAATGAACGGTGTAGCTCTGAGGTTATTCGAGGTTTATTCAGGATTCATAACGGGTCTAGCATATCTCAGTAGCGCGGCGAGGGTTTGGGTTTGCACGCCATCTGGGTTTTACTGACCCTCGAGGCGCTAGTGTGTTGTGCTTCTCCTCGTATAGACTACGAACTTGGATAAAGCTCGCTGCGCTTGATGAATCGCTGCGCTCCATTCGATGTACATTATGGCGTTTGTTTCGGGTTTACCATAAGCCTGTCCTAGACCCGGATTCATGAACGCAACGAGTGGTCTCCGATACCTCATCGGCGCTATACCCACTCGATACCGCGAATCTGCGACCATTTCTGATTCGCGAAGGTCGGGGTTTCGGAGAGCGCGACTTCATGTTGCGCAAGTGCTGCAATCGCACTCTCATCGACTCTGCCGTCTGGCTCTAACCTAGAACCGCGACGCAGTCAGAAGAAATACACCTGCGTTGCGGTTTGGCCCAGAACCAGACGGCAGAGTTGATGGAAGATTTCGGAGATCATGAGGAACCTGAGATGAGCAGACGAAGGCCTCCCGTCGGACGCACGTTTACGAATCTCGGTTTGCACGCCGTTTGAGGTTTAATCGGGGTTTATCGCCGGTTTAGCAATGACGGATGTGGCCATTGGTTCCATAATCTGGCCCAAATGACAAAGATGGATTGTTCTTAAATAAGAAGAGCAGCGAAGTGGGTCCCGAGTGATTGCCCCTAGACCCACCTCAAGGTGTACGTCGTATGAGGTGGCCGAAAGTATCTATCGAAGCAGGGATTGCCAATAACGACTCACCCTCTTTCTCACCGCCATCGTCTTCAGCAAAATATTCTCAATGAGAAATCCAGGGCCTTGTTTCATCAGCGGGATATCTATTTCATACCCTCGAATAGACCCCCCATACCGATTTCCTTCACTGCATGTGAGGGGGTATATTTCAGCCCGCCTTCGTGGCGAGGTATCCAGCATCCCTCTGCAGTAACGGCGCTCCAATGCTAATTTCAGCACTTCAGCTGCGTTGATCATAACTAAAACAACAACATTAACAACCAAAAACAAAAACAACGAGCTTCATGCACAGAAAAACTCCGAAAACAGCGACCTTTTGGATTCGAGTCGGCTGCCTTTTACCTCTGGCGACTTCGATTACGGTCTCTCCACTGCGTCAATTATACCGTTTTCATTTTAAAATGCAGGCTTTCAAACCAAACTGGACGTTTTTCAAATCGAAAAGGACACCCTCAATTTTCAAATTGTAAATGGCATAATTCATTTTTCATTGTTTCGCTATGCTCACAACAAGTAATGAATACATATGCAGCAAGTAATGAATACCAGCTATACGAATGTATAGACGATACTGATGATAAAAATAATCCAAGACAAAATATGAAATAACAAAATGAGGCTACAAATAAGAAACTATAGAACAAATTGAACAAATAAGAAACTACAAACAACTTGTTTCTACATTATAACAAATATGGTACTTGACAAATAATTGATAAAAATTGTTTATTTAACAAGTATTTTTATTTTTATAGACGATTTTATTTTTATTAATCATTTAACAAATGATCAATAAAAATAAAATCGTCTTGCTCATATGAGATCAGAGAACTTCCCAGAAAGAATCCGTGATTGATTTGAGAACCCTCCACTATGGTCTGGAAAATGTTCCAGAAGAAACTTGATCGCATTGGGGACCATCTAGCTCAGTTCGGAAGACGCTTCAGAAAGACTCCTTGTTCTAAAAACCATTCCATTGGCATTGGATTTTGATGCAGGGCAAATGTCCTTTTTGATTTGAATGACGTCCATTTTAAAATGAAAATGGTATATCTGAATACCCAGTCTTGATAAATCGCAATACCCGGCGTATGTAAAGGTAAAAGGTAAAGGCGCCGGCGTTGATCAGTCCCCTAAGGACGCGACGCCGCATTCGTCTTCTTTTCAAGTCGTAGAGGCATAGTGAATGCATATTTGGGCTATACAATGACCTGCGGGGGCAAGCCGCTATACCAGGTCAGTGTCTTTACCTTCCCAGACAAGTCTGGTACCAATTTACCCGACCCCGGAGGGATGGAAGGCTTGTTTGGCCCGGGCTGGGATCGATCGCGTACGGGTGACAGCAGCGCCTCTTACCACTGTACCACGCGGGCCCATCCGGGGTATGTAGCGGTTTTACTCCATTTAAAACGTTATGGACGCTGGTTTCCGTTTATGAATCTGTTCCCTGAATCTGGTCACAGCTCCTAGTTGGTGAATCGCAGACGAAGAACGAAGCAGGACATTCTTCTTCTGAAGCTGCTGCTTTCCAACAGTTGCAGTCGTCAATCAAGTCGCACTCATCTTCCGGCAGCGAACTCATCCCAAACGGGTCCGACGATCGGTGTTCATGACCGGCGGAAGCCAACAGTGTTAGGCGTTCGCGTTTGACTCCAGGGCAAGTTGTTTGCCAACGAAATCGTGCACATCCATCGTCCGAGTGCTGTTTGGCCAGCATCAGTTCGGCAAACAGCGGCACTTGATTCAAGACGTACTTACGAGTACTCAGAGTGCGCTCAGTTCGTGGAATGCACATGAAAACGGCGGTTTCTCGACGAAAAAACCATTCGGTGCCGAAGCGTCATCGTCCGAAAAAAGCAACTCGCCGAGAGAAGAGCACCTCCCACGGTGCTGAGCATGAAAGCTGCAAAAGTGAAGGGAGCTTAAGTACTTTCAAACGTTGTGAATTATTCTGTCAGTCTGCTACCGTGAAACTCTTGAAAAGTCCGGGAAGGAAAGCTGGAAAATGAAATTACTTAGTGGAAGTACATCATCACAGAGTCAGTGGAGTCTGTGAGATACATTACAGGGTGCTGCAAAAGTCCTTCAACACAGATACTTGACCGTTTAAGCGACAGATCTCAGGCAGATGAGATGAAACTTATAGCATTCAATGCCTTTGACCACACACATATAAAAAAGCATCTAAATTTTGGAATGACCTTCTTGCGCAGGAATACAGGCCCTAAGTCTCTTGAGGAACGAGTCTACGGCGGCACGCAGGTTCACCAAAGCGTCCGGGAAAATCGACAGCCACAAGTCCTGGAGGCCGTTTTGAAGAAAGAAGTTCTTCAGGGCTTCTCAGCACCTCAAAACCACCACTTGGACCTATCAGCAGGAATCTGCACCTGCTCTCAGTGCCGAAGTCGTATAGAAGTGGTATGCCGACAATTTTCCTGATTTCATCTTAGCAAAAGAGTAACCACCGAATAGCCCGGACCTTAATCCGATGGATTATTCAATCTGGTCTATAATGAAGAGCAAAGCCTGCGCAACATCCCACGCGAACGCCGATTCTCTTAAAGAAGCCTTGAAGAAAGCCTGGGAGGAAATTGGTGAAGATGTCCTGCGTGCCGCCGTGGACGCGTTACCCAAGAGACTTAGGGCCTTTATTCCTGCAAAAGGAGGTCGTTTCGAAATTTAGATGCTTTGTTATATGTATGTGGTCAAAGGCAATAAATGATATGAATTTCATCTCATTTGCCTTAGATCTTCCGTTTAGACGGTCAAGTATCCGTGTTGAAGGACTTTTGCCGCACCCTGTATATTTCCCTTTGCCATTTCATATAAGCAAAAATGAATAGTTTCGTCTCAGGCAGTCCTGTCAAAAGTTACTATAGGGCAACTGGAGTTGCGAACAGTTGTGCTGTGAAGGGACTCGAGCGGACCTGAAGTGGGCGGGCTTACTGACAACACTGTTCTGATGAAAAAATCTGTCAAAATCAAGTTATATTGCGCTCCCTGTGAGATAAACCCGCTGTAAACCGTAAAAGTTGTGATCTATCAAGATCGAGTATTTATTATTAATCATTATTATTATTACAGTATTCATTATTATTCATTTCATTCGTATTATTACTAGACGTGTAGTGGTGCAGTAGCCAGATCGCAGCCGCCACTGCTAAACAACCACCGATAGCTCGATCTTTGTGGAGCTCTCCAAAAAGTAAAGCCAGAGGAGGAAGCAAAGTCGCTATTTAAGATGATTAAACCCGGCGCGCTTTGGCGAATCACGATTTGCGACGCTTTCTGGGTATCTGGGTCGAGGTCGACGGTACGACGACTCGGGCACTAGCCAGATTCCAGGTCCCAGATTCATCATTGGTAAACCCCCGATAAACAACGAGCTATACCCCGAACGCGCGGGTTTAGTCGGGGTTCATCGCGGTTCTATCGCACTTCGCGATGAGACAGGGGTTGTGAGACCACGACGGTATCGAGCGGGTTTATCGCCGACGGGGTTTCGGAGACCGCTCGTCCGATCATGAATCTGGGCTCAGGTCCCGGAAGTATGCATGCGGATTAATTAACTAACGATCGCTATCAGGAGCCACAACAATTCTCCATATAATCGCGTTCAGCTCGAAAAACTTAATTTTCGACAAATTCGATCGTCCCGTAATCCGCTGCTGCCCAGGAAATGGTATTTGTGGCGCTCACGTTGTTTTCCACCCATTCATGAATAGAAAGCACTGTTATTAGTTTTTTTCTGCTTTTTCACTGTCTCCGTCTCCGTTTGAGCAGCTGCTGAGCTGCCTTTCAGAAAGGTCGTCTACTGTATTGTTTTCGCTTGGCCGGAAACGAAACTGTTCGTTTTCGGCGACTTCTATGTGAAAATCTTGCGATTAGTTCCACCTCAGTCACGGTCCCGCCCATTTTTGATCCCTGACTGTCCCGAAAGCTCTCTTCTTAGAAGCTCTTAGAGGCGATCGTCAGTCAATTAATCCGTATGCGTACTTCTGGAACCTGAGCCCAGATTCATGAACGGACGAGCGGTCTCCGAAACCCCGTCGGCGATGAACCCTCTCGATACCGTCGGAGTCTCCCAACCCCTGCCTCATCGCGAAGTGCAATAGACCCGCGATAAACCCGCGCGTTCGGGGTATAGCTCGGCGTTTATCGGGGGTTTACCAATAGTGGATCTGGGACCCGAAATCTGGCTGGTGCCCGAATCGTCGTACCGTCGACCTGGAATTAGATACCCAGAAAGCGTCGCCTATCGTGATCCATTAAAGCGCAGCGGTTCCACCTAAGTCACAGTCCCGCCCATTTCTGATCCCTGACTGTCCCCAAAGCTATCTTCTTAGAGGCTCTAGCGCCGCTGCGCCTATGCCGGCATCAATCAACAGCCAGCCAGCCGTTTCACTGCCAATGGAAATTTATGATCAGCCGGTTCAAATTTAGAGCCAGATCGTTCTAAGAGATAGAGAGAAGCAGAATCTCTCAACCTCCGAAAAAATCTTTAGCGAAATCATTTTTCATCTGCCATCTAATGACGCCAATTTTTCGGCGGGATAGCGATATTTTCATGTGCCGAAGCCCGCCAGACTATTCGCTTTCCCGTCTTGCTCTGTGCGCCACTGTTTAGGAAATCGAAAATTTCACCAAAAATCGCAGTTCCGCTTTGCTTCATAAAAATAACTGATTCCTCGCGGGATTATAAACGTAGTTGAATTAATTTTATTGCTATAGAAAACAGTTTGATTATTGGTCTCTTGGGGAGTTACGTAGAGCTACCTGTCCCTTTAGCCGATCACTGACCACAACGTCAATCGGTCACGAAAAAATTACGATGAAGTGACATTTGTGGGAATGTCGGTGGCTCTCTGGTCTCTTCTCGTCCAGATTCAACGTTTCCGAAGTCTTCTAATCGGATTGTTAACAATAATTTTTATTAAGAGTCCACTCCAGGGTCTTCCTGGTGAAATATAGTTTCGAATCGAGTTTTCAGAACCATAGCCAAAGGAAAGCCAATGAATTTTACCCACTCTTATCAGCCGTTTTCCAGAACCGATCGAATTGTTCAAATATTCGATAATTTCGATCAAATATTCGATGAGTGAACTTTGTATATTCAATTTTTTCCGAATATTACTAAACTATCCAAGAACGAAACTATTCTGTTAATTACAGTCAGGTCAGTGCAGTCTACCGGAAACAGAAGGTTCAATTCCCGTCCGATGTCAGTGTTTTGCGAATACTCCAGCATCTCCAAATATATAAGTTATTATCCAAGAACGGTTAGTAAAGGAACTCGAAAATTGAACTGATAAATTTGATAATTCCCTTTTCGGAGTTTTACTATAAAATCCGTTCGGTTTGAGCAGAACGACTCGACTAAATTTGATAAACTGATAAATTTGATAATTCCCATTCTTGAGTTTTACTACAATATCCGTTCAGTTCGAGCAAAACGACTCGAACAATTTTAATTCGTTATCGGGATCTTGCTCGACTGTGACTCGGAAAATGCTCCGGCTTGAACCATCAGGATTTTGGAAAGATGTCTGGTTCAACGTTGTTTTACAGTCACGTTTTAGTCTCTGAAAATCTAGCGAAACTGGAGCAGCTGAGGTTGTTCAGTCGTCATTTATTTTGGGTGTCCTTACCTGTGCTTTTGGAAAACAAAACCGCCCGTCAGCCGATCCTTTTGGGAATTTGCGTATCGTTTTTCGAGCTCTCAGCAATGTCCGAATCTGTTTTGCTGCGAATAGTCCCCACCGCGGCAAAATCTCATGGGCTGCTTAGCGGAAATGCGATACTTTCTTCATAAGCCCGTTAGAAAAACACTTAACCGACGTCGTCGATCATCGCTTACGTGCTGACTGCTTTTTCAGGCGATCATATTTCTTCGGAAGCTTTTTTTCGTAGTTTTATAATGACTACCTCTGAAAAATTTTCGTTTTGTGGAGGGTGGGACTAGCCATATACGGGATGTCTCAAAAAAATGTACCTCCTGTTTAAGAAGCCATAACTTTGAAGCCAGTGGAGCGATTGAGATGGCTAGTAGTTCATATGAAAGCTCTGGGAGAAGTAAATCTTCTGACATGCAAATGGCATAGATTACGCCATGCACACCCAAGACGTCAGATTTCTGACGTGATTGATAGTGTAAGGGTTAAATGCTTATTTTAACGTGGCCGAAAATTGATGGTGACCCTGTCTGAAATACCCGTCGTTAGACCAAAAGCCACAATCAGTTGTTTTTTCAGATACTAGAACTATCAATCATGTCTAAAATCTGATGCCTTAGGTGTGTGCAAGGCGCAATCTATGTCATTTCCATGTCAGAAGGTTTACTTTTTCCAGAGCTTTCATATGAGCTACTAGCCGTCTCAATCGCTCCACTGGCTCCAAAGTTATGGCTTCTCAAACAGGTGGTACATTTTTTGAGACACCCTGTATAAAATAGATTAAATAAAATACGGCTCATGAACATGTAAATGACGCGACTATGCATTCAAAGTGGAAGATGATCCTTTGCGACACTGTGTCATGGTTTCCTATGGAAACGCCCGCGTCGTGACGCGATGTCCTACCTAAGGCCGGTGTTATAGGTTCGCTCGAACCGAGCGAAACTCGTCCATTCACCATCAGACAGCGTGGGGCTAGACGCGCGCGTACGAGTTCACGGGGTGACGCCGTCGCGGGGACGTGCACGGGCTGTTATGGGATTCGCGGCGTCCCTCACCGCGTTGGACCGCCTCGGGGGGGGGGACTTTGTGGTTTTGTTGTTTTTGTTTTTTGTTGTTGGTTTTGTTTTTGTTGTTAACGATGGTTTTTGTTTATTCGTTTCTATCGTTTCGTTTCGTTTTGTTTCGTCGACGTCTTGTTTCGTTTCATATTTCGTTTCTGCTCTGACGTGCTGTGATCCATTTTTTCTAAATTCCAATAGTTTAGTGATTTTTGTGATTGTGATGTATTGCATTCGGCAAGAATGTGGTTTCGCTAACATTTTCATCATTTTCGACTATCGATCACTTTTCTTCCTTTTCCTCGTTTTCGTATCATGCATTTCCAATCTGTTCCTGATCAGCTTTTCTACGAACTGTGATAATTACAATGCCTATGGAAGTAGAAGATTTATTTACTTCATTTATTTACTTATTTTGAAGCGCGAATTCTCGATATGAATTAATGGATGAATCGAAAGATAAATGAATTCAGCTAAAAAACTACTTTGAATTAAGGAAAAGTGCAGCCTACAATTCATTCCAAGTTGAATAGTCCCTACCGCACCCATTTCACCTCATTACGAGTTCAGTCGGAATTATTTGAGGTGTTTGTTTACGTGCAGCTACTAGGACAGGTGACGAATTCTCTTACGGATTTCCTTTGGACGTAGTTAGCCTGTTATTGCGAGCTTTTGCTCATCTCTTATTGGGATTACAAACTATTCTAGGTAGCACTCCCGTGGCCGAGAAATCTAGAAACGAACTTTGATGTCGTACAACACCTTTGATTAGATGTTCTAACCTCATCGTGACGGCCAATCTGTGAATGGTAGAGACAGGAAATCGATGACACTTCCTATGCTCCAATCGATGAGCTATCCGGGAGTGCAGCTCATCGAACTCCTGCGGTGTGAGTCTGGTGTACTCGTGGAATTGTTGATGATCAAGTGATACAAGATAGTTGTCGAAGGAAAGGAATCTCATATCAAGCCTATCCGAGTGGGCTGGTCTCACATAGTATCTACGTCGTCTTCTTTTGGACTGACTCGAGATATTCGAAATCGCGGATATGGAATTTGACTCGAGATTTGCGATCTCGAGGCAAACTAGCAGTGCCTTTTCACAAAGGCGTCGCCTATAATCATTACCTTATTTGAAGTGATTGTCGCCAACACAACATGAGTTTATACCCACCCTAAGATCTCGCACGTGTAACATTTTCTCATCAGAATATTTCTATAGTCGTCAGAGGCCACACTCGAAACTGCCATTGTCCTAAATTGGAATACCGCGTCAACAAACAGTCAATAAATAGCTAATGAATGCTAAAAAAAACACACTACGACGAATAATAACGAATAAGACGCTTATCGAGATCCTACGACCATCTCTAAAACGATACCACTAAAAAAAACACAAAGACAGTACGAATAAACCCAAGGATAAGGATATAACGTCCCCCGCACAAAAACATGACCCAATCGCAATGAGGGTCGCTTTGTATGCTTCCGGCGCGTGCGTACGTGCGTCGCGGGCGCGCGGTCACCGCCCGCAAATCGCAGGCGCTCGGCACGAGCGAGGGTATAACGAAGGCCTAATAAAATTCCTACTGTAGCGTCGACGTCTCGAATTTTTTTCCGCACAATAAATTGTACGTACCAAGGCGGCGAGGACGCTTCGCGTCAGACAGAATTTACGATGTAGCGGGTCTTTCATCTCACAGACGTCATAAGGAGAGATTCCGCCCAGTTTTTGTCCCGGATTTGTGAGTGGTACACAAAAAAAACCGAAATTCGCCCCAAATAGCGTGCACACCGCAATTCGTCAATGTGGCTAAGGGCTCGTTTAGACGCCGCGCGGCGAAAATGCAAAATTGAAGCGCATTCAATAATTAACGTCCTTGATCGAATTCGCTCCTTTGCGTTGGTGGCGCAGTACGATGGCGCCTCAATAGGCAAACTTGCTGGTCGTTAAGGTTTTTCAGAAGACTGCTATCCCTTATTAAAGGACATTTTGACGAAATTCACTTTTTTCGTTTAATTTCTTCCCTATGTGATTAAATGCCTATTTTTTTTCGCTTAGACGCGACGCCACCGGACTGCGCCACCAATGCAAAGGAGCGAATTTGATCAATGACGTTAATTACTGATTGCGCGTCTATTTTGCATTTTCGCCGCGCGGCGTCTAAACGAGACCCTGAAAAAGCGTTTTTCAAGGTTTTTATGGGATCTTCCAAACCTCTGTGAAGTGACGAGTGTTCGGAGATCTCATTCTATTAAGTATCAGCGTCTGTACCCCAAACAGACAGAGAATAAATGAACACATTGATGAATCACGGTTTGCATGCCGTTTAGGGTACGTTTCGGATTTTTTCGTCTACACCGTTCAATAATCAAGGTCGTTGCTTTTGAGCGCGTTGAGCGACTTCTTTATTCGGCTTCGGCGAGTATTTCCTCGTGTCGTCCAATCCGGACTCGCCTTCATTTAGTGTTGTATTTATTTTATATTTTATATTTTTATTTATTTATTTATTTATTTATTTATTTATTTATTTATTTACTCCAAGTTCTTTCTCCTTGAAACCTCTACATGATGCTACAAAAATTCGTATGTTGCTTTGCCGAGCGAGATTAGTATTGTGGATCAAATTTGATCCACCATACTAACGTCATTCAGCAAAGCAGGGTACGAATTTTTATTTATTTATTCATTTATTACGGCAGTCTGTGACAGCTGTGAGAAAAAGAAAAAAGAAAAAACACAAATCCCAAATGCCCCCAACGGAGACTAAACAACAATATTGTAGATCAGAGCTCAAACAAAGTTACACAATAGCTACGCATCCTATCTAGGTTAATAATCCTGAGAGAGGCGGCGATTAGGAACTTCTAATATTGAAGAAGAGCCTTTTGGCAAATCGTTCAGAGCTATTAAAGCTCCTAGAAGAGTGGTGAATTTTGCCTTTTAGTTTTAAGCACAGGGTGTCCCAAAAAGATGTATACGCTGTTCGAAAAGCCATAACTTTTCCGAAAATAAAGATATTGAAACATGCTAAGCTTTCTCCGAAAACAAGGAAAATAGAAATTTTGCAGCGTTTGAATGGTGGAGATTGCGCCATGCATTCGTTTGAAATCCCACATCTTACACCCGATTGATTGGGTGCACACTACATTCCTGTAATAATTTTATCAAAAATGGCATTTATGCTTGCATCAGAGATTTTTTAAGTTTCGACAAAAACGGACCATTGAAATTAGTGGCAAGGGTAAGAATGCTACAAAAAAGGCGAGCACTGTTAATAGGGCAGGGCGTTGTTGCTAATGCAGTTATCGAAAAAAATTCAAAGGCCGTTTGGATGACCGATTAGTGAAAATTTCGAGAATGGTCATCGGTGGCGATTGCGCCACGTATTTGGTCGGGACTTCGCGTTTTAGACCTGATTGATTGGGTGGAGGTTGGTGCATTTTTTAATTTAGCAGCAAAATGAACCACCTATTGTTCCGTTTATGAGGTTCGGTAGAGAAGAAGAAACATAGCATTCTCCACACAGAAACAGGCTGAAATGAAAGAAACAATTACGCGCTTCTTTTTTGCGTTTTTCTTTATAATGCAAAATTTACTGTGATTCTCTAAGGGATTGCTCTCCTCATTCGAGCCTGTTTTCGTGTGGAGAATGCTGTGTTGTTTCTTTCTTACCAAATTTCATAAGCGGAACAATAGCTCGTTCACTTTGCTGCTAAATTGAAAAATGCACCAATCTCGACCCAATCAATCAGGTCTAAAAAGGCAAGTCTCGAACAAGTGTGTGGCCCAATCGTCGTCGATGACCATTCTTGAGATTTTCACTCATCGGTCATCCAAACGGACTTTGAATTTTTCATACAAAACTTAGCGTGTTTCAATATCTTTGTTTTCGGAAACGTTACGGCTTTTCAACAGTGTACACATCTTTTTGGGATCATTTGCTATTGTGTAGCTTTGTTTGAGCTTTGATCTACAATATTGCTGTTAATTCTCCGCTGTGAGCAGTTGACTGTTGTATATTTTTCTTCTTTTATTGAAAGTGTTTACGATTGCGCGATAGTTGCTGAAGGTCTGCCTGCTATGCAGACGACTGCAATGATGTTTTCCTGGAGATAATGGGAAGAAGAATACTCTACTTGGCCCTCGTGTCTGAGAGAGAACAGCCCTATCATAAACTGAAATTGCTGTTCAAACCGAGACGTCATGTGCGGCGATGGTCGACGAACACTTCGAGAACTGAGCCGAGAGGGAGAGTGACTGCGGGTCCAGTCTCTTAGCTGTGTTTGCGGCGGCCATCGTCAAAACAGAAACGCCACAACGTCGCTTCTCCTGGGTCCCCTTAGGGGGTGAAGTGAGCGCGTTTCGAATGTGTTTTGTCGGTCGGCTGCTTAGCATCGAAGAAGCTGTCGATCGCCAGTTGATGTGCCATGGTGGCAGGGTTGGGTGGAGTGAAGTACAGCTTCGTTTCAACGTTGTTCGATCGTCTTATTTCTGAAGATCATGTTTCTGCTGGGCCCGCTTGGCACACTGGTAAGAAGCGCTGCTTACACCCGCACGGTCGAGCGATCGATCCCTGCACGGGCTAACCAAGCCTTCCATCCCTCCGGGGTCGGGTTAATTGGTACCAGACTTGCCTGGGAAGGTAAAGGCACTGACCTGGTATAGCGGCTGGCCCCTGCATGTCATTGTATAGGCCAAATACGCATTCACCAAGCCTCTACGATTCTGAATGGGATTCGAATGTGTGGCGCGTCCGTAGAGGACTGATCAACGCCGGCACCTTTACCTTTAACTTTATGTTTCTGCGGTTTTGGGCGTGTCGTGCTCTCCGCTAAACTGCGGGGTGCTCAGTTGGTGAGCAATTCACGCATGCGACGCCGCGTTGCGACGATATTTCTGTCATTTTTCAGTAGTGCCCGTAAAAACTATATGTGCCCCTGTGCTTCGAATGCTGATTCTCCATTTTAGCTACTATTTCTCTCGTTCCCAATCTGAGATCGTGATGACGATATAAATCAATAAAAAAATCAAGAAGCATCCCCACTAGTGAGTGGATCATAAACGACAAAAAGATCGAGATCTTCATTTTTTCACCGGAGAATCATATTTTTACCTTCGCTTCTAAGCTCTTCGGCAACAGGCGAGTGAATAAATGAAAATTAAAGAAATTTAAGTTAATTTTCAAGGTAGCAAGAATGTACGGCATAGTCCTCCCATTACGGTACCCATTTAACTTATCATTTTCCTTTGAACTGATACTGTTAGAAGGCTGCTCTTCCGCTTTCCGGCTAGTTCCACTAACTCGTGCTCATGGAAATCCGGCAATGAGCCATTACGCCGATGAATATCTCTGACCAAAATTCGCTAAGTGATGCTAATGAACCGGCCTGAGTAGAGCTTTCTCACTGATTAGCATTCATTGATGTCGATAATTTCTCGATGCTTTCACGTACCGGACGAATGGGTTTTCGAATCCTTATTTGCCGGGAAAAATGGGTATTCGAGGCGTCAATAGCCGTTGTGGCTCATCTTTTTCGTTTCCTAACCTGCATTCCCTGAAAATTGGAGTGCAGGGTAGAAGATGAGATGTCTCTGCGGGTTTGATGCGAAATCAGAGGGATCTATTTCTGGTAAGGACTGCGTGGGAACACTGGCCGTGTTCTTTGTGATTTCTTGAACTCTGGAGCTTTGTGCGGCCAACAATTTGAATAGCATCTGCACTTCCAGATGCACGACTCCATAAATTGTTCAGAAGTGCGTCTATAGGGTCCTTTTACGGGCCGCGAGCGATCAGAGAGCGTCATGACGGCCAACTGACGCACCCTACTGTGGAAGGATTCGTTTGTGGTCGAAGTGGCCGTGGTAATCTTTGGATCTCGGTTACTTGTGAAACGAGGGCACGGACTCCATTTCGGTGGAGGAAATCTGGGCCCAGATCAATCATTTGTAAACCCCGATAAACCTCGAGATATACCCCGAATGGCGCGCAGACCGAGATTCGTGAACGCGCGCCGGAGTTTAATTTGGGTTTATCGCGGGTCTATCACACTTCGCGATGACGCACGGTTTGCAAGACCTCGACGGTATCGAGCGGGTTTATCGCCGACGGGGTTTCAGAGACCGCTCGTCCGTTCATGAATCTGGGCCCTGGTACATCGCTGAACATCTGAGAAGATCATCATGGGAAGATCATGGATCCCCAGGGCTGAAGTGCTTGAAAAAATAACCTCACTCAGAGCAGATGCGGCCGAATGCGCAGGATATGTGTACACCAGCCAGATGAACTGCAGATGTGGAAGGCTTCCCCCCAAAACCGTATGTTTATAAGCCTAGCGAATGAGTGGATGAGATGCTTTGTTAGCATCGTCGTTCTTCTCTGACTCATGACTCATTTTCCTCGTTTTCAGATGTTTCTCTAACTTGTGGCTTCTCAATGTGTTTTGCTATTCGTTCCAGTACTTCCAGTTATTGTTTATCTCAGTCAACTCTCTTATATTTTTGAAATTGGTCTGATTGCTGGTCGACAGCCATTCAGCCAAATGAACTAATGAATAGTAAGAAACACATATATAGAACATTTATAATAACAAATAAAACGAAGAACAGAAAGCATGCAGCAAAAAAACGGCGGGAAACTGAGATTCGTCACTGGGAGTACGGTAACGGACAATCGCGGCGGCACCCTTGAGTTGACAAACATACATCGCGGTTTCGCTTATTTATTAGTAGGATAGGATCGCCACCTGGTAACAATATTCTAGGCATTCGGTCGACTAGGCAGATAAGGAGAGCCTAAACGGACTTTGTTACTCGCCTGATGGATTGAAAAGCTGCTAATACGGCCAATATGACCGATTTCGTCACAAAAGTGGTGGCTCCTCTCGATGAGAGGTCGGTTTTGGTTCAGCTATGCACCAAAATCAGAATTTCACCGATCCCTGAAGCGACGGCGTCGGTTCTAGTGCTTTTTAAGGTGTACATTCCGTCTTTGTCGCCTCGCAGAATTTTCCAGAAGACGGCATTTTTTCCAAAGGCTTACTACTCGGGAAAATGTAATGAATGAAATGCACTTTGTAGAGATTTGTTAGCAAATGAGCAGAAAAAGTTGTATGTTCTCTTTGAGAATGTGCACAATGCTCATCTCATATGAGATGATTGCCGCTATGTCGATGACATCACCATCTTCATCGAACATGCCTCGGAAACAATGGAAGTTTTTAGTCCGTTCATGACTCATTAAATTGACGACGGTTACGGTAAGCTCATTTGAGAAGTAGTTGAAGCAGAGTGCGAGGGCATCACCTGCTCATCACCTTGTGGTCGAATGATAGTTGGTCTCACAGCAATGGCGAAAAGTAGGATAGAGACACAGAGGACGCAGCACAACAAGTGTGAAGCCTTGCTCAAGGAGAACGCGACGATTGTGGGTCCTGAAATGAATGAAAAGAGACACGTTGTAGGTGGCTTTCGCGGAACTGTGTACACACCCTTTGTGGCATTGCCGCCGAGTATGAACGGACGGTCGCAGATCCGTGGCAAACCGTAACCTACTCTTTCCTATTTCAGAGATATTCATGCCTTATTATTTCGTTTTACCCTTCCTGTCGGGCCTGGCGTGTACAGTACTTACCTGCAGCCTAGTGGGACTTAGCGCTGTTGCCTGCCACGCGGGACTTGTTGACTACGGCAAGTGCTATATGCGGGGAGGCCCTACTGCCCAGACGCCACGGCTCGATTGTAGATGACCACAACTGCTTGTTTACATACGAGCTGAGTTCCTCATCGAAACTTCTTATATTAATGTGACCAGCATCAATAATGTACTTGCACGATTTACGTGCTATTCTTCAAACACAACAGAACACCTAGCCTCCGCCATTTAGGCCTATGGTATACTCCGGCAACGGGCTCGTCGCAGCGGAGCTAAAAATGCATGGCTCGCCTCTATACAGCACTGCAGCTGGGATTTTTGTATGCTGCTGTGTGCGGCGACTCGTATAGTTTACCGCAAGAGCAAAAAGGATGGTGCAGATCCTCTCAAGACAGTACTGCGGCTTTTGTCGCAGCGAGTTGCGACGCCTGTCGCAGCTAGCTGCGACGGTCGCAGCGCAGTGCGCCGCGACCAGCCGGCGCCTGCTGCGACAGGTCGGGCAGCACTGCTCCGAGTCCTCGCACACAGCAGCATACAAAAATCCCAACTGCAGTGCTGCATAGAGGCGAGCCATGCATTTTAAGCTCCGCTGCGACGAGCCCGTTGCCGGAGTATACCAAAGGCCTTAGGGCTTGTTCAGACGACGCGCGTCGAAAATGCAAAATCGAAGCTCAATCGATAATTAACGCCCTTGATCGAATTTGCTCTTTTGCATTAGTGGCGCAGTCCGGTTGCGCCTCATATAGGCAAACTTACTGGTCGCTCGGGTTTTTTAGAAGGCTGCTATTCCTTGTTAATGGAAATTTTGACAAAATTCACTTTTTTCGTTCAATTTCTTTCCTATGTGATTATATGCCTAATTTTTTTTGCCTATATGAGGCGCAACCAGACTGCGCCACTAACGCAAACGAGCAAATTCGATCAATGACGTTAATTATTGATTGAGCTTCAATTTTGCATTTTTGACGCGCGTCGTCTGAACAAGCCCTTACAAGTCAAACTAAATAAAACACAACACAATACAATAACTGCGGCCTACGCGACCAACCGGAGCTACACACACATCACCTAGGGGAAGCCTCTTGAAAAGAACAACGGGCCCCGCTCACGGCACCCTCATCCGAAGGGGCATGTCGGGCGAACCTCCGCTGGCAGGTCCACGGTGTTACCTGCCACCGCTCCATGCGGTCTATCCTATTGATTCCGCCTTCCTTGGCACTCGTTCGATCCAGATCCTCGATCCTCGAAATGCGGTAGGTCGGTGACAGTGACTAACGGAGGGAGAGGACTCGACGTGTTGACTTGGCGCGTGCAGAGAATAGGACTGACTGCCGCATGACCGACGCTTGCGACGGGCGTGCGGACGCGGCACAGTTCGGAGACGGTAATCCATGCGGGACCCCCTTGCTAGATCTTACTACGGGCCCTTCAAATCGTGGGAACCGCGACACTTCCTTTTATTTTTCTTGAAATAAAGGTACCGTGACTTCCTTAGAGAAACAGTGTAGTAATGTTGAAGTTGTAGAAGGCAAAAGCAGTGCTGCTTCTTCGTGAAACTAGGAAGAAGCACGCTGGTGATCGAAGTGCGTGACGCGATAATAACGGACATGTCAGCCGACAGAAAATAATCCCTCCGTGGGTTTTTTCAAAGTGAAAACAATCTGTAGTGGCCACTGCCGTCCGCTCGCAGCCGTAGAATCCGTAATGGGCGGCCTCCTGAACGTAATTCTACCCTTTCGACACCTACAATCAGAGCTTACCCAACGGCAGATCGACTGCTGTTCGGTGATCGGCTTACCACTATCATCTGTATGGATAATTACCCAGCGATGATGGCTATTCAAGTGTTTTAAGAAGATTCGTGGGATTCGTAGGCTTCCTCAGGACTACTACCACCCTGTAAACGAATCTGGGCCCGGATTCACGGGTGATATACTGCGAATGCGATCAAACCGTGATTCATCAACGCGCTCTAGGGTTTATTAAGGCCTTACTTTAAGGGTTTACTCGAAGGAGTCTAAGTACTTCACTGGGGACGCGGAGCTTCAAAGGCCTTCGACTCTTAGTTGGGAGTAAACCACAAACAATTTCCGAGTAAACCCCAGAGCGCGTTGATGAATCAGGGTTTACGCGCCACTTGGAATTTGCGAACTAGCTAATAAGTGTTAGACCACGCATAAACTCCGAATAAACTAAACCCCGAACATGCATCTCGGCTCGTTGATGGGTCGCCGTTTTGGGAATATTCCAGGGTTTATTTCAGTTGTACTATGAATCTAGATTTTCGTTAGAATCGTTAGATTTTCGGAGCTGTTCATCTTATCAAAGAGTTCTCTTCTGACGCAGTCTCACTAGAGCTGGATAACTATTAACCTATTTAGTTCTGAAACTCGATCATTTTTGGAGTAATTTTCTATTTTTCAAATATTATCCTACTATATAAAAAGCGAAATCCAAGCGATGTTTGGCATGGGTGGCTCATATGGGTCCCGCCGCGATAGTCTGTTACCGCACACCAAATACACCCACAGGGTCAAGGGAGCTGGTGAATTTGCTTCAATCTTTTACGTTTCCTTTCGTTTCCATTCTCTGTCCTTCGTTTTCATCCTTTTACTTTTATATCGTGTTTTTATCCTCACGGCTTACACTTTTCGAAACGTTTGCTCCGTTTCTCTCTATTGAGTTTCCATTTTCAGTGGTTTTGAGCCTTCGCCAAGGCCAAATTCTCTGTCGGTAAGCGCGCTTTTTGGCTGTTCCCAACTTCCGCCAAGGTTAGTACAGTTGTTTTCCTAACGAAGTTGGCGAACAGACGTTTGACGTCCGATAGGCCGATGGAAAGCTGGTAGTTTACAAAGCGAGGAAATCCATTTGAAATTGGGAATTAGTGGAAGGATTTACTGAATGCTCTTGTATCGTTAACCCTTTTGAAATGGTTCCTCTTCTAACGTCGTGAAGTAGGAACTCAGAACTTTTTCACTTTTCACATCTCCAGCAGTTTTTCCTAGTATCCGCCGGATCACTGCGAATGCTCCTGAGTCACGATATGCCGACATGGCGAAGCCCTTCGTCTACACGTAATCATCATTCCTATCATTGTCCGTCTCGATAGCTTCTTGCAACAGCTTATGGCAAAGATCATTTTTATCATCTCTGACCTTTGGATTCTGCTGTTGTATTTATTTTTTCAAACATTTCAGAATCAATTTCCTTCTCTCATCGCGCATAGTAATTGGCGCCACAGAACAATAAAAGCAGCTCGAGTACGATCGCTTGAAGGATTTATCGCTTCCATTTGCTCATTTCGTATTCAGCTTTCGCATTTGCCATATGGGGAATTTCCCATTGTTCGGGTTTTCTTCACAGGGTAACGATTCCGATGTTGATCCTCTGAACAGCTAATCGCTTCTGGGGAGAAAAAGGTGTTGAGACGAGTCAATTTCCGGCGTGGTTCTTCGCCGTCAATTGAGTTTCACCGGGCGGACATGAAGCTGAACGCCGAGTTTCCATTTTTCATCCTCCTTGCTGGTTGATGTTTCATCGTCAGCAACATCTGACCACGTATAAATAACAACCAACCATTCAGCAGGCCCGCAGGCCACCAAATGAACTAATGAATAGTAGGAAACATATTTAAAACATTTATAATAACAACTAAAACGAGGAATAAAATACATGCCAGAAACTCAAAACCACTGAAAAACCACTGAAACCATTGAAAAATGAAAACGAAAGGAAACGCAAAAGATTGAAGCAATTTCATCAACTCCCTTGTCGCCGTGGGTGCATTTGGTGTACAGTAACAGACCATCGCGGCGGGACCCACCTGAACCATCCATGGCAAACATCGATTGGGTTTCGCTTATTATATAGTAGGATAACCCCTTTTCTAGCGTTTTCTAGTTATCGATATATGTGCTTTTTTTAGATGCTCACTATTTCCTAAAGTTGTGCTTGTAGAGGCGACACCAGAATGCTGTATCTGTCCGCCTCTTGTTAGATGAGATGGAATTTTGAGGTGCTCCGAGTTTTTGTTCCACATCATTTTCTTCTTTTTCTTCCTCGATCTCCTGCTCCTGTCCTTCTTCATGATATTCTGTTTCTCCTAATCTATTTGCTGCTTTGTTTCCACGTGCATTGAAATTCCTGAATTTGAATTCCTGTTGAATTCCTGTGAAGGACATCATTGCACACCTAACAGAATTTTTCGCCTCGGAAATTCGAGAATTCCATGGTCTATTGTAGTTTAAGAATAGCGCAGCGCGTGGTGCAGTGACAAGATACCCTACTGACATCTGCACCGGCAAGTTGTCGATCCTCAATCGGGCTTTCCATCTCTCCAATATCGGGTAAATTGATACCAAACATCACTGCGAATGTGTAGACACTGACTTGTATAGCGTCTGACCCAGCAAGTCATTGTATAGGCGAAGCACCATGCCATCACGCTTCTTCGATTCTGAATAGAAAACGAATGTGTGGCGCGTCCTTCGGGGATAGATCAACGCTGAGCACTTTCCTTGCTTGTCCCACTGGTTTTCCATCAGTTTTTTTTCAGTTTCCATTGCCGCTGCTACCCACCCAGTAGTAACGAAACCACAAATCCAGGACTCCCTTTTTAATGCCCTCAGGAAACGCCCCTAATGAAGAGAAGTGAGGGCGACTAGGGCGGGGCAACCAGACAGTTGACGCCGCCCGCTCTTCGCAGGATACGCTCGAGTGACTTCCGTCCATCAACCGTTGTCCGGGTGATAGCTGGTCTCCTACTTTCCCCTAAGGTAAAGGTAGTTGTGACCTTCTGGGGTATATTACTTACTATCCTGCAGGAAGATCTAGTGATCACTAGATCTAGATCACTGTGAGCATAGCGGTGTGGATTGCGATTCACTACGTTCTCGGTTTCCCTATCGACCAATTCAAGTCCGAGTTATATTTCTAATGGTTGTGGTTTTTTATTTCCCCTCGTTCTGTGGTCAGCTACGATTAGCTACATGATTAATCCGTCGAATTTGTTCTCTGGCACAAGCTGATGTGATCAAATTTCCTCGTTACTTAAAGGAACTGTTGGCGAATTAGTCTAGTCGTTGTTTGTGGTTTTCTTGTTGGAGAGCAGCTAATTCTATGGAATAGTTGTCGTCATGTAGTGTTTGTACTTCGTCTCTAGATCCAAGAATTCGAGTGGAATTTGACGAGAAGGAGGATTTAAAGAAGAATTAGCAGTCACGTTTCCCTTTCTCTATAGCTTAGTTGACATTCGTCGTCCACTTTCATCTCATACATACACACTGTACATAATTAGATCATTAATTGATAAATTGTCTGCTGAATCCTTTGAAATCCTCATTTATTTGGCGACTAGCTTCTTAGGCATTGGCAGCTGCTTCGATGTGTTCTTATTACCTTCAGCTATCTTGATTGATTTCTTCAAAATCTCAGTTTTTTCAAATCGTCCGCATCATTTTTTTTCACTATTCAAATACGATTTTCGGGACTTGGTTTCAAGCCTGACTTGTGGAGCCACTGTAGTTTTATTCTAGAAAATTATGTTACAAAAGCTTTTGTAATCAAGAGGCGTTCGTGGTCTAGGGATAAGAGGCGCTACTGACACCAGCACGATTTTGCGATCGATCTACACCCCGGCAAACCAAACCTTCCATCCCTCCGGGCTCGGGTAAATTGGTACCATACTAGTCTGGGAATGTAATGACACTGAAATGGTTTGGTGGCTGGTTCCGTAAGTTATTGTATAGGCCAAATAATGGCTCTACGATTCTGAATGAAAGACGAATGACTTGGTACAGCAGCTGTCCCCCCTCATCTCCAAGCCTTTGCCTAGGCCATTACAGGTTCACCAATTTTTACCATTCTAAGAGGACGAAGAAGGCATGATTCTGTTAAAAATTTCGATTTTTCAGTACCTCTGCTTCGTTATCATCTTCTTCTTCTGAGGCAAAGTCACTTGGTTCGAGTGATTACCTCAATTTTCTAAGAGAAGGAAAGGTGTCCAGTGATAAATAGTGAGGGTGATGGGGAAGTTTAGATTCACACGAAATGTTTCGTCAGTTTTTTGCGGTTCCGATGTCGTGATGAGGATGCATGATATCAAACCTGAGGAATGTTTGATAAATCAGGACTCAATTCAAGTGTAAATAATCTTTCAAAGAAGTTGTTAGAAGTTGTCCGGTGCTCATCTTAATTTCTGATTCTCGGCATCACAGCGTTACCGCGAAAATCACGTCGTCCGATGACGTTTTCGGTTGATTTGTCGCCGACGACCACGCCAGAAACAATAGACTTTGCATTCATATTCGTCCTAAGCGCAGTGGGCCGGATGCTCATTCGAGGCCTCTTCGTGAATCTCCGCAAAGTCTAAGAAGTCGAGGCATTTCCGATCAAAAAAGTCTACCTACGGTAGCGTCCTCTGTGACATTGTGGCAGAAAATCCCGAACCCTAACTATGAGAAAGTGGAGTATTAGCGGCCCCGTGAAATTAGCTTCAAGGAGCTTTTAGCTCCTCTCTAGCTCGGTCGCTAAGCTTCGAAAGTAAGCATAATGTGCTGAGCTTTCCGCGACCTCAGTTTTTTCAAAGGGCAAAATCCAAGAGATACGGTAACAAGTGCCACGCCGAAGCCCTTGTTACTGAACTTTGTGAATTCTCAATGTGTTCTGTTCCATTCCCTTTATCCTTTGTTGACGTTCATCTTCATCTAGGATTGATACTTGCGTATCGCGTTGAAGCTGATTTCTTCTGTTTTTTCTCTCTTTATTCTCTAGTGCCCAGTCTTCTACTCGCCATTGTTTCCTCTTGTTTATTACTGCGAGGGTTCTAATGATTTAGACTGAGCCTCGTCCTACAGAATAAACACTAAGCGGCAACGAATCGTTTACATTTACAAAGTCACCAAAGTGAAAACGACTTCACCGTACGGAAATTCTTCGAAAGAGACGGGTAGCCTTTTAGGAGTTTCAGTATGGAAAGGCTAATATTTCTACGAAATTGCTGCAGAGGAAGGCTAGTCGATCGGAAACTCGTTATGTATACCATTTTCATTTCAAAAGGGACAGTTTTCAAACCAAGATGGACGTTGTCCAAACCAAAATGGACGTTTCCAAACCAATACGGACGTTTTTCAAACCAAAATGGACGTTTTTCAAATCAAAAGGAAGGTTTTTCAAACCAGGGCATGTAGGGGCAAACGTCCTTTTTCATTTAAAAAACGTCGATTTTCGGTTCGAAAAACGTCCATTTTGGCTTGAAAAACGTCCACCATGGTTTGAAAAGTGTCCATTTTAAAATGAAAATGGTATATATCCCTATATACCGGAGCCCTTTCGGAACGTCGCGCATCCCTATGTTTCCTTATTTTTCTTTAACAGTTTGAAATTTTGTATGAAGAAGTTCTTAGCTGTTTTCATTTTTTTTCTCTGAGCGTCTAAGTGAGCATCGAACCAGCATATGACTTGTATGAAATCAATCGAGTCCAAACTAAGTGTTCCAGGTGGGTCTCACAGTGCACAGCTGAAGTCGAGTGTGTGGCGCAACCTTTTCCATAGTGCATAGGTCTGATTTCCTGCCAGTTGATGTGTAGCCTTGCAAGGGAAGGGACCAAAAACTTCTCTGAAGTTGTCTTGGGAGAAAAGTTTGTGTTTTTCCTCTGTGAAGATCATTGAGAGCATGTTTTTGTTGTTAAGTGAATGGGCGGGGTGATGGTGGTTCCCCCACCATCGCTTCTAATTGACCATTGAGCTGTCGTGTTTTCCGCACGATGGCAATAAGCGCGTTGTGTGATCAGTTGAGCGTGAACGTTCCGATTCTTATCCCTCCGAGCTGCTTCACGTGCTGTTCACATCATTTTCCGCCTCACAGATCATCTCCTGCCATCTCAGTCAGGTCCTCATCTCAGCGATTTTATCGTCTTCTCGGTTGCCTTTCGGGTGTTCACTTCAAAAGACAGGAGGCTCGGCAAATTCACTCACGGTTAACTCTACACCGTTAACCGTGACCTATTGCCAATGCTCGCTCCATCGCCAATGGACGAACGGGAACAACTCGTCCGTCCGCATATAGCAGCAGACTGCAACTCATGCTACTTTGATGATCTATTAGGTGGATGATCTATTATGTGAATAAAAAGGCAGGGACTGAATAATGCTCCAATTCACCACTCCTTACTGAATAATGCTCCAATTCACCACTCCTTATCCGTAGCGAACGGACGAGTTGTTCGCGTTCATCAATTGGCGATGGAGCGATCATTAGCAATAGGTCACGGTTACGAGTGTAGAATTGACCGCGAGTTGCAAATTCTAACACAAAAATTTCGTAATCGTTCTGCTGGAAAGTTTCAGAATTTCCTATCGACAACGGTAGCCCGTAGCATGTGATACTTGTTTTTCATTCGCAATGCTTGGCTGTGTCGAGTATGAACAGTCCGCAATGCCTTTAATTGCAGTGTCAGTTCTACAAGACCCCCTCCGAGCTCTGTAGTCCCCATATCGCTGAAGTGACCCGAAAAAAAAACCGCAAGTATTGGGCTGGAGTACGGCATTCCGCCCCTTGAGGCCTTTTTATCCAAAGAAGTTCACCCAAATAGAGGCAGTTGGGGACGGCCAGTGATTTTCTCGATTTCTAGGCTCCTCAGTTTTGGGAGGACTAAGTGGATTTGGGTGTGGATTGACAGTGAGAACACTTCTTTTCCATTTCGTTCCGCATATAATAACTCGCCCTCCTTGCTCATCGCCAAATCGAGGTCGGCAGCGCTCAAGGGCACTCGGCCAACTGTAATGATGCTCTGGCCAAAAAAGCAAAGTTGTAGAGAGGGACACTGCGGCGAAAAAAAGCAGAAATATGTAAGAATGACTCATTTATCAGGTTTTTATTGCTGTGAGAACATTTCACGATCCGCGTTTTTATTCAATCTTTCCGCAATGCTTTGTCTGCCATTTGAAAAAAAGTAATATTCTCTACAATAGCTTTTTTACTGTATTCGCTCATTTTGAATTTCGTTCTTGTAAAGCTGGAGAGCACAGTGAAGTTTATCTCAACAAGGTGTATGTGAATAAAGGTAAAGGTGTAGGTAAAGGCATTTGCCTTCCATTCAGCATCGTAGAGGCATGGTAAATTCGTATTTGGCCTTTATAGTGACATACGGGAGCCAGCTGCTACACCAAGTCAGCGTTTTAGCTTTCCCAGGTAACTCTGATATCAATTTACCCGACCCGGGAGGGATCGATCGCTCGACCGTGCTGGTGTCAGTGGCGCCTCTTGCCACTGCATCACTCGATCCTTTAAAACCCAAGTATCAATCTAGTATCAGATCTGTTAACGTCAGAATTTGATCGATGAGGGTTATTAAGAGGAGATTAAGCTAATCAAATTAGGTCAATCGGTCTTCTCTCCATTAATGCGATTCTCGTGGACCATTCGGCGATTTAGGTATGAGCTCGGGTTCATCTTCTGTCTGGCGGTCACTGCTTCTCTCGTATTGCTCTTGGACATTGTCTTCTCTTTCGACTTCCGCTCTGTTCAATTTTCTAGCGATATTTTTAGTTTGTTGATTTATATTTCGGATATATTTCGCGCTATTTTCTGGCGCTGGCCACTCAGTCGTGTTCAAGAGACAGGCAACACGCGATGAAGTATAGGAACTTACTTTCACCTTTTGTATTTCCGCTCTTGAACAAAGTAAATGTAGCGCCCCCAGCAGCTGATAATTCAAATTACTTCCTGCACGTGACTGAAATGGAACGAAAAAATCCGGCACAAAAACGAACTCTCTCAATTTCAATTTATTGCTTCCGTGCATTTCGTCAGGATATTATGCTCTTTGCGACTGTTATGCATTAAAAGGTGAGATAAAGTAATCCATGAATTGTTTAATAAATCTGAAAAGTTGACTTTTTCTGTTTGTAATGACAAAAACTGGAAAATACTTGTATTACGCTGCGTAAGAGTACTGACAAATATGTGTTTTTGCTAGGCAATTTCTGGTCTTTTCTAACATTCTTTCCTTGGACGACTTTTCAGCTTCTGATTATCATCGATTTCTTAATCCGTTTCAATCAAATTAGGCCACGCCCATTTTTGTCCCGCTCTGGGCCCTGTTCGTTGTTCTCCAGCAACTATGCAATGCAATTTTCGGACAAGCAATCCTGTACGTTAACAATTCGAAATTACTGTTAACCGTAGGTGTCTGTAGATATAACCGTAGGTGCGCCCCGCCCACATTTGGGCGGAGCGTGCACATCTCGACATTCTAATTCTTTTGAGATGTTCACATGGTGTTGTGTCGGTCGCCCTGTAGTCTCATGATGGAGCCGAATTGGCGGGGTTGCAACAGTGGAAGGAGGTTTAAATGGTCCCCAGAGACGATGCGATTGCTTCGGTGACCGCGCTGCTCTGATGATGGTTAGCTGAGATAACTGGCCTTCAATGGGACAATTTCGTTGCTCGGATGAGGCATGTGACCGACTGAGCAGCAGGGGCGAGCTGCTGAGTGATGTCAGATGTTTGAACGGTAGCTCCAGACAGACAGATAACCAGCCTTGAGGGCAATTCCGATGAGCCGCCCACTCTAGACGGGACGAGTGGGACCCCGCATCTCCGGGAGTCGCCAGTCAACCACCCGCAACCCCCTCGTGGATCTTCTTCTCGTGCTCCTGCTGCTGATTATGGTCGACGTGCAGCTGACGTTCGGTGGACTTCGGCTAGCGATGAAAAAACATTTTGTCCTAATTCGCTGCGTTCTAACGAGACACGTCCACTAGAGTGTTTCGGCAGAAAAGGGGCTCTTCGCCCAATTCGCGTGCATTTCTTCGGAAAACTGAGGAGAACAGCGTCCTCTAGCATGTACGGCTATCTTCTTGATTCATCATTCACCTTGATTCACCTGTATTCATAGTATATCGATACGCGTAAAGGTAAGGGTAATATGCTCGGCGTTGATCGGTTTTTTGAGAACGCGCCCCGCACACGTCTTCCATTCGGAATTGTATAGGCTTTGTAAAACCGTTTTTGGCCTAGACAAGGATTTGCAGCGCCAGTCGTTGTTCTAGTCAGTCTTTTTACCCTCCCAGTCGAATCTGGGCCCAGATTCATCATTGGTAAACCCCCGATAAACCCCGAGATATAGCCCGAACGGCGCCATCTTTGTCTACTTGTCCCAAGCTTTCTATGTTAAACGCAATCTCTCATCGACTCTGCCGTCTATTTCTGGCTGCGCCGCGGTTTCGGAGACCGCTCGTCCGTTCATGCATCTGGGTCCAGGTACCAATTTATGCTAACGGTCGGAGTAGCAGGAAATGTCCCGGGTCATTCTTTGCTGCGGCGCAAGTCGGATCGGACCTCCCTCGACCTATTTTTCGCTGAAATTTTCCTTATCTAGGTTATCAGAGGCGCTGATAACGAATCTCACATCCGTTCTCAAATTTCTTTGCGAAAACCAGCCATATCGTCAACTATGCACTGAATATTTTCTGAACAACGACCTTCCAGTGGAAGGCGCAAAAGCGCACAGCGATTGCGGAAATACACGCACCCCTTTTTTACTGCTCTACTTTGGTTTACTACCGCAGTAGAGTCGAAAGGGGACCTGAACTTAGCCCTCACTCCAGCTAAACCACGCCCATATTCGGTCCCGAACAGTCCCTCGTAGCAATTTCAACATTTATGCACTAACAAGTGAGACTCTCTAGTAGAACTATTCCCGTCCGTCCCTGAAGTCTACCCTCTGCGTAAGCGATTAAGTGGGAAACTCCAACTGGTACCGAGGCTAACGAGGCTCTGAAAAGTACAAAATATTGGACGCAGAGGGAAAAGCATGAACTTTTCTCATTAAAAACTCCCACGCGACTCAAAGGGCAAGCAATGACAGATAATGGGAGATGCACATGGAACTTCTTGATGGAAAACAGCAGCAATTGAAGCGTGAATTGTACACGCCGGGGCCAGAAGTGGGCGGAGCATTCATTTGCCGACGGTCCAGGGTCCAGATTCATGAACGGACGAGCGGTCTTCGAAACCCCTCGGCGATAAACCCGCTCGATACCGCCGAGGTTTCCCAAACACTGCCTCTTCGCAAGATGTGATAGGCCTGCGACAAACCCCGATTAAACCCCGGCGCGCGTTTACGAATCTCGGTTTGCGCGCCGTTCGGGGTATATCTCGAGGTTTATTGGGAGATTACCAATGATGAATCTGGGCCCAGAGGAAAAACAGGAACCAGGTTAATCAAATTTCAATTCGCCATTTTCTTTCGGAGCAAGTCTATCATCGATCGGTGTTTGTGCTTCGCCGAGGTCTAGAGAATCGATCAAAAAAATCGATCGATATGGTATAGTAGGGAGGGGGATAATTCGGCTAAATCCTTATCAGATTCGACGTCTTTGTCAAGAATTTGCACACCGAGCACGTGTTAGCGGAAATCGCATTTGACCGGGGGCGCGACGTTCTTCACAACAGAAGCGGGCCTTCTTTTTTATATGTGTACGAACTACTTCAAACAGTTCCTTCAAAATTCAAATCAGACTGAGTCAAAATATAGTCTGGTTTGAATTTTCCTGGTGGGATGGAAGTAGATCGATCGTTCGACCGTGTGGATGTCAGAGGCGCTTCTGCCACTGCGCCACAAGCACCCAGCGGAATTTATACCGGAAAGGGCCCTTACAGACCCGACGACACGACGACGAGCATTCTCGTCCAACGCGGCCGACCGCGTGTTGCAACGCGGTATCGATTAGAGCAATGCGGCCGCCGCAAACGTCGCGTTGGACGAGAATGCTCGTCGTCGTGTGTTTCGCTCAATTTCATCTATAACGACTAATTCGTCGCTCAAACTGCACGTCGTCGGGTCTGTAAGAGCTCAAAGACACAGAGTACCGTTCAAAATCTCAACGGCCTTATCGTGTCAAGTGGAGGAGTTGTGGAAGATGGGCGTTGTTGTGGTCCGCCGTGGAGGTAGTGGAGGAGAGCTGTTGTTCAGCAATAAACACCTCATTACACGCTCGCTTAATGTATAAATGCATTAGTGTTCCACTGCCCGCGCACTGAGTTCGAGAGTGTGGGTGATCTGAGCTGCTGAAGCACTTTCATTCGCTACTCATTCATTAGACTTTGCTCTTGTTTTTCTGGAAAGTTATAAATTTCAACAGTTCTGTGAAATTCTTGTCCCGTCTTCCGCGAAGTTTCGCTTCAAACATTCTGGATTTTCCAACAAATACTATTCTTTTGTTTTTAAAAGGTAAACGTGTAGGCGTTGATCAGTTCTCGACGTATTCGTGTTCTATTCCGAATCGTAGAGACATGCTGAATGCGTATTGGGCCTGTACAATGGCTTGCGGGGGTCAGCCGCTATTCCACGTCAGTGTCTTTACCTTCCCAGACAAGTCCGGTACCAATTTACTCGATTGCGGAGGGTTGGAAGGATTGGTAAACCCGGGCAGGGATCGAACGCTCTACCTTGTGGGTGTCAGTAGCGCCTCTTACCACTACACCACGTGGGCCCTACTTCTTTTATTTTTGCTCACATTAATTTCGATACAAGTACTATTCTTTTGTTTCTAAAAGGTAAAGGTAATTTTGCGTGGTGCTGGGGTAAGATGCGCTACTGCCATCCGTACGGCCGAGCGATCGATCCTGGCACGGGCTAACCAAGCCTTCCATTCCTACGGGGTCGGGTAAATTGGTACCAGACCTGTGTGGGAAGGTAAAGGCACTGGCTTGGCATAGCGACTGACCCCCGCAAGTCATTGTATAGGCCAGATACGCATTTACCATGCCTCTACGATTCTGAACTGAACACGAGCTCGTGGCGTGTCCTTAGGGGATTGATCAATGCCGAAACATTTACCTTTACCTTTGCCTCAACTTCGATACAAAGTATTGGTGGTGTATCTGCGTCGTTTTTGTCGTTTTTGTTCACCGCGGTAGGGTTTGTTGCTCATTTCACAAGTTTTTTTTATTTCCATTCATTCTTTTCCCCTGTAATTTGGGAAGATTTCTTTCCGAAAAAAAAGCATATTGTGGGAGAAATCCATAGAAGAAACCCAGGCATTGCACGGAAATCAGGCTGGAAGAATAAATATAGTTGGAAATTGAAATCAAACGAATCATACAATAAAAAAGACACTGATGATCCTCTATTTCGTGCCATTTCTTACTTTGTTGCGCCTTCGCTTCGTTCTTTTTTTTGTTGTAAATTGCCCGATGTAAATTCGATGATAGTTGTTGATGAAGGTGATAGGTGAAACAGAAGTCGTAATCGAAACTTTTTCTCTCACTTGTGAATTTCAAGGCATAGCGGAGAAATAGAAATGAGGATCGACTGACAGTTGTTCCCCTTTCTAGATTCATTTCTCTTTCTTGATTTAGGTGAGGCTCCTTTTAGATTTTCAATCACAGATTTAATTTTGTTCGCCGTAAAAAAGTCCAGAACCATTAAAATAAGATTGCCCTCGAGTTCGTCCGGAAGGTACTACTAGTGGAGCTGCGAATGGTACGAACTTGTTTGTTAAGTACCACGGAAGTTCTAATGCCTTTCTGCCGCGGGCGGACAACTGTCATTCTCGTCGGGCAACTGTCACTGTTCGCTCAGAAGTTGGGCAGCGCAAAAGAATCACAATCTCGTCGAGCTGGTCCGCCTGCATATAGAATTGTTTGCGGGGCAGCCGTGAACGAGATCTGTCCAGTCCCACAACAGTTGCTGAATAATGCTCGGCAGGGTTTAAAAATACCGGGGATACATCCATCCAAGTCTTATGTAACTATTTCATGCTCTCCTCATTCTCTTTGTTCCAGAGAAAAACATTCCTTTCGTTTTATTAACGTGTTACTTTTTCACCCAGTCATTGGTGTGTCGGCGATTCTTTCTCCTCAGGGTATATTTTACAGTTACAAGACACATGGACTGGCTTCAACACGTCTCCGAAGAGTACGGACGAGTTGTCCATCCGCCGTTGGTGCTGATCCTCTGCATTTCCGGTTCACTGGGCCATTTGGTCTCGATCGCCACCTTATCATCGATGATGAACCCGACGAACGCTTTTCTCATCAGCATGTCTTGGTATGTTTCAACAGGTCAAGGTTTTTTTATTTATTTGTTTAAGACAGAAGTAGGAAAGTGCAAAACAACAACATCGAAACACAAAACATAAATGTGCTTGAACAATTAATTAGTGAGAATGGAGTTTTTCGCAAGGCGTCTGAAAGAGGCTTCGGAGTGGAGGATGGGAGCAGTTTTTACTAATTGAAGATAAGCAAGACCTGCTCTAACAGTAAAGAGCTTTGCTTAAAGTTCGCTAAATGCGCTAGCTGTGGTGTCATTGAGTAGTTATTGATCGACCAGACGAACAAGTACTCGATAGACGAATGGACTCCAAAGCTAGAGCATGGATCTGATGAAAGTAGTGTGGATGCCCCCCCTCCCCACAAGGGACTGATCAGTGCTGATCAATTTAGATTTATGCTTACCTTGTATGTGATTGATTGGCTAGAGGGACCTTCGCAGTCCACGATGTACTGGATTTATCCTTTTTCACATATATTTTTTGCCGTTCAGAATGTTCGGGAACATTCGGATTCCAGCTGCTGATGCTTTTGATATCGACTATTAATGTCGTAACTCAAAACTCATTTACATATTAGGGTGACCCAAAAGTTCGTGTGCATTTCAGATTCCGAATTCCTTTATTCATAACTCGAGAAAAACAATTAAATAACCAATTTGGGTATCATGCGTACACAGAATTCATTGCCAGCGATCTTTAACACGTTGACGACAGTGTGGCGCAATGCTGCGCCACGCTCGAGCGGCCGCGTGGGATCGTGTGGCGCAGTCTTGTATCGTATTTTTCTCGATACATTTCAGAATTTCGAAGGATGTTTTTGTGCCTCTTTTCAGTAGACCTTTGCGCATTGTTATAGGAAGTATGGTCCATGAAAATGATTCTTAGCTTCTGATTCACTGGAATTTTTGATTGTGCACTAGTTTTCTTTACAAGTAAAAACAAATAATGGTTATTGCAAGAAACAAGTAAATGCAAACAAATAGTGGCTACTGAAACAAACACATAAATACGAACAAATAATGAACAATAAACAAATAACAATTTCCTTTTAACCTGGATAGGGAAAAAGGACATTCTAAAAGCTTCCAGCTGTTATTTGTCTATTTTCATTGCGAAAAAAGGAATAATCACAATCCCCGATATTACAGGACTGTATATGTAGCCTATGAGATTCACTATTCAATTCCATTTTGATAAAATTCGCCGTATGGCGGCATCATGCCACAGCCTCGGCGCACTAGAAAATCGGTTGGTCCCACGCGTCAGACACGCGAAAAAGGCGCTGTCGTCAACGTGTTAAAGGATTGTGCTTAATCATGCTATTATTCCTGGTCATTTATTTGTTTTTTTTTCTTGAGTTGTGAATAAAGGAAGCCAGAATCTGGACTTCACACGAATTTTTGGGCCACACTACGAGCTCACTAATTGAATATAAGGGCAACTCGCCTGAGCACCTGGCTAAAGCACGCTATCGACTTCTGGCATTCGGCGAAACTGTCCGGAGAGAGTACGGAAGCCCTTTAGTAGAACGACTGGTTTGTGGACGGTGATTGTTCGCTGGACCGTGCTGGTGAATGTGGCGCCTCCTACCACATAACCATGCGCACCCATTTTATATTAGCTGCTGGATACGAAATCGCTACTAGATTATAGCCTTCTTATTTCCCTCTGTAAAAAATCAAAACTTTGGCTTCAGTTATTGTTCTGATAATTGAATTTTTTATTTTTTCAATATCTGGAGCTGGATATTTAGTTTTAAATTTTTCGATTGCAATCTTTGTAGAGGGTAAACACCAACCTTGGCAGGTAGTCATTTATTTGTGAGGAATTCGACACCTGCATCTAAATGCGGGCCGTGTTCGTCTGGCGGTGTCGAATTGCTTCTTAATGAAGTGATTTCTAGTCTCAAGATATTCGACGCCGCTTTTTCGTACCAGAGCGCTTGGTTTCCTGAACAAAACAGAAAAGGGGATCTGATCAGTAGAAGAAGAGGAAAAAGTGTTCTAGGTAGGGCTAGAATTTATTCGCGAACTTTTAAAATGTTAACTTGTGTCGCTTGTGGTGTGGTGCTCTCCAACTCTCCTGGGTCGGGTAAATTGGTACCAGATTTGTTTGGGAGGGCAAATACACAAGTCGAATAGCTGCTGACTCTCACAAGTCATTGTAAAGGACAAATACGCATTTACCATGCCTCTACGATTTCGAGTGGAAAACGAATGCGGCGGCACGTCTTCAGGGAACTGATCAACGCCGTTACCTTTACCTTTGCCTTGTAGGTAAATTCATCGTGAACCTTATGGGTAATATGTCGGCGTAGGCACTCAATGAGGCGTTGCTGAGCTCAGTAGGACTGCGGAAGCAATCGCGACGGAAACAGCAGTCTATGAACTCGGACTCCTCACGCTTCCTGGTGGCCGCTCGTCGAAAACATCGACAGCTTTCCAGCACACCAACGGCGATCGAGCCGCAGAATACTTGAAGTGGCGGAGGGGACTCGACGCTACACGCACAACGCTGAACTTTTCCGGACGAGTTTTCCGGGTCAGTTCTGTTATGGTAGTTAGCAATATAAAAGCGAATTCAAAGGGAGGATCGCCCTAAGAATAAAATGTCATACATTTATTGCCCCGATTAACTATAAAAAAGACACTTGATACAACCAACACAACACAAAACAAAGTTAATAAGCAAAAAATTATTGTAGGCCAGACCGTCATTCGCGTTGGAGCATGGCGGACAACTCGTCCACCTGCTCCGCGGACACTCGGTTTGTATTCGGAGTCATATAGCGGGTAGGGCGCCCGACTGCTCGGGTAAAGCTCAACTATACAATATCTGGTCTGTTATTGGAGGTTAAAATGATACTCCTCGCCCCAAAACGCTGATTCAAATTTCGCGGCACGCCGAAAAAGGTCCGGAAAAAGTTCCGCGTTGTGCGTGTAATGTCGAGTGCATAGGGGTCGGATGGTTCGAGGCGGAGGCCACAGAGATCTAAAGTTGAATTTGCTGGGAATATGGTTAGAATCTTTGAAACCTTCCACAGGGGATTTTTTTCATTCGGGGCTACTGCTAAATATCCTACTAATAAATAAGCGAAAGCACGATGTTTGTTTCTCAACTCTAGGGTCCCGCCGCGATTGCCCGTTACTGTACTCCCAGTGACGTATTTCATCTGTTCCTCGCCGTCTTTTGCTGCATGCTTTTTGTTTTTCGTTTTATTTGTTTTTATAAATGTTTTATATATGTTTCCTACTATTCATTAGTTCATTTGGCGGCCTGCTCTATTCAATACTCAAGTCATAAGGAGATATATTTGCGCTTTTTGGGCTAAGTGATGCATTTTTATAGCGGTCCCACTCAACAGGTTACTTGTGGTATAGCAGTAAGGGGTGCTACCTCCACCGTACGGTACAGCGATCGATCCTTGCCGGGATTAACCAGAACTTTCATACCTCAGCGGTTTGGTAAACTGATAGCAGACTTGTCTCGTAAGGTGGAGTCATTGATTTGATCAGCGATCGCCCCCACAATTCATTATATAGGATCAAATATACCTGGCCTTTACGAATGTGAATGAAGGATAATTGCATGGCGCGTCCTTAGCGGAACGATTACCAACGACCAATTTACATTTTTCATCTCAGCTCAACATTCGCACCTTCGGTGGAATTTATTGCCAGTTTTCGCCATCTGATCGCTCATCTCTGGCCAAGCAAACCTCCCAGCATTTGCCTCGTTACTGGCCGTTTCTGGACGAAAAACACAATAACGTTCGAAACGATCAGTGGAAAAGCATTAATGCAACCACTTGCTGCAGACGAGCCGCCTTCCTCGGCTCGCTAATCGGCCGATGCTCTCGGAAGTGGAACTTATTCTGCTCTGATCGATCATGAAGATCCACTACACTAATGGACCGGGGCTAGCTTGCGTGGTACGGGAAAGCCGCATTTCCTGGTGAATTTGCTTTGGGTGCAACCGAAATAGACATTATCTGCGACACATCATCCACTGAGGGAAGTAAGGCACTCAACTGACTAGTAAACATTGAGAAACGACGGTAATACACGTCTAATTCGTGACCTCTGCTCTATTACTGGAGGAGATTTTGCAGAAGAAATTATGCTAATTATTTGTGGAAAATAACATTTTACCCACATTTGTGTGGGTTGGTGACGAATTTCTGCAAATGGCCTCGGGCAGCTACGATTTTCCGTGCCATTAGAGATGCCTAAAATGACCCAACGGTGCGTGGACATTGAATATTCATGGTACACCCCCACCCAGATAGAGAACGGATGGTTGTCGAGAGACTATTTGGGGGAGATTCTGGGACGCTTTTTTATTTCTCTCTTAAATTTTCACGTAAAGTGTGAAGCAACAAAAATACTGGCATTATAACGCAAACCAGCTATTCAGCGGCCTGCCGGCCGACAAACGGCTGTTAAATACACACTAAAAACAAAAATACATGAACTGAAATAAAGATTTGAAATAAACAAAAAAGATTTAAAATGAAACGATGAGCAAATAGCATGTAGCAAAAGACGGCGAGCTGAACTGACGAAATGCGTCCCTGGGAGTACGGTAACGGGCAATCGCGGCGGGACCCATATGAGCCACCCATGACAAACATCGCTTGGGTTTCGCTTATTATATAGTAGGATTCCCAAAGAGCGATTACGTAGATCGAACAGCGTTTAGAAAGCTTTCGTTTCTCTGTGGAATCGAGTGCATGGCGCATTCCGGAAGGATTCTCTGACGCACGCTCTGGTTATTCGTTGCATCCCTACGTTTGTCATTGGAAATTCTTGAAGTAGAATCAATCACGAAGTCGTCTTAGCTATGTGGTAGTTAAAGTTTTCTAATAGGCCGGGAAGTTTAGAGCACTATCGTAAAGGCTCTTGGGTAGCAAGAAGATCCATCCTCCAACCTTTCCTTTGAGATTTGGTGTTCAATGATGTCAGGAAAGCGCGGCTCCAGGTAGATCATTCACTGCAGTATGATCCCATCGATTTTCGCTCTTGCAAACAGGAAATCGATCGATAAATTGTGGTTTAAAAGCTGGGAAACGATGCTGTAGTGGTATCAGGTAAAGGTAAAGATGCCGGCGTCGATCACCCCCTAAGGACGCGCCGCCGCATTCGTGTCCAACTCAGAATCGTAGAGACTTGGTGAATGCGTACTTGGCCTATACAATAACTTGCCAGCCACTATACCAAGTCAGTGTCTTTACCTTCCCAGCAAACTGGTACCCGGATAGATGGAAGGCTTGGTTGACCCGGGCGAGGATCGATCGACCATGCGGGTGTCAGCAGCGCCTCCTACCACTGCACCACGCGTGCCCAGTGGTATCAGAGTGGTGTCAGACATCGCAGAAAACACATAATCCGTAATAATCCGTCGTTTACACGACAAATGTGTGGTGCATCGTGGCGTCGATTTTGTTTTCGCTTCGCCATTACAAGTCACATAAAGAACATGAGTCAGATTTTGTTTTCTGCCAACTAGCTACTCGGGAACGAGCTCCTCCACTGGCTTCTCCTTTCGCGAATCCTGCATAAAGGATTCGACAGGAAAAGTCGAGCGCGTTGGGCAATCAACTAGGCTTAATTATAATTCCTGAATGCCCGTTTTCTTTTTTAATGTTTATGATTTTAAGTAAGGATGAAAAAAGAAGTCACCATTAAAGAAATCATAAAAGAAAACAGAAAAGAAGCATAAAAGAAAGAAGATTATAACATAAAAGGTAAAGGTAAAAGTGCCGGCATTGATCAATCCCCTAAATACGCGCCGTGCACTCGTATTCTGCTCTGGATCGTAGAGGCACGGTGAATTATTTGGCCTATACAATGACCTGCAGGGCCAGCCACTCTCACAAGTCAGTGTCTTTACCTTCCCCGACAAGACTGGTAGCAGTTTACCTGACCCCGGAGGGATAGAAGGCTTGGGTAAGGATCGATCGCTCCATCGTGCGGGTGGCAGTAACGCCTCTTACCACTGCACCGCGCGGGCCCATTTGAACAATTATGAATTACAAACACACTGAATTCTTATAACATTCAAAACAAAATTTCTTTTTATACCAATATATTTCCATGACAAGTTGTTTCATCGATATGAAAACGATCCATAGTTGAGGAATGTCGAAATCAGTGTAAATCCTGCATTATTTATTTCACTTTTTTTGGAAATTTTGTTTCTATCCTCTATTTTTTCAGCTCGCAACTGGCTCTATGTGGCAATTTCCTGTACTCAACATTCTTCAAATGGGCGTCCGACGAGTTGTGCTCGCCGTTCTTCTTCTCCTACTACATGGCGAAGACGATGCACGTCTCCGTGACATTGTCCGTACTCGTACATATGGCCGGGGTGCGTTTCGATCGATTATCGATTGCTTTGATCCTATTTGATTTTTTTCTGACCTGCACCAGTTTTTTTTGCAAATAAAAAGCACATTTATTCACTTACTACCGTTCCTGGCAACGATCTGATAGCATGTCTATCCACTTAAATTTGGGTTACTGAGTATCCTACTAATAAATAAACGAAACCACGATGTCTGTTTGTCAACTTTAAGGTCCCGCCGCGATTGCCCGTTACCGTACTCTCAGTGACGTATTTCATCAGTTCCTCGCCGCCTTTTGCTGCATGCCTTTTGTTCTTCGTTTTATTTATTATTATAAATGTTTCATATATGTTTCCTACTAGTTATTAGTTCATTTGGCGGCCTGTACACCGCTGAATGGGAATATATTTTCCCAAATTCCAAGACGATTATTGCATATTTCTCTCATTACCATTCCAAGTAAAGCATCTCTGACAGCCTACTGTTTAAGATGCCCAATTACAGTCATTGAAAAGTTTCGAATACCCTGAGGTAACTAAATGATGTTTAATGGATAGAAAAGCGATCGAATTGAATTTTTAACTGATATCGATTTTTTAGGTATTTCACGTTGTGGCACTGTCAATTATACGTTACTGCTCGCTGTCAAGTTTGGCGAACATCAACTCTTCACAGCAGTGGTTCACCTATCAGGTAAAATTTTAATAAAACTTCCCATAATTGTTCAAATTTTCGAAAAAAATGTAGGAGATACGGGATTTCAAGTTGCAAAGGCGTGTTTTCGCTTGGTTTCGTGAGTTGATGAGATCATGGTGAACGACCATTAGCCACCAGCGAAACGCTGTTGACGACTTGGCGTGGGTCCAATCATCCAGATGAAATATTTAGCAAAAATTGAAACATTTAGGGACGAATTAAACTAAAGTAGAATAATATAAAGATACTCTTCAGAAGTGCCGAATATCGCTGACGATCATCTTTGTCAGCGTCGCCATCATCGGCATCCCGCTTCATTTCACGTCCGAGGTGGTCATGGTGAGTTCTTCACTCTGGCCCCGCCCACTTTTGGTCCCAGTCTGTCCGCTAATCATGGTGTTCAGGTGGAAGAGAACGAAGGTTGCGCCGCTCGACATCCGGCTCTACGCAATGCGAGCGCATTTCAACTACAGTTCTCCTCGTTTCCCTATCTCCAGACGCTAAACTTTTGGCTGTTCAACCTCTGCTCCAAGATCATACCATCGGTACGTTATCGATTATCGATCGTACCACAATCACTAATCGTTTTTGGTAATTAATTTAGGTGATCCTGTGCGTGATGACGTTTATGATTTTGGCTCAGTTGAAGAAGATTCAACAGTTGAGCGCCCGTTTCACGACAGTCGAACGTGACAAGCAGTATCAGCGGACGACGAATATGATTTTGGTCAGTTATCGATTGATTGGAAATTTTTGATAGGTATTTTTTGAAATTCGATTCGAAATGGTCTAAAAAGAGATATTGGTTCTGAATGGAGTGGCTCGCCAAAAAACGTGTGTACCATCCTACTATATAATCAGCGAAACCCGAGAAATGCTTGTCATAGGTGGTTTGTATGGGTCCCGCCGCGAAAGTCTGTTACCGTACTCCCAGAGCGTATTTCATCAGTCCCTCGTCGTCTTTTACTGCATGATTTTTGATCTTTGTTTTTTGCTTTTAATGTTTTAAGTGCTAGCGTTTTTGATGTTATTGCTTTTCGTTTGTAGTGCCAGCGAAGCCCCCCGCCCTTTAAAGCCGTTTGGTGGCCAGCAGGCCGCTGAGTGGCTGGTGGTCGTATAGTTGATCTTATTTTATGTAGAATGAAATTGGAAAATCTCCATTTACCATTTCGTAGCGACGTTTAAATTTCATTTATTCTCTTTCATTTTGTTGGAGTTGGTGAAGTTGGTGAAGACTTCAACTTCGATTATCCACAAGTAGCTCACCTCACTGATTGAGAGTTTTACCGAGATAACAAAAAGTGCAAACCAGAGCTTTGCTGAGTGGCGAGAAACGACGAAGCATCACAGTTTGAGCCATGCATTCTAAGCCGGTCATATGTCATTATTAAGACGTCGGCAAAGCGTACGCATTTGTCTTGCTGTGGTGTTTTCGGTTCCTGTTCACCACGAAAAGGTTTGGGTAGGTGACCGGTGGAACAGTGTCCAAATGACCCAGGAAACGCCTCAGAACTTTACACGTCTTTTGCATCGCTTAGTCGACGACTTCCTAGTCGATAAATCGCGACGCTGTGCGACGCGACGGGCGACGGTTTGGTCGCGTCGCGTTGCACAGCTACGTATAGTCGACAAGTTCGTACGACGAGCAGCCTGAGTCCTTTCATTACGCTGAGCTTTTTTTTAGGTTCCAGAGTTAACAACAATGCTATTTGTTTTGTTTTCCTAATTAGGCCATTTTGCTCCAGCTGGTGGGTATAAATTCATTGATTCACAACGCTATTCATCCCACACGGCAAATGGCTGCTGATGGTCACCTGCAGCAGTGGAACCGAAGTAGAGTAATGACAAGAAAAATGGTGGTATTCCAGGGCCTAAATTCATAACGAGTATCGCCACAATATCCCCGAGAATAAACCTCGGTCGGCGGGAATATTCGCATTCATGAACGCGCCGAGGAGTTTATTTGGGGGATATCGCGGGTCTATTCCACTCCGCTGGCGCGGCGACGTATCGAGTGGCCCGCTGTAGTAAGAGCGCTCCAATGTTAATACCCGCACATCAGCTGATATGCCGCTCAGTTTCCATTTTCAACTTTAATTTTTCGAAGTTTAAAAGGAAACTAATACTGCTAATGAGCAAACAGAACGTAGTTAAAATTACAGAGCAAAAACCAAAGCGAATAGCGACCGAATACACGCTAGGAAAAAAATTGATAAAAATTCGGACCTATAGATTTGTGGACTGACGACCGGTTACCCATAACAGCCGTGATCACGGGCGTTGCATTGCTTCACGTCGAGTATCACAAACCCGATTGTCATGAATGCGAATATTGGGGGGATGGACCGGGTTTATCTCGCCCGGAGTGTTGTATACCCCAAATTTTCGTTCATGAATTTGGGCCCAGCTGGGAAACGGTATTTTCGCGTTAGGACCAGCAACGGCGATTGTGGTAAAAGCGACCGTAGTGCCGCCGCTACTGCTCCGCTGTCCAGCTGTGTATCTTCCCTATCATTGACCATTACTAGGGGCCCATGAGTGGTGCGTTCACTCCTTTGCCGCATCCTCTGCGTCTCTGCCCTACAAATTGTCACTGCCGCAGCCGCTTTGCTGCGAAGTATGAACGGCCATCTCATCCGCTCAAAATAGCGCGAAATTTCCCAGCGCCAGGAAGTTTAGCGCAGTTTCTGCATTTTTTATTCTTTTTCTGTCGCTCTTGTCGCTCTGGCTGTTGTCTGTCCGAACTCCGAAGACGTTGATGTTGAGATTCCACGGAACGTCGCTTCGTCACGACGTATGCATTTAACAACAGCAGAAAAACAAACTTCTGTGACTAGCTGCTAAGCAAAAGTCGTTCAAGAAAATCAAGAACAAAACCGTAGTGAGAACTCATCGATTATCGATTATTTTATTGGGGTGAATCAAAAACTCTATCGCATATTGAATGCTAAATTTGTTGTTGCTGCAATGCTTAATGCCATTCAGCTTGCCGGCCGACAAATGGCTGCTAAATACACACTAAAAACTAATTTACATGAACTGAAATAAAGATTTGAAATAAAAAAGAACAAACGATGAACAAATAGCATAGCAAAAGACGGCGAGCTGAACTGATGAAATGCGTCCCTGGGAGTACGGCAGCGGACAATCGCGGTGGGACCCATATGAGCCAACCCATGACAAACATCGCTTGGGTTTCGCTTGTTATGTAGTAGGATAATTCTATTTTCTTTCCACTCAGAATTGATCCGGATTTTCCATGGCTTCGGCGAACGACCGTATTACATTTGTACTAGTGAAGATCCTTTTTTTCTCGAATGCTCACCGATGTGCTTGTGCACTTTTTCGAGTGCACTGCCTAAGGGCTTAATTTTGATGCAAACGCTCGAGGGACAGAATTAATCCGTTGCACTTTGAAAGTTCGAAATCTCTCTGAAGTCGTCCGAAAATGGCGCGTTCCAGTACGGAAAGCCGACAGAGGATTTTCATAAAAAAAAATGGTGAATTTGCAAATTGTAGGGTTCATAGTTGTCTGCTATGGGACGCAGTTACGGTATTGCAACAGGAAAATTGGCTCTGAATACCAAATTTTTCTTCAAAAAAAAAACTAGCGACGATCCAAATCACTTGCATATTATAAGGAATTGATCATACTTCATCAGTATATTACCTCATAATACCCGGAAGCTCGGGATCCTGATAACTAATCAAAATAATCAAAATAAAAATAGAATAACTTGACAACAAATAATTAAAAGTGTAACACGAAACTACTCTGTTAATTACCGCTTTTTCCCGTCCGATGTTAGTGTTTTGCGAATAACCTAGCATCTCCAAATATGTAAATTAAAAGTGTTTTTTTTAGATCATCATGTTCATCTTTATCATCGTCGAGCTTCCACAAGGTTTGCTGGCTGTTCTGTCGACGGTCACCGAACTGCAGTTGATTGTAGCGCTGGGTTGGTTTTTGATGTTTACTGTGATTTTTAGTGGAGGAATCCTTCGCCGCTTCAAAAAAAAAACACTATTTTGGCGTCGATTCGTGATTTTCGCGCTGATCAGCGAGTCTATCACGATTATACCACGGGTGTTGGATTCAACCATACCAATGAGATCTACTGGTGGGAGCAAAAACATTGAAAAACATTGGGGAATGAGCGATTTACTCGCGGTTAATTCTACACCCGTAACCGTGACCTATTGCCAATGCTCGCTCCATCGTCAATGGACGAACGCGAACAACTCGTCCGTTCGCACATAGAAGCAGATTGCAACTCTTGCTACTTTGATGATCTATTAGGTGAATGATCTGTTAGGTGAATGAAAAGGCAGCGACTAAATAATGCTCCAGTTCACCGCTCCTTACTGAATAATGCCTCCAATTCACCACTCCTTATCCATAGCGAACGGACGAGTTGTTCGCCTTCATCAATTGGCGATTGAGCGAGCATTAGCAATAGGTCACGGTTAAGGGGCTTACAGACTCGACGACGGGCAGTTTGCGCGTCGAATTCCCCGTTATAAGTGCACACGCTTGGACGAGTATTCTCGTCCAACGGAGTTCCGTCGTGCAATGCAGTGTGTTGAGGGTGGAGTACACTCAACTCACTGCATTGGTGAGCGACGTGATTTGAGCTCTGTGACGAGGAATAGATAGGCGAACGGAGATGATCGACGTCGCGTTCGCGTTCATCAGTGGCGATGGAGCGAGCATTAGTAATAGGTCACGGTTAAGGGTGTGGAATTAACCGCAGGTGAGCGATTTCGTGTTCCGTTTGAGCTCTGTGACGAGGAATAAACGATAGAATTTGATAGGCGACTTCACGGAGATGATCACCCTGTTGACGTCATGCATCATTTTCGCGATGTTCTGTATGATGAACGGCAAAATCCGCTCGGCTTTCATGGAGGCGCCGTGTCTGCGATGGCTCGAACGTTGGACGAGAAGAGTGATCGAACGCAGGTGAGGCCACACCTGTTCTTTGGTTTAGGTGTTGTTGTTGTTGTTGTTGTTGTTGTTGTATTGACGGCGTTTTCTTCATACTTCGACGTCGCAATACTGAAGCTATCTACAGTAGACTAGCGCGAAAGTACAGCACGGTGAACGGATTGCCATTGCGAAATAGTGCGCCGTGAGCGAAGACGCAGATTCTGACTCTGCGATTCTGACTCTCCGGCCGCCGCGCACTCTACTCAAGACGCAGACTATTTCGCTTTTCTCTGCCTCCCTGCCCATTTGGCGACGAAATAGTGTGCATTGTGAGTAGTCACCGCGTGGCTTCAGACTAGGGGAGGAGCTCCGGGGTGGTGGCAATCCGTTCAGCGTGCTGTAAAAACTTCTCTACAGTAGCGGTCAAAAAGATATGTCACTTTTCGTTTTCATGCACAAATAGGGGAAATTGAAACGAATCTTATACGAATCGATAGTTTTGACCACTCCATTCAGAAACATGTCGAAACATGCCGTTGTTGCGATTTCTGGTCTTATTCGAAAGAACAAATTTTTATGAAGCGGTTGAATTTATTTCGGCGCATGCATAGCTTAAGAGGAACTATTATATAAATGTATTTTGCGCAGAGAAAAAAAACGGAGTTGATTTCTTTCATAGTTTTTGGAATATAATAGTTTATGCAATCTTAATTTTAAATAGTATTTTCTCAAAAGCAGTTCAACCAGCCTCAAAATTAGAACGTGTGTTATAAACAGAAAATCTATTTCTATAAGATACTTAAGTTTGATACATTTTGTTACGAAGGGGACAGAGACATAGAATTTTATCTGGAAGATGGTCCTATAATAGGAATGTAAGGAATAAATAAAAGAAAAAATCAAGGACTGCTCGTTTCGTCCCTGAACTTAGACGAGCAAAAAGGAAAAAGCAGTAGAGCCTCCCCGGGACTCATCATAAAACGACCAATTTTTGAGCACCAAAACGTTTGTTCAGAAAAAAACTACAATTTGTCGGGATCTGAATCAAACGTTTGTAGTTTTTTATAATAACTAGATTATGCTCTATCAGAATATCGTCTGTGATTGGATCCTCGCTCAGCGGTTTTCCAGATACTTTTAGTTAAAATAGCATATGAAAATCACCAAAAAATGTTTTTGAAAATTTTAGAATTTGTAACAAGGGTAAGTTTCGATGTATTTTCAAGTGAAGTTGTCAGAAGTATCAAATGAATTGAAAACTCTTTTCGATTTGAGCTATTTGTATTTGAAAATGTACGGTGACATATCTTTTTGGTCGAACTATAAATGTACTTTGCGCAGAGGAGAATAACGGAGTTGGATTCTTTCATAGTTTTTGGAATGTAACAGTTTATGCAATCTTAATTTTAAGTAGCATTTTCTCAAAAGCAGTAGAACCAGCCTCAAAATTAGAACGTGTGTTATAAAGAGAAAATCTATTTCTATAAGGCACTTAAGTTTGATACATTTTGTTACGAAGGGGACAGAGACATACATAGAATTTTATTCGAAACATGGTCCTATAAATTGACCAATTTTTGAGCACTAAAATGTTTGCTCAGAAAAAACTAAAAACAATTTGTTGGGATCTGAATCAAACGTTTGTAGTTTTTTTATAATAACTAGATTATGCTCTATCAGAATATCGCCTGTGATTGGATTCTCGCTCAGCGGATTTCCAGATACTTTTAGTTAAAATAGCATATGAAAATCACTAAAAAATATTTTTAAAAAATCTAGAATTTGTAACAAGGGTAAGTTTCGATGTATTTCCAAGTGAAGTTGTCAGAACTATTAAATTATCTGTACTTAACACGTTGACGACAGCGCCTATTTCACGTGTCTGGCGCATGGGACCAAGCGATTTTCTAGCGTGCCGAGGCTGTGGCATGATGCCGGCATACGACGAATTTTTTTCAAAATGGAAGTGAATAGTAAATCTCGAAGACTACATATACAGTCTTGTAATATCGGGGATTGTGACTACTTCATTTTTTGCAATGAAAATAGAAAAATAACAGCGGGAAGCTTTTGAAATGTCCTTTTTCCCTATCCAGGTTTAAATTGTTATTTGTTTATTGTTCATTATTTGTTTATTCTAATAATCAATATTTGTTCGTATTAATGTGTTTGTTTCAGCGACCAGTATTTGTTTGCATTTATTTGTTTCTTGCAATAACCATTATTTGTTTTTACTTGTAAAGAAAACTAGTGCACAATCAAAAATTCCAGTAAATCAGAAGCTAAGAACCATTTTCATGGACCATGCTTCCTATAACAATGTGCAAAGGTCTACTAAAAAGTGGCACAAAAACATCCTTCGAAATCCTGAAATGTATCGAGAAAAATACGATATAAGACTGTGGCGCAGCATTGCGCCACACGGTCTCACGCGGCCGCTTGAGCGTGGCGCAGCATTGCGCCACACTGTCGTCAACGTGTTAAAGATCGCTGGCAATGAATTCTGCGTACGCATGATACCCAAATTAGTTATTGAATTGTTTTTCTCGAGTTATGAATAAAGGAATTCAGAATCTGTAAAAGGAATCCGCTATGTACTATATAAAAAATGACGTCAATTGAATCGATAGTTTTTAGAATTGGTCGATCGGTGGGTCGCGACAAGTTGCTCGACTATTCGCTTTCGGAGAAGAAACCCGTCGATGCACTCAGAACCTACGCGGTTTTATGATACCTGTTTAACTTGATCTGTATTTGTCTGATGATCCACTTGTACGGGTTTCAAGTATTGCTTGACTATCTCTTTTTATGCTCATCATCGATACGGTGTGTATTTTTTGTATATTGAAGAGATTTTGAACCAAACGGCTGTTGATTTGTATTTAACTTTTTTACCGCTTCTGAAAGCGTGTATAAAGTCGGTTTGAACTTCACAACTCGATTCACGATCGATTTTCTTTGGTACAGAAGCCAGTATTTCACCTACTAAACATTACACCAATGCGGGGAAAAGTCGAAAAAAAAACCTCTTCAAAAATTTTCTCAAAAAAACGTGACCTCACGAGAAGCGTAATTTCCCGAAACCGTCCCAATGTTCACCGTTGTTCTATGCATGTAAGAATCCCATCTCGCCGAGCCCACGCATACCCGCAGGGCATCGTTATTATCCGGTATAGTAGATTCGTATATCAATCAACAAAACAGGTCAGTTGATATATGATAAAAATGGTCTGAACGTCAAAAAGTGCTTATCGGGGCCGCGATGGCGCGAAAACGTTCGATGGTGCCGGCATCGTCAAACATTTTCAAAAAATAGCGAAAAACGAATTTCGCCTTCGTATATATCATTCGCCTTATTAAGAGTGACTATTTGCTATCTAGAGTACCCGGAGGTGAAATTTATTTTTCCGTCAATTTTTGAAAATTTCGCCGATGCCATCGACTCGCATTTTCTCACTTTACGGCACCGAAAAACCACCTTCCCGGCCTCCAGATCAGTCCTATCACTTATGATTAGACTTGTCTGAAAGAGTGGAATCCGAATTTAGTACCTAGGATACTCGGAGGTTAGATTAATTTTTCGCCAATTTTTGAGAATTTCGTCGATGTATCGACTTTTTGGTGGCATGGACTCGAATTTTCCTTTGTGGGGCCGAAGAACCACCTTCCAACATAAAAGTGTCTTCTGCACCTCTAAACCGGCCCAATCGCATAGCATTCAACGTAATTTGACGCGTAGAATACGAATTTTCTACTTAAAATGCCCGCAGACAAAATTCATCTTTTGAAATTTTCGTCGATGCCGGCATCGGGCGCAATTTTCGCAATTTCGGCACTTTTGCGGGCTCGAAAATGTGTCTTCTGCACCTCTAGACCGGCCCAATCGCATAGCATTCGACGTAATTTGACGCGTAGAATACGAATTTACTACTTAAAATGCCCGCAGACAAAATTCATTTTTTGAAATTTTCGTCGATGCCGGCATCGGGCGCACTTTTGCACTTCGCGGCGCCAAAAAACCACCCTCCCGGCCTCCAGATGAAAATCATAATTTCTCTCTTTTCAGCGTTCCATATGCTACCGTTCGAGATCTCCTGATGAGCTGAGGACTATTCTGCCCAAAATTGGGGCCGAGTCGTGCCCTGAGGGCAGACACTTGGAATTTCCTGAGAAGGGGTCGTGAAAGCATTCTATGTATTACCGTTACGCAGCTCCCTTTACACCCGTGTGATATGGCGAAAATTCTGTCGTCACACTGTTGTACTGATCAGTTAATTAGGAGATTCCTAAGTAGTAGATTGTCACGTGTTCTGTCATTAGAGTACTGTATTGTGGACGAAACTTACAGTATGGTTGTTCTTTTAGTGAACGCATGTTTTAGAGATTCTTGTGGATTGAGATTTGTATTTTGCTCTTTCTCTTCATGTGACTCGTAACAGTATCCCAGGCAAACCTTGTTTTGTAACAGCTAAAATATCGTGTAATGAAAATCTGTTTGCCCAACTGGAATTGTACGCAGTGATAACATATGAGCCTTATCAATTCACTTCTGTTTGTTTCTTCTATGTTGGAATAAAGTCTGAATCGCTTCTTGCCGTACAAGAACTTGATGGAGAAAGAGAAGTGTTCGATTGCGTTGTGATAACACTGCGATCAATCAGTGTCGATTTTTTGGGTATGTCACTGCCCTGACACGCTTCTTGAGAGTGCAGAGATGGCGCAGTGGCTAGTGTGCCCGTTTCGCGTGCTGGAGGTCCAGGATCGCTGCCGTCATGAACCATGCCTTGTACATCATCGTGTTTTGAGAGAAGTTTTCACCGATCGGGTAAATCTTTACCCTATTCTTTAACTTATAGTCTACCCTCTTAATGTACGCCGCATAGCCAGATGCCCACAATGCGAGAGTCGCATCTCGCCGAGCCCACGCGCACCAGATGATAACCGATGCCCTGAGGCATCGGTTATCATCTGGTGCGCGTGGGCGAGGCGAGATGCGACTCTCGCATTATGAGGCGGTCCGGAGGGAGGTTCCGTTGAACCTACCGATGATGTTGGGCCAGGGAAGTCGGCACACCTGCAGCTAGGGTCGCAGGTATTTTTGGGTTCAGCGTGAGCCGCAGAACCCAAATTTATGCAATTTTTGCCCGACCTCACCCTCTGAAACGGTGAGGATCTGGGCGGAAATGCAAAATTTTTGGACATCAGAGCGATGTATACCACGCCCTGGTACGCGTATGCTGGAAAGATGTACGAATCTGTTTTCTTTTTTTTTGTTGCCAATAAACGAAAATCGGAAAAGGAATAAATCCACTCCTCCCACCTCGCCTGCCGTGCGTGCGGACTGGGTTCGACTCCCGGGCAACGCACGAATCTGCCCGTCGCACTCCTGTGTGTGCACAGGAACGCGACAGGCACACTCGCACGTTACCCGGGAATCGAACCCAGTCCGCACGCGTGGCAGGCGAGACGACTACCACTGGACTTTCGTCCATCATTAATAGTTTGATCGAAGTCCGCTCACAACCCACAGAGACCTAGGCGGATTAGCAAACTTCTCTGAATCGCTCGCCCACTGCAATTCTCAACTTCTCCGGTGTGTGGAATTGAACACAAAAGGAACAGGCGGCAAGCGAGAACCTTACCACTGCGCCACGCCAAAGGTATGTTGGGTAAACTCCTCTTAGGCTTAGTCTTCCGAACTCCCAGTTCAGGGTCCACTTAGGCTTAGGCTTAGGCTTCCGAACACCCAGTTCGGGTCCTCTTAGGCTTAGGCTTAGGCTTCCGACCCCCTGGTTCGGGTCCTCTTAGGTTTAGGCTTAGCGTTTCGACCCCTGTCGAAAGTTTGTTGTGGTGCAGTGGTAAGGTTCTCGCCTGCCGCGCATGCGTTTTGGGTTCAATTCCGCAAACATGAGAAATTGAAAATTGCAGTGTGCTAGCGATCCAGAGAAATTTGCAAATCCGCCTAGGTCGCGGCGTGCTATGAGCGGACTTCGATCATCATTTTGATGATGGACGAAAGTCCAGTGGTAGTCGTCTTGCCTGCCACGCGTGCGGACTGGGTTCGATTCCGGGCAACGCGCGAGTATGCCTGTCGTATTCCTGTGCAAGCACAGGAGTGCGACGGGCAGATTCGTGCGTTGTCCGGGAGTCGCACCCAGTCCGCACGCACGGCAGGCGAGATGGGAGGAGGGGGTTTATCAATTTTCCGATTTTCGCTTTGGACCGACAAAAAAAAAGAAAGCAGATTCTTATGTATATCTTTCCAGCATAAGCGTACCAAAGCGTGCTATACATCGCTCTGATGTCCAAAAATTTCGCATTTTCCGCCCAGATCCTCACCGTTTCAGACGGTGAGGTCGGGCAAAAATTGCATAAATTTGAGTTCTGCGGCTCGCGCTGAACCCAAAAATATCTGCGACCCTGGCTGCAGGTGGACTGACTTCCCTGGCCCAACATCATCGGTAGGCCGGGAGGGTTTTTTCGGTCCGGGCACGAAAATTTCAAAAAATTCTTCTAGTAAAATTCGTATTCTACGCGTCAAATTACGTCGAATGCTATGCGATTCGGCCGGTCTAGAGGTTCAACAGAACACCCATTTTCGAGCCCGCAAAAGTGCCGAAATGAAAATCCGATGCCTCATGCCGGCATCGGCGAAAATCGGCCTTATCATTCTAAGTAGTAAATTCGTATTCTACGCGTCAAAATACGTCGAATGCTATGCGATTCGGCCGGTCTAGGGTAGAACACCTATTTTCGAGCCCGCAAAAGTGCCGAAATTGCGAAAATTTACCCGATGCCGGCATCGACGAAAATTTCAAAAAATGAATTTTGCCTCCGGGCATTCTAAGTAGTAAATTCGTATTCTACGCGTCAAATTACGTCGAATGATATGCGATTCGGCCGGTCTAGAGGCGCAGAAGACACATTTTCGAGCCCGCAAAAGTGCCGAAATTGCGAAAATTGCGCCCGATGCCGGCATCGACGAAAAATGAATTTTGCCTCCGGGCATTCTAAGTAGTAAATTCGTATTCTACGCGTCAAATTACGTCGAATGCTATGCGATTCGGCCGGTCTAGAGGCGCAGAACACGCATTTTCGAGCCCGCAAAAGTGCCGAAATTGCGAAAATTGCGCCCGATGCCGGCATCGACGAAAATTTCAAAAAATGAATTTTGCCTCCGGGCATTCTAAGTAGTAAATTCGTATTCTACGCGTCAAATTACGTCGAATGCTATGCGATTCGGCCGGTCTAGAGGCGCAGAACACGCATTTTCGAGCCCGCAAAAGTGCCGAAATTGCGAAAATTGCGCCCGATGCCGGCATCGACGAAAATTTCAAAAAATGAATTTTGCCTCCGGGCATTCTAAGTAGTAAATTCGTATTCTACGCGTCAAATTACGTCGAATGCTATGCGATTCGGCCGGTCTAGAGGCGCAGAAGACGCATTTTCGAGCCCGCAAAAGTGCCGAAATTGCGAAAATCGTGCCCGATGCCGGCATCGACGAAAATTTCAAAAAATGAATTTTGCCTCCGGGCATTCTAAGTAGTAAATTCGTATTCTACGCGTCAAATTACGTCGAATGCTATGCGATTCGGCCGGTCTAGAGGCGCAGAACACGCATTTTCGAGCCCGCAAAAGTGCCGAAATTGCGAAAATTGCGCCCGATGCCGGCATCGACGAAAATTTCAAAAAATGAATTTTGCCTCCGGGCATTCTAAGTAGTAAATTCGTATTCTACGCGTCAAATTACGTCGAATGCTATGCGATTCGGCCGGTCTAGAGGCGCAGGAGACGCATTTTCGAGCCCGCAAAGGTGCCGAAATTGCGAAAATTGCGCCCGATGCCGGCATCGACGAAAATTTCAAAAAATGAATTTTGCCTCCGGGCATTCTAAGTAGTAAATTCGTATTCTACGCGTCAAATTACGTCGAATGCTATGCGATGCGATTCGGCCGGTCTAGAGGCGCAGAAGACGCATTTTCGAGCCCGCAAAAGTGCCGAAATTGCGAAAATTGCGCCCGATGCCGGCATCGACGAAAATTTCAAAAAATGAATTTTGCCTCCGGGCATTCTAAGTAGTAAATTCGTATTCTACGCGTCAAATTACGTCGAATGCTATGCGATTCGGCCGGTCTAGAGGCGCAGAACACGCATTTTCGAGCCCGCAAAAGTGCCGAAATTGCGAAAATTGCGCCCGATGCCGGCATCGACGAAAATTTCAAAAAATGAATTTTGCCTCCGGGCATTCTAAGTAGTAAATTCGTATTCTACGCGTCAAATTACGTCGAGCTATGCGATTCGGCCGGTCAAGAAGCGTGTCAGGGCAGTGACATACCCAAAAAATCGACACTGATTGATCGCAGTGTTATCACAACGCAATCGAACACTTCTCTTTCTCCATCAAGTTCTTGTACGGCAAGAAGCGATTTCGACTTTATTCCAACATAGAAGAAACAAACAGAAGTGATCATCAGTGAATGATTGATAAAGCTGATATGTTATAAGTGCATACAATTCCAATTGGGCAAACAGATTTTCATTAGACGATATTTAGTCTGGTGTCCGAGTTTGGCCCCGGGCACGACCCGCGCCCGAACACAAGCAGAATCGTCTTCAGCTCATTAGGAGATTTCGAACGGTAGTATATGGAACGCTGAAAAGAGAGAAATTATGATTTTCATCTGGAGGCCGGGAGGGTGGTTTTTCGGCGCCGCGAAGTGCGAAAATCGCGCCCGATGCCGGCATCGACGAAAATTTCAAAAAACGAATTTTGCCTCCGGGCATTCTAAGTAGTAAATTCGTATTCTACGCGTCAAATTACGTCGAATGCTATGCGATTCGGCCGGTCTAGAGGCGCAGAAGACGCATTTTCGAGCCCGCAAAGGTGCCGAAATTGCGAAAATCGCGCCCGATGCCGGCATCGACGAAAATTTCAAAAAACGAATTTTGCCTCCGGGCATTCTAAGTAGTAAATTCGTATTCTACGCGTCAAATTACGTCGAATGCTATGCGATTCGGCCGGTCTAGAGGCGCAGAAGACGCATTTTCGAGCCCGCAAAGGTGCCGAAATTGCGAAAATCGCGCCCGATGCCGGCATCGACGAAAATTTCAAAAAACGAATTTTGCCTCCGGGCATTCTAAGTAGTAAATTCGTATTCTACGCGTCAAATTACGTCGAATGCTATGCGATTCGGCCGGTCTAGAGGCGCAGAACACGCATTTTCGAGCCCGCAAAGGTGCCGAAATTGCGAAAATCGCGCCCGATGCCGGCATCGACGAAAATTTCAAAAAACGAATTTTGCCTCCGGGCATTCTAAGTAGTAAATTCGTATTCTACGCGTCAAATTACGTCGAATGCTATGCGATTCGGCCGGTCTAGAGGCGCAGAAGACGCATTTTCGAGCCCGCAAAGGTGCCGAAATTGCGAAAATCGCGCCCGATGCCGGCATCGACGAAAATTTCAAAAAACGAATTTTGCCTCCGGGCATTCTAAGTAGTAAATTCGTATTCTACGCGTCAAATTACGTCGAATGCTATGCGATTCGGCCGGTCTAGAGGCGCAGAACACGCATTTTCGAGCCCGCAAAGGTGCCGAAATTGCGAAAATCGCGCCCGATGCCGGCATCGACGATAATTTCAAAAAACGAATTTTGCCTCCGGGCATTCTAAGTAGTAAATTCGTATTCTACGCGTCAAATTACGTCGAATGCTATGCGATTCGGCCGGTCTAGAGGCGCAGAACACGCATTTTCGAGCCCGCAAAGGTGCCGAAATTGCGAAAATCGCGCCCGATGCCGGCATCGACGAAAATTTCAAAAAACGAATTTTGCCTCCGGGCATTCTAAGTAGTAAATTCGTATTCTACGCGTCAAATTACGTCGAATGCTATGCGATTCGGCCGGTCTAGAGGCGCAGAACACGCATTTTCGAGCCCGCAAAGGTGCCGAAATTGCGAAAATCGCGCCCGATGCCGGCATCGACGAAAATTTCAAAAAACGAATTTTGCCTCCGGGCATTCTAAGTAGTAAATTCGTATTCTACGCGTCAAATTACGTCGAATGCTATGCGATTCGGCCGGTCTAGAGGCGCAGAACACGCATTTTCGAGCCCGCAAAGGTGCCGAAATTGCGAAAATCGCGCCCGATGCCGGCATCGACGAAAATTTCAAAAAACGAATTTTGCCTCCGGGCATTCTAAGTAGTAAATTCGTATTCTACGCGTCAAATTACGTCGAATGCTATGCGATTCGGCCGGTCTAGAGGCGCAGAAGACGCATTTTCGAGCCCGCAAAGGTGCCGAAATTGCGAAAATCGCGCCCGATGCCGGCATCGACGAAAATTTCAAAAAACGAATTTTGCCTCCGGGCATTCTAAGTAGTAAATTCGTATTCTACGCGTCAAATTACGTCGAATGCTATGCGATTCGGCCGGTCTAGAGGCGCAGAAGACGCATTTTCGAGCCCGCAAAGGTGCCGAAATTGCGAAAATCGCGCCCGATGCCGGCATCGACGAAAATTTCAAAAAACGAATTTTGCCTCCGGGCATTCTAAGTAGTAAATTCGTATTCTACGCGTCAAATTACGTCGAATGCTATGCGATTCGGCCGGTCTAGAGGCGCAGAACACGCATTTTCGAGCCCGCAAAGGTGCCGAAATTGCGAAAATCGCGCCCGATGCCGGCATCGACGAAAATTTCAAAAAACGAATTTTGCCTCCGGGCATTCTAAGTAGTAAATTCGTATTCTACGCGTCAAATTACGTCGAATGCTATGCGATTCGGCCGGTCTAGAGGCGCAGAACACGCATTTTCGAGCCCGCAAAGGTGCCGAAATTGCGAAAATCGCGCCCGATGCCGGCATCGACGATAATTTCAAAAAACGAATTTTGCCTCCGGGCATTCTAAGTAGTAAATTCGTATTCTACGCGTCAAATTACGTCGAATGCTATGCGATTCGGCCGGTCTAGAGGCGCAGAACACGCATTTTCGAGCCCGCAAAGGTGCCGAAATTGCGAAAATCGCGCCCGATGCCGGCATCGACGAAAATTTCAAAAAACGAATTTTGCCTCCGGGCATTCTAAGTAGTAAATTCGTATTCTACGCGTCAAATTACGTCGAATGCTATGCGATTCGGCCGGTCTAGAGGCGCAGAAGACGCATTTTCGAGCCCGCAAAGGTGCCGAAATTGCGAAAATCGCGCCCGATGCCGGCATCGACGAAAATTTCAAAAAACGAATTTTGCCTCCGGGCATTCTAAGTAGTAAATTCGTATTCTACGCGTCAAATTACGTCGAATGCTATGCGATTCGACCGGTCTAGAGGCGCAGAACACGCATTTTCGAGCCCGCAAAGGTGCCGAAATTGCGAAAATCGCGCCCGATGCCGGCATCGACGAAAATTTCAAAAAACGAATTTTGCCTCCGGGCATTCTAAGTAGTAAATTCGTATTCTACGCGTCAAATTACGTCGAATGCTATGCGATTCGGCCGGTCTAGAGGCGCAGAAGACGCATTTTCGAGCCCGCAAAGGTGCCGAAATTGCGAAAATCGCGCCCGATGCCGGCATCGACGAAAATTTCAAAAAACGAATTTTGCCTCCGGGCATTCTAAGTAGTAAATTCGTATTCTACGCGTCAAATTACGTCGAATGCTATGCGATTCGGCCGGTCTAGAGGCGCAGAACACGCATTTTCGAGCCCGCAAAGGTGCCGAAATTGCGAAAATCGCGCCCGATGCCGGCATCGACGAAAATTTCAAAAAACGAATTTTGCCTCCGGGCATTCTAAGTAGTAAATTCGTATTCTACGCTTCAAATTACATCGAATGCTATGCGATTCGGCCGGTCTAGAGGCGCAGAAGACGCATTTTCGAGCCTGCAAAAGTGCCGAAATTGCGAAAATTGCGCCCGATGCCGGCATCGACGAAAATTTCAAAAAATGAATTTTGCCTCCGGGCATTATAAGTAGTAAATTCGTATTCTACGCGTCAAATTGCGTCGAATGCTATGCGATTCGGCCGGTCTAGAGGCGCAGAAGACGCATTTTCGAGCCCGCAAAAGTGCCGAAATTGCGAAAATTGCGCCCGATGCCGGCATCGACGAAAATTTCAAAAAATGAATTTTGCCTCCGGGCATTATAAGTAGTGAATTCGTATTCTACGCGTCAAATTACGTCGAATGCTATGCGATTCGGCCGGTCTAGAGGCGCAGAAGACGCATTTTCGAGCCCGCAAAGGTGCCGAAATTGCGAAAATTGCGCCCGATGCCGGCATCGACGAAAATTTCAAAAAACGAATTTCGTCTCCGCAAAAAGCCGGACTTAAAACGGTCTCCGGAGCGCAAAATGAGAGGTCCTCGTAAGCCCGACGAAAAAAAAACGAGAAAAAACTTTTCGTCTCAGATTTCTATTTCACTTTAAAACGTTGTAATTTTCGCAGGAAATGTCTTCTTCTTGCATACCTTTTTCGATATTCTCTGGTTCGCCTCGAGAGGTTGAGACTTCTCTTTCGTTCTTTTTCACTCCATGTGACTCCTTTGAAGATTTTAGCACAGAATTACCCATTTGTAACAAGCAATCAGGCTGTAAAAATTCCATCAAAGACTATCGAACGAAGCTTTGCTGACAATAGAACTGCAGGCTCACTTTTCTGAGGCATTTTTTTTCCGTGCTAGAATAACTTCAATAGAGCAACTTCGCTTGCCAAATTTACGAGCCCATACTGCAAGGTATTTCGTCAATGATCGATCACATTCGATCGATAATAAAAAAGAAAATGTTCGATGCTAGCGCACAGCTCACGTCAACAACACACAACACACGAAAGTCAATTTATATTTATAACATAGAAATCTGTTCCAATCCATATGGCACTATATCACTCTTGAGTACAATTCCTTATTAAACATTAATGTTACATTAACTCTTTGAAAACGGCGGAGGACAGTGAGAAGAGCGATGATGATTTTTCCAGTGGAGGTGAGAAGGGCTTGTGTTCTAAAACCATTCATCAAATGTTGGACTACAATTAGCTGAAGCACGCGCAAGCGTTCATCCATCGATCATGCAACTGCCCGCGCGCGTCAATCGATAATGGTCGAGCGCTGCGCAGCCTACTCTGAACTACCCCTCAGTGCAAACTGAACGACTGCAGTGATGTCTTCGAGGGTTTTCAAGGTAACGCATCACGTAAAGCTGTATTCGAGCGCAGTTAAGTATGGTACAGTAGGGATCAATAATAACCTATTAGTATGTATCACATCAGTGGTGATTATAAGGAAAGTTAGAAATGATTATGTGCAAATGTCATGTAGAACTAGATCTCCTGAACAACATGAAATTTAAAGCATAACTCTATGTACCTGATAAGTATGATGATAACGATGAGATGGACGAGTTTTCACACATGCAGGTGGCGCGACGACGTGGACGAGTTCGCTCGCGCACGTCGTCGTCGCGCCGCCGGCGATGCGCTCTATAAACGAGCCCATCTCCGTTGCAACTGTCCATCAATAAAAAATACCCGAATCGTTGAGGAAAGGGACATGTACATCAATCAATCAATCAATCAATGGCGATCAATCAATGGAGTTTTATTTTTGTGCCTGCTCTATGGCTGCCGTGTTGTTCACGGCAACCTTTGTGGCATTTCACGAGGTCAACTATGCTTCTGGAAGCTTAATTCTACCGGGAGGAGGAACGAGAATGAAGAGATAGAGATACATACATGAAGCCTTGTAGACACAAAATTGTCGAAGGCACTAGACTAAGCAATGACTAGAATAACGATTAGATTAGATTCCGTTGACTGAATGTATTGCTCACCACGCAGTGAGTATAAAAATCCTGTTCACCCCCACTACATGGGCGGAATTCTACCTCCTGTCGCCTAGATGTGCACAGAAACAATGGAGTAGAAGGTGAACAGAAGGATTTAGCATTGTTACTAGTACAATTATTATTAATATTATTAATATTATTACTGTCTACAACATTTAGTGGCGTCCATCAAGCGCATCGAGGTACTTGTAGTCGATCAAACGAGGAATTAACGTATGCCTGAAAATATTTTCTGTCAACAACCTTCCATTATCGCCATCTTTCTCTTGTGGCTATATCGAAACTCCGTTTCAACTAAAAAAAATATTAGGGGCATTTCCCCAAAGAAAAAGGCCTCAATAATCATGACGGAATTTTTTTCCTTCTTCTCTTCTTCGACCTATAACCATCTACATGATAAGATATCCTCACTCAAAGTCTTAGGTTGTCCAACAAGTTCTTGCGATTTTGTGTTTTGACCTGGCGTTCCTGGTTGAGACGTGTTACCATTCAGCAATGGGGTATATAAGTGGTCAAAGGCTAGCTTATGCCTACACAACATTTTGGCTTTATATCAGCCGGTCGTTTACAACTATATGAGTCACCAAAGATTAATCTTTGTCACCGCCTTCTTTGCGAGTTCCAAACTTGCCGTTTTGACTGGTTGGACTCACTCACTACACGAGATGAGAAGCGGGTGCACATACAACCAGACATGCATGGGTTCCAGCAGAGAAGAAGCCACCAGCCATTCCCAAAAGGGGCTTGCAGACCCGACGACGCGACGTCGAGCATTCTCGTCCAACGCGGTGCCGGCGTGCAATGCAGTGTGTTGACTGTAGAGTACACGGCACCGTCTGGACGAGAATGCTCGTCGTGGGGTGTTTTGCTCAAGTGCACTTATAACGGGGAATTCGACGCGCAAACTGCTCGTCGTCGAGTCTGCAAGCCCCTAAAGGTGGTTCGAAACCGAGGAAGGAGATGCTGAGCGTTTGCTGGGACGTTCGCGGAACTGTGTACTGGGAGCTCTGTCCTTCTGGTAGTACCGTCAATAGTGATGTGTAGTGCAACCAACCGCAAAAACTCAGCCACGCTGTCCGTGTAAGTCGTCCAAAAATAGACGAGATATATTTTCTCCATGATAATGCTAGACCGCGCACTTCCAAGTTGACCCGCCGGAAGGTGCAGACGCTAGGGTGGGAAGTGATTCCCCACCCGTCCTACTCAACTGACCTTGCCCCAACTGAATACCATCTATTCCGCTCGCCAGCTCATTTCTCGTACGAAAACGATACGATGATTATTGAACAGCACTCGAAATCGACCTTCGCCACCTCTCTGAATCAAAACCTCGGGATTTCCACCGCCACGGGGCACCTATTCTCTACCGAATCTATGGAGGACAGTTATCGACAAAGATGGGCGGTATTTCGATGAGTAAGTTTGATTCAGTCAAAATTTGTGAAACATTGAAAATCGTTACGAAAATCGCAAGAACTTATTGGACAACCTAATAGATGTTAAACTAATGATGTTCGATTCATCGCAAAAATCGTCACTCAGGCAGGATTTGAACCAGCATCTCACGGCTATACGGGGACACTGTGAAACCAGGCCGCTACACCACAGGGATGCACGCTATCGCGTGTAATGGGAGGCCAGCTTTTATCGGGTCACGTTTAGCATAGAAAACCGATTAATAAAATAGTTTTTGCACAAATTCACTGTAGAGAAGGAAATTAGGAAAACATACCTAATAGGCAGGAAGAAGAAACAAACTATCGGGAAGACCATTTCGATGAACGGATACGGCGAGAATCCGAATGCGCACAGAATGATCAATTGAAGCAGTTGGCAGGCGGTGAACAAGTGTACCTTCCGTTGCGGAACCTTGCGAATGTAATGCGTCGGCGGATACGCTTGCTGGAAAACATTTCATTTCGCAGATCAATTACAAATGCACTGTTGACATGTATAAATACCTGTTCCGTGATGAGCAGTAACAACCGTTCGAACATCTCATTACCAGACAGCGACGTCAACGCCATGTACAGAAACAATCCATGCAGGACCGATGTCGGTATCAGTTGCAGCGGGTACGGTATCAGATAGTGCATCGATATAAGGATCATCACGTGAGCGATCAACGTCGCTAAACGCGTCTCTCGAACGTTCATTATACTGCAACAGTATCCATAATTTTTCAGCCATTTTCTCTCGACATTAGAAATTAGGTGCTAAGCTATGGTCGAAGCCCTCTCACTCCCTTCACATTTTGATATTCCCTCCTAAATTATAAGTGAACTATCCTACTCCTACTATATAATAAGCGAAACCCAAGCGATGTTTGTCATAGGGGGCTCATATGGGTCCCGCCGCGATAGTCTGTTACCATACACCAAATGAACCTACAGCGAAAAGGAAGCGGTTGAAATTGCTTCACTCTTTTACGTTTCCTTTCGTTTTCATTCTCTGCCCTTCGTTTTCATCCTTTTACTTTTATATCGTGTTTTTATCTATACGGCTTACACTTACACGGCTTCTACTATTCATTACTCCTTTTGGCGGCCTGCAGGCCCCTGAATGGCTGTTATGTAGAGAAACTAACACTTCGTGCACATGGCCTTGTGATACGCGTTCCTCGACGTCGGCCAGTGCTCGAAGATGTAAAGGTGAATGTGGGAGAGCACCATGCATCCAGGGCAGACCGAAAATCGAGAGGAACACATTCAGGAGCGCCACGACGAACAGATCGAGATTCTGCGTTGAACCCTTTTTCAACCTGAAATCATTCAGTTTGCCTTAGCAAAATCTCTACATGAACAGCAACGATGAATGGAGCAGACGGTATATGACACTTTCTAACACTTTCCACTAAAACAAAACAGAGAAAGACGAGCTAAACAAACAAAAAAGTGCCTAATGTGATGTAAATAGAAAACTGCCTACGATGCAACGGTTAAACGCTAAGGAAAAACCACAATAAGTCGAACCAGGGTGAATAAAATCGTCGAGAATTCAAAAAATGGCCAGTGAAATTGATTATGATAGCAAAAATACGGAAGTCGCTTAGCAACTGGCTTGAGATTTCTACAGGCTGAACAAGGAAACTTTTCGATGGTGATCGATCGAAACGGAACCAATGGGAGGATGTCGACAAAAAGGATGTTACTTAGGTATACAACCTCCGACGTTTACCATATTGTCAAAATACCGTACTCCACGTCTCGTTTAATTACCTACGGACTATTACAGTGAGATAGGTGGAGCTGTCACAGTCGTATTTCTTCGCTCGGCAGAATTTTTCCCATTAAACTATAAAATTCGACAGAAATTTCAGCATATACGCTTTTATAGGTTTTTAGTTTTTAAGTACTATTGCTGTTTTCGTGCAACTTTTCGTTCTTACTCGAATCCTCAGAAATGGGTATACTGTCATTAAATATGTATTTCCAAGTTTCCCAAGCTAGATGAATGAATTTCTTCGAGACCTCCAAAACAGAACATGAATTGGAGCATGATGAAGAAAATTTGTAACGCGTATGCTCCTTAGGTTCTTCCTTAGGGTTCAGGCTTTTACAACTCACTGCTAGCATTATTGCTTCCTCAATACTCTTTACTCTCTTGATATTATCTTTCCCGCATCGACACTCATTCATCATTCCATTGGTGTGTTGAAGCTTGAGCACTAAGAAACTAGTGAAGCCTATGTGTTACAAACTATTTCCATCCCGCCTTGGCTTAGGAACAACGGGGCGGGTGAGTTTCTTGCCAGCAGAGGCTTAGGCTTAATGACAGCAATTCAAAAGGAAAATGGCAATGAAAGCTACACCCAAATATTTCAGATCTCCAGGATGTAGTAGGATCCGAACCCCGAGCAACATCCATTACGGGGGTTGCTTTCTTACAATTAGGGTTTAGGCTACAGCACTACAAATGGACTGATGACTGACTGTCGACGGGTGAAGGACAACATAAAGTGAGTGGAGAGTATTGTGGAAACAGTAATGGTAGAGTTGTAAAAGCCTGCAGCCTAAGAATCAAAGGAGCGTACATGTTACAAATTATTTTATTCTAATTATTTTTTTTCATTTTCACGCTTCCCATTCTTCTAGCTTGGAGAACTGGGAAATACATATTGAAAGTCAGTATACCCGCTGGGTATGGCGATGGAAATTAACAAATAAAAGAAAAAGAAACCACTTTGAACAAATTGCCAATGCTTAAATCCAACTAAAAAAGAAACCAACTCACTTATTTTGCGGATTATTGACGATGGCCGAGGTGATGTTCTGATCCATGAAGAATAGAAATGAAAGAGAGAATCCTAACAGAAGGCACACAAAATAGCCGCTAGGTGGCAGCGAAAAGATATCGGCCAGATGTAGGAGAGGAATCTCCACGCGCAGTTTGAAACGATCCTCTGAACACGTCAACATTTTATAAGTTTCTTGCAAACTAAACAGTGTATAGTTTGAAACGCACGTTATTCTGAAAAACTCACTAGCGATGTCGGCGAAGCAATAGGATCCCGTGAAAGACATGATGAGCACAGATGCCGGGAGAGCATAGTCGGCAAGCCATTCGCGTCGCGATCGAGTTAGGTACGGTGTCTACAAGAAATCTTTCCACTAAAAATTATAACTTTTACTGAAAAATTACAACAAATGAAGTCGGATCCGAGTATTGAATTTTGAATTTACAAGAATGTCCATTTCTCTGATTTTACAACGACCATTTTGCACCGCCTTCTGGTAAACAAAACAACAACGAAAACAATCAAAATCTAAACCTAAGAAAGAGAAAAAGAGCTGCTCTCCACTTAAAAAGCTAAAGAATCAAACAACTTGTTTCTTTGGAGCACTAATGTCACAGCAGAGGAACAGAACTTGGAAAACGTCCATAATGCCTTGCCCTTTTTGCAAGTTTCGATTTCATTTGAATAATACATTAACTTTTCCTCTGCTCAGATCCTTCAAAAAGTTTAAATAGACATTATTCTCTTTAGACTTTTTAGACCCCTTCACTCGGCGGAGTTTGCAAACAACAACTGGTAACAAAAAATTCCAACATCTGGCGCTGGCTGGCATGACAGCAAATATTAATTTTCAGACGGAGAAAATGCGACTGTTAGGCCGTATTTCTGTTATTAACTTTTCAATTTAGCACTACTACACGAAAAAATATACAACGATAAATGTAGGTTTTTGTTACGTATAGACGAGTATAGAATGATTGATAAGCTAACTGTAATTAGCATAGACCGACTGCTAAATAAGAACTGTTAACAGAGTAAGGTTGTCGTTCATTGTATTGGTCTGTATACCAAAACCCTCTACCAAGGGAGACGCTCCAGTCAACGAAAATAACAGTTTTGGTGATAAAAAATAAAAAAACCACATTGATCTCGATCTTGGCAATAGATATTTCGGAAATCATCGCTACAACATCATTTGTTTCTCTATTGAAATTTGAGAAAATGTATTACTGAAACAATTTATCTTTAAATTCCGAATGGAACTATTTTGTACACTCTTTGAGATCAATACCTAGTCTTTATTATGAAGATTAAACCGCATCAGCATTTGTAAACATTCGGATCATAAAAATGGAATGTGAAATCAAGAAAAATTCGTTTCGTTCCGACGCCTTCCTTTTTTGCTTCTCATAAAGTTTGCAATCAAGAATTCGTAACAAGAAAGTGGAAGCTATCCTCTGGCAGCAGATATCGATTTCTCGGGAGAAAAAAGGTGAGCGCCACGCCATCTTACTTCTTGACTTTGCAATTTAATGAATTGAAAAATAACCACAATCGATTTGTGAAGACATGGATCAGAACAAGTATATATTTCCCATCTTACTTGTGTATGGGTGTACTCGTTCAATAAATAAAACTTCCAAAACATGCGCGATGAAAACTCAGCAACGACCTCTGCCTCCTCAATGCGTTATCGACAACACTTTTCGATAAAGGAAAATACCAAACAAGCTACATAATCAATCGATATCAATCAATATTAAGGTTCACCTTTCGGAAATTGTACAGAAAAAGACCGAGCCATAACGTCCCGAACATCAGGAGCATGTACAGAATTGTGGTGTCTCGTCGACACAACACAGTGTCCTAAAAATCAATAACTTGATCTTTTGTACATCGAAAAACATTATCGATCGAGGGATAAATCACTAATACAAACCTCTAAAATATTGGACGTGCTGTTGAATCCCGACGAAGTGTTATAACTACTCGGCGTCGCATCACACCCGCTATAGTTTTTTAGGAATACTGAAGAAAAGCAATGATGGAACCATTAAGAGATTTTGGCACTATTCCACTTACTGCACTGCACTACTCAAAGAAATTTTTTTGCAAAGAGTTCGTCCCAAGCTCAAAAAATGAGGGTCATTTGGGGTGCTGATCACGATTTCGGTATTCGTTTTTTGAATTTCGATCGGAGATCACCTGTCTCCTAGGGTGGTCGTTTCAATATTTCGAAATTCGTCTAGGTTGGTTGTTTAGAACGCTTATCACAACTCCGATGTTGGTTTTACGAATTTCGGCAGATTTCGGCCGTAATGGGCAAGTTCAGGTAGTCGGGAAAGTATCTTCCTGAATCTCTGGAACTCTGCGAAAAAGTACACCAGATTCTTAACACGTTGGCGCCGGTGGCACACAATGCTGTGTGCCAGGCAGTCTGTCCCTGTGGACCATGGCACACAATGGTGTGTGCCAGGCATTTCTTAGGCACTAGTTAGTCAAACCTCTTCAAATTTTGTACAGATATGTAATTGGGGGCGCTGAATACGAATCTGCAATCCGTTTTTCACGGGGTGGTTTCTGACCACCCCTTTTGCTACTTGGGTGGTCCAGCGAGGGCCATCGATTTTGCACAAACCTTGTCACTGGGACTGAGTACACCCTTCTATCATTATATCAAACTATCTACTAGAATTCCAAACTTATAGCTACTATTTATTTTATTTTTACTAGTATCAGTTAGAGGAATTGTTTGAAAACAAGACAATCAAAGAAAATTGTATGAATATCAAGCCTCGTGTTACACAGCAATGTTTTTTCCAACAAAAAATTATCAAGCTTCTTGTTACAACACAATCTATATTTATTCTATTCTAGTAAATGGACTACCGTTCACGTAAAATAATGTAAATAACGAACGGGATATTTCCGGCTCTTGGGCCTGACACTGATGAATATGATCTCGATACGTCAGAAGACGATGACGATGAAGGAACGGAATACACCTGGGACAATAACGGGATATTTCTAAGTTTCCATACTGGCTTCGCTAGCACGTTCGCTGATCGCAGCCACTTACTGAAATTGTCTGCTCTCAAACTTAGATAATTTCTCACTGAGAGCCTTTCTTATGCTCTCCATAAGTTGGTATAAATGCCGTTAATAACATATCCCGTTATTGTCCCAGGTGTGTTCCGTTCCTTCATCGTCATCGTCTTCTGACGTATATTGGACAACTACGTATCATGTTACTATTTTTCTTTCGTTCTATTCATCCTACTCCACGTGTGGTGCCGGCGCGCGTATATGCGAAAATCTCCGGTCCCACGGGACAGACGCGCGAAAATCGCCTCGTCGCCAACGTGTTAATCAGAATCCCAAACAAACCCACTAGACTAAATTTTAGTTAAATACGTGATTTTGACGTGACCACCCATTTCAAACATGGGCGGTCCTTGGCCGAAATTCGATGAATAAACATCAGAATCGTTATTAGCATGCAAAATAATCACCTTAGACGAAGTTTCATCTGAATTGGTGATCTTAGCTGTCAGATTCGTGATCGGCACCCCAGAAAACCGCCGTAGGCGAAATTCAAGCAAAATTAAAAAGAAAACACGAAACTATTCTGCTATTTGCCGCTTTTTGTTTAGCGGTTTATAGACGAGAACTAGTTGATCGACTTATATATTTGAAGATGCTAGGTTATTCGTAGTACATCGGTAGCACAGTGGTTAGTGCAGTCTGCCGGAAACAGAAAGACGCGGGTTCAATTCCCGTCCGATGTCAGCGTTTTGCGAATAACCTAGCATCTCCAAATATATAAGTCAAAAAGAAAACATTTTCCTCGACTGTTGCAGTACAATAAGTGGAATAGTGCCGAGCTTTCAATCATAGTTATACTGCTATCATCTACGCTATAATTGCAGATAAATATAATAAGTAAACGAGGAACTTACTATTGTGTATGGCTCGTATACTTTCGACGGTGAATGCGATAGCGATGAACAATGAGAACATTTCTTCGGCCGACCTGAAAGGTACTTCTAACATATATTTCTATTATTTATAATTTGTATTTTCATTTATATTTATGTACCACGCAGCGTAAAGCGCCACATGGTCTGGGTCGCCACACAAAAACCAACAAAAATGAGACGATTAGACTATACCATGAGAAAAACCCGCTTCCTGTGATTTTGGAGAATTTCTTTTCCAGTATTTTGAGCAAAAGACGACGAAAGTAGATATTTCGAACGCAAGGTTGTCCCGTCCTATTCATTCAACAAGAAAAAATGGGCTGAAGAAACCGATGGTGGGCAAACATCACACGAAAGAGTTCTCTTGTATCACACGGCATAGCGGGCAAGTTCTTATTTTATATTTTACTATTGCTATCTGGATTAACACCCATTATTCTACACAAACAATAAAAACTTCAAAAAAAGTGAACGAACCTCGTCGCCAATTTCATCAAGCTGCACAATTCGGTCGCCGAATAGAGCACGAGAAAAAACTGGCAAAACAAACCGACACACGCGTACATGGCGAAAAAATCATAGCCGAGCTCTTGAGATATTTTCCATATCACTGAAAGACTCAATCAATATCGATCAATAAATGGTGCTAGAAAAAATGGCACTATACCTTTAATGTATATAGCTAAAGGTACGGTGGTGAGCAATATGATCATGGGTTGACCGCCAAATAAAGAGAAAAAAATGCCGCCAATCGCTTGCGCTATGATCACTTTCCGCACATCTGGAAGAACATACAGAGATGTTCATTTGTAAAAAATTACTTTATATTACTACATATAGTAAGGACATTTAAAATGTACTCACTAATAGCTCCGTTCGTGTTGTCATCATTGAGCACCCCAAAGGCAATGGCCGGCAATAGACACGCAAAATAGAGGAAAACGACCGTGGAGAAGAGTTTTTGCATCGTCCGATGGCCGTTGATACCATCGATGAAGTCCGACGGGTAGACGGCCAAACGCCGCTTGAACTCCTCCGTGAGACCACGAAACGGATACCAAGCATTTGGGCCGAACTGAAAAACAAAAAAACTAACGAAACTGAAAATCCTGCTATCTCGCATACGTCCAAGCACCTTAAGGTTGAATTAAATCCAAAAATTCTGTTTACATATCTTTCCAAGCTTCAATTCTCTCAAAATCATAACCTCCGGTATAAACCCAGGGCCCAGATTCATGAACGGTTGAGCGGTCTCGGAAACCGCGGCGCAGCCAGGACCAGGCGGCAGAGTCGATGAGAGACTGCGTTTAACATAGGAAGTTTGGGATAAGTAGACAAAGGTGGGCGCCGTTCGGGCTATATCTTGGGGTTTATCGGGGGTTTACCAATGATGAATCTAGGCCCAGGTGTGCACCAAAAACTGCATTTCCGACACAGAATATACAGCGGAGCATAAGAAAGAGAACTGCAGATTCAGAATTGTCATGAACGGAAATTGGGAATACAAGCCTCCACACGAAATAAACCAACCACACACCGAAAACAATTGATGATGATTAGTTACCCGATACCTGGCGAGTAGTGGTGCAACGGCTGTAATCACACCCGCTACAAGTAACCGGCCACCGATTCGAATCTACCGTGACACATCCGGGCCCAGATTCATGAACGGACGAATGGTCTCCGAAATCGCGACTCAGCCAGGACCAGACGGCAGAGTCGATGAGAGATCACGTTTAACATAGGAAGTAGGATAAGTAGGCAAAGGGTGGCGCCGTTCGAGCTAAATCTCAGGGTTTATTAGGGGTTTACCAATGACTCTGGGCCCCGTATTGACCAACACACTGCGGGGTATATAGCCGGTATGCCCATCCCGGGCCAGTAGATAGGTTCATCGTTGGGAGGTCGATCTCCTAGCACCCATCTTCTGTTGACAAAAACAACATAGGAAGCTACGTTACGCTGTGTTCAGGCGCTGATGAAAAGGCAACGATGCATGATTGAAACCACATGGTGGAGATCATTTGAAGGTAAAGGTAAAGGTAAGTCAGTCCCTAGAGGTTGGGCCGCAGCATTCGTGTTCCATCCAGAATCGTAGAGGAACGGTGAATGCGTATTTGGCCTATGCTGCGGAGGACTTGCGGAAGCCAACCGCGATACCAAGGCAGTGTCCCTACCTTCTTCCTTTTCAAGTCGTTTTTTCTCTTCGAAGTTCTTTTTCGAGTCTCTTTTCACTTCGAAGCGGATCAAGTCTTTTTCCACTTCAATACGTTCTCTAGAGGGGAAGAATTTTTGGTTAGGTGTTCCCAGCAAGTCTTTTTTCATTTCATCGACCCCGCCATCTGGCTTAGGCTTAGAACCGCGGCGCAGCTAGAAGAGATGCTCCTGCGTTGCGGTTCGGCCAGAATCAGACGGCAGAGTCGATGAGAGATTGCGTTTAACCCTGGAAGTTTAGAGTAAGTAGACGAAGGTCTCGCGTCGAGGTCTTCGGAACCCTGCCCCATTGCGAAGTGTCGAAGACCCCTCCTAAACCTCGTCTAAACCGCGGCGCGCGTTCACGAATATCGATTGCTCGCCGTTCGAGGTATATTTCGGGGTATATAGCGCCGATTCCCGTCGTGAATCCGTGCCCTGGATTCAACTGCGAACCTCGCTGCATTTTGCAGTAGCAGCTACGTCCACACCTATCTCTCATCTTTCGTTGTCGCTGTTTCTACTTGTGTTTCGCGCTTTCAGCTGCAAAACAACACCATCGATTGTGACTCGTTCCTTCAATCTCGTTACACCGAGGCGCTGTTATTCAGCAACTGATTCCCCACCCCTCCCGTCGCTACACTCGTTCGGTGAGACTGAGACATTCGGCGCGGACGACGACTGCGGTGACAAGGTCTAAATTAGGATTTCCAAGTATGGCAGCTGCCAAGCTCAATTCAATCCGATTCGAGCAACTTGAACGAGATTCGACTCTTCTTCTGCTTCTTCGTCCTCATACGCACACATTCTCCCTCCTATGCATTCACCCGCAGCAATAGCGCAATCGCGGTGGAAAAAAACCGCATCTCAGAGAACGACCACCAACTGGTAGCTGTGCAGAACCCCCCGCCCCTCGCCGGGAGGTAAATCTGCGAGAGAAAATAGTTCGAAGCCGGAAGCGCTGTGTGCTGCTTCATAGCGCTCTCAGATGAAATCGGCGAAGAGAAGAGCGAAAACTAATCTACAATTCTCTTACAATTTGCTCCTTCGCCTGGCTGAGATGTATAGATGTTTTTCGTTCGCGCCATTGATTCTGATCCATGGCCAGCTCTTTGGCAGCCGACAGCAGTGTCGACCTGAAGTTGTAGATTAGGAAACGACACAGATACAGGATTTCCATAGAACAAAAGCAAAAGAAATGGAAATAACAACGCAGTCTCAATCTATATGTGACATACACGCCATAGACCTACATCTTGCCAATTACAGAACACTCTAGAACGCTACTAGGAACTTCTCAAGAAAATAAACGTTCTTCAGGACGATCCATCTCATTAGGGAAAAATTAAAGGGTATACATTTAAGAGAGAGTAAAGATGTTCTGGAATTTCGAGAAGTGAATAGAAAAATGACGCCTGGGGCAATAAAATATGAGCCACTAGCGAACTCAATATCCTACGATATAATAAGCGATCCTACTATTTAATGTTACGCGGAAGCGAAACCGCGATGTTTGTAATGGGTGGCTCATATGGGTCCCGCCGCGATAGTCTGTTACCGTACACCAAATGCACCCAAGCGACAAGGGAGCTGATGAAATTGCTTCATTTCTTTTCAATTTGCCTTAATTTTGTGACTGATTAAGTGGAAGAATGCCGAAATTTCCAGAATTTCCATTTCATTTGAGTCGGCCGATAGGTCGCTGGAGTGCTGGTACATGTTTATATGAAAAAACTCTTCTCTTGTACTCTTCTCGAATGTTCTTTCGCAGCTTTCAACGAGCAAAAAATGCCAATCAGAAAGTATGTAGGAAGAACAGCGTAAATGAATCTTCTCAAAGACACGACATTAGTGCGAACTCTTTCTCTAAACTGAACTTTCATTTCCAAAAAGGAAGTCGCTGCGAAAAATCAATAAATCGATTTTCAACTCACCTGAACGCTTCGACGGATTGAGCCATGACCAGTCGTTGCCGAATTTCCATGTCGGCAAATAGCGTCGCGAATGTTCGGGTGGTCTCCAGTGCGGTTTTCGTTCCTTTCTGAAGACCCAATTTTCATCAAGTAATTAATTTTTCTTCGCTTTTTGTGATCCATCGTCAATTCCTTTTTTAAAGAAAAGTTCAGGAAAGTCCAAAAATTTCACAAAATTCAACGCACCGCCCTGCTTGGCGCGATGACGATGATGATGAACCGCAAGTCCTGCATGGTTCGTCCGAGATTTGTCGGATGTGATAGCCGTGCGATGGCTACGTGTCTATGTTGTACCGTATTGAGCATACATCTGTAAAAAGACGTTACGGTAACTGAGATACGGTAGGTTGTTGGTGGCAAAATCTACATAGCTTCCTTCAAATCGAAATATGTACGTTTAGCCGGAATGAGAATGGAGAACGTACTCATTGAAAAAACGGAGTGATGTCAGGTTTGATATGAATACAATTATATTTTGAAGGTTCAGAGGACACTGAGGACACGCCATGGCGTCGTATTTCATTCAAAATCGTAGAAATGGTGAATGTGTCCTTGTCCTACCACGACATGCGGGTCCAGCTGCTGGTCAAGTCGATGTTTTCAACGTCTCCACTCAACCTGATACCAATTTACCCGATCCCGAAGGGATAAAAGGCCTGGGCCCGGATTCATGAACGCAACGAGCGGTCTCCGATACCTCGTCAGCGCTATATCCACTGCGAATCTGCGGCCATTTCTCATTCGTGAAGAACGGGGTTTCAGAGACCTCGACGGCTTATGGCGCAACTGCCGCAATCGCACTCACTGCGGGCAACTCGTCGACTCCGCCGTCTGGCTTTAGCTTGGAACCGCGGCGCAGCTAGAAGAAATGCTCCCGCGTTGCGGTTCGGCCAGAACCAGACGACAGAGTCGATGAGAGATTGCGTTTAACATGGGAATTTAGGATAAGTAGACAAAGGTCTCGCGTCGAGGTCTCCGAAACCCTGTCTCATCGCGAGGTGTCGGAGAACCCTCCTAAACCGCGGCGCACGTTCACGAATATCGATTTACGCGCCGTTCGGGGTAAATTTCGGAGTATATAGCGCCGATATCCGGGCCCTGGTTAGCCCAAAAAAAGGATCAATCGCTCGAACGTGTGGGTGCCATCACTATTCCGTGGCAGAAAAAATGCCAATTTGTCACGAGTGACAATCCCAGCGTATGTTACCAAGCCAAAACGGTATAAAAGTTTCAGACCAAGACTCGAGTTTCTCGATATTTTTGGATTCCTTCCTTCTCGTTCAGAATCAACGCGTTTTCTAAACCCTTGGCAATGTGAGAAAAATTTACACACTGACGTGCTGTTCGTCTGTGCCAGGTGCTCGACGGCTTTTTGGTGAGACGTTTGGACAGCACTTTTCAATCGTCGACGTTTTTCAATAAACGGTGCCTGGCAGTTCTGCAGAACTTCTTGGATTGCACCGCCACCTCCCTCGAACACCTTACATTCCTATTGGACAGGTTTGTCATCGGTGAGAAGAGAGTCGAGTTTAGAGAGCTTTTTCGAATGAAATATGCACGTCTCTGAGCCGCATAAGAGCGTGATTCCCTTGAAGTTACAGAGTTGGCGAAAAGCAGACGTCTCTTCGAACATCTCCTCATCTCTGGCAAATTGCGTTTGGCCGACGAATCAGCGGCGATTTTGAGACGTTTCAACGAGGAATCTTCTCTTCCTTCGAGGCAGGCGAGCGCTCTCTCATCGCACACAGCTCAAGGATTGTGAACCCCCAGGGCAAGAGTGACTATGTCACAGTGTCGCACTCGAGCGATGCCGGGTAATCGAGTTCACCCGCAGCCGGTGGGACCCACCACGCTACCGTATACCGAATCTGATTTATAGCATATTCCGAGATCTTTGCCTGAACACTCCCGGCTCAATGACATGGTCGATCAGCAACAAGAGTTGTTGCCAACTTTTTCTTCCTTCGCTAGGGGACTGATCAACGCCGACCAACTTACTCTTTATTTTGGGTACAAAAACGATTCCCCCGATTATTCTCAACAAAAAGTTCCTGATAAACCGCTCAACAAAAAAAGGACGTTCCTTCTATTCAAAACGAGGATAACTTCTGAGTGAGTGAAGGGAAGGCATTCCTTCTATATGTGGAGAAATTGAAGGGTGCTAGTGAGTCGCTCAATCAGCGAAGACCTTTTTCTATTTTTGAATTATAAAGTCGTCGCCAAAAAAGCACCGCGAAAATGACACTTTCAGCGTCTGTTGCTGACAACTAACGGCCACGCTGCACTAGGTAAACAACTGGATTGCCTTCATTCCGATTAACGCGGAAGGAAAGTACTCATCAGGAGACAAATTAGAAAGCTTACGAAGTGCTTGCCTTGCCCTAAATCTCCCTCAGTTATTAAACGTTGAGCCCTTCTTAATTGGAGAGTAAAACTCGCATTTTTCCGCTGCAAAATTGCCAATCAAAAATTGATCAACCACAGGCGATCCTTATGAGAAACGGGCCACAGACGAGCACGATGCTTATCCGGCGTTCTAGTTCTCCTTGTCGATGAGTCGGTCGGTTGAACCTTGGCTTTCCTCATCAACCAACGGTCCACACCCAGATCGATGCTGCTACGCGTTTCTTGTCACATCCAATGACTTGGCCTCTTCGCATGTCCTCGATTGATTTCGTCGGCAAAAAGTCGTCGAGAGCTCATCCCTCCTTGTTTCTTCTCCACGCACGAAAGCAGCGCTGATGAAAACGCGACGATTCATTCATACGGAGGTGAAACGCAAAAAGAAGGAAGTCTACATAGTCAAATCATTCGTCGTTCAATCCTCCAAAAGAAAGCAATAGATGAGAAAAGAAAAATGCAGGAAAAACTGCACTCTAGGAAGGACAGCGGAGCCGGAGTAAAGCAGTAATGGAGAGCGTTGTCGTATCCTACCATATAATAAGCGAAACCGAAGCGATGTTTGTCATGGGTGGCTCATATTGGTCCCGCCGCGATTGTCCGTTACTCCAAGGTACGCATTTCATCAGTTCAACTCGCCGTCTTTTGCTGTATGCTATTTGTTCGCCATTTTATTTTGAATCTTACATTGCTTTATTTCAAATCTTTATTTCAGCTCATGTATTTTTGTTTTTAGTGTGTATTTGACAGCCGTTTGTCGACGGGCAGGCCGCTGAATGGCTGATTTAACAATAGCTACACCTTTCCGCGACAGTACTGCTGGGAAACGATAAACTTCCAATAATGAACGGCATCGGTAATTCTTGTACCCTTAACCATCACGGCTTTACTTTCGCAGTAAAGTGTGAACGCTCCTTCGGACGAGAGAATGTAAAATAACGATCGCACACGTACTTCTACTCCATAGAATGTTCATAGTGCAGTTGTCGCGGACATAATGAAACGAATGAAGCAAGACAACTGTTCAGCAAAATGAATAGAGCACTCACAAAGCACATATCCAGGTCTGGTCGTAATCGAATGAGCCGCCGACCGAACCAGTTGTGCAAATCGACTGCACCGTCCGACTAAGGATGTGAACTGAAATTTGACTTGTAAAACTACTAATAAACAATAAACAATATTAATAGTAATAATATGAATAATATAAATATCATAGCAGATATTCACAATGGACGCGGTGGTTTGAAACACCAGCTCACTGCTATAGATCTTTCAAAGAACTTAAGATTTGAAGAAATGTTCAAAATTAGACCTGACTGTATACCTTGGAATCTTCTGGCTATGTCCCTATGCACGGTTGTGTCGAAAGCTGTCCAAAATTTTCAAAAAAAGTCAGTAAAATGTCACAAGTTACTGCTCGCCGGGGTCTTCCAAGCCTGCAGGCGACGACCGCTTGTCCGAAGACCTCTGTGGTACTTGTCTGTTCGATTTCGAATAGAGCAGTGTTATAGAGTTTTGTCCTTTGCGTTGTTTTCTTCCAAATTTACCAGGAACAAAATTACGATCCTTCAAACTTTTTTCCAAAAATTGCTAACCAATGGGAAAGCAAAAACGAGATAGCGAAAAACCTGATTGAAACAGAGCTTAAATTTCGTCTGCTGCTGTGCCGAACGAGGCTATTAGGTGGAACAAATTTCATTGATGACCTAACGTTTCGACTTGTTGGACCATGATATTAACTTCAAAAAATATCCTCACTGAACGGCTATAGGAAGTCACCATACCGCAGAAGAGCAACCCCTGTTGGAGAATGAAGCAGAGCTTCCAAAAAACTTTTTTTTTAAAGTCGCCAAAAAATTGTAAGAAAATGTGCAGTATTGGATTTTTGATCGAATTCTTTGACCAGCATCAAATTCAAGAATCAGTCCTCTCAGCATAAGCGTATTGCGCGCTGTATTGAGAAGCGTTGGAAAATCAATTATCGATTGAAAAAGGCGGGAAATGAACTGACACTGATTTCCGGCATCTTGCGTGAACAGAACGCTTCTCACTTGCTCGCTGGTGAACTCTGGCTCTTGGATGTCCATTTCGTGGATGATTCTGAAACACGAAGAATAATTCTTCGGTTGTTGTACTGCTATTCTATATACTTGTGCTTTTCATCAACCTACAAGCCCTGGTCTTTGTAGTTTTGAATTGTTCTGTTTTACTGTGTTTTTGTTCACGTTTTCTTTCGTCGTGCCGCGAGGCATTTGCAATAAATAAATAAGTAAATAAATAAATAACTCTTCAATAGATACTTTCTTTTGAGATTTTGAGTACGATTGCAAGAGCCTTCTTGAGAACGCATCTTCAGCTTCCAAGGGCAGCAAAGGTAAAGGTAAAGTGGTTGATCACGGCCCTGATTCATGAACGGACGAGCAGTCTCCGAAACCGCGGCGCAGCCAGAACCAGACGGCAGAGTCGACGAGAGATTGCGTTTAACATAGGAAGTTTAGGATAAGAAGACAAAGGTGGGCGCCGTTCCGGCTATATCTCGGGGTTTATCGGGGGTTTACCGATGATGAATCAGGGCCCAGGCTCCAAGAACGCGCCATGCGACCACTCAGAACTGTAGAAGTACGGCGAATGCGAATTTGGTCTAAACAATGACGCGCGCGGGTTGCTGCTGTTCTAGTCGGTGTCTTCATATTCCTAGACTAGTCTGGTACCCGTTAACCCATCGTTTACCCCACCCCGAAGGCTAGAAGGCATGGTTATCCTAAGCGAGGATCGATCGATAATGGGGTAGAAGCACCACCTCTTATCACGGCACCACATACGCCAATCAGTTATCTAGAATTCTGTGAATGAGACATGTTAGCATTTTCACACGAAAACTTTTTTTTTGGAAAACCGAGTGGACGGTGCTTCTTGAACTCTTCCGTTTCCCCTGCTCAGCTTTTCTGCGGTACCCGATTGCTTGAGGCGATTTTCCTCTCCTCCAACGGATAATCATCGCTATCCGCCCGATGATTGACTTCAATACGTCGCCAAAGTGCGGGGGCCGCACAACTCGTCCACCCCCTACATCTATTTATCGACCACCTCAATTAGGCATTCACAGCATCGTTCGCCAAAAAACACAAGTAGAAGGCAGAGAACTCTCAGTCAGAGTTACCAGGTAAATCCACTGACCAAGCGAGACCGAGATATTTGGCCACAAAGATGCAATAAGGTAGAAAATTAAGTAAAAAAAATTATGGACAATAAAAAAGCGGCAAGGCTGTGAAAAAAGAGCGAAATCTACATATACTCAGGAATTTTTGAGGCAAGTTTCTCAACTCGAGAATGTCCGCAAGGCAAGGACTCGAATGAAGGGTGCACCTCTATGTATAGTCCACAGGATTTATTAAATACACGAAGATACTCATAATTATTGGGCGCGCGTGGAGCAGTGGTAGGAGGCGCTGCTGACATTCGCATGGCCGAGTGAGCAAACCTCGCCTGGGCTAAGCAAGCCTTCCACCACTCCGGGGTCGGGTGAATTTTTGCCCAAAATTCTCTGGGAAGGTGAAGACTCCGGAATGAACAGTGGTTGGCTTCCACAAGCCATTGCATAGGCCAGATATGTATGCCTTCACCAAGCTACTACGATTTTGAATGGAACATCGATACGCGGCGCGTTCTAAGTGAACTGATCAACGCAGAATACTTTACCTTTACCTTTTACCCAAAACTCTACCCTTTTAAGGTTTTCCTTCAGAATGAACACAGTAGCGCGATAACTGTTAATTTGCACCCCAACGGATTCTTTTTGTTGGGTTAACTAGACGTCAGATGCTGACAAATAGTGGAACTTATTATTAACCGCTGCAGCTGTTGCGTGAAGTGTAGAATGACTTACTCGTATACCCACAACACAGGTAATGTCCATTAGAACGAAATTACGGATCTCGCGATGCAACACTTCATGAAAAGTAGCCATATTTCAAATTTTACCTCCGCCCATTTTTGAACGTACTTTTTTCTCAGGCTTGTTGTATATTAAAATGATCGTCTCGGCTATCTCTCTTCAAATATGGTATTCTTTTCTGATGTTACATAGTTACTTCAGTGTTACAATATAAATCTTAGATGTAACTTAATCAGGAATATCCACAACGCGTAATTAGCGAGGACGGCCTAACGACGTTGACCTTGCATGGTCGTCGGTTGATGAGGTCAAGAAACACACACATGAACATGAAACAATTTTAGAATTTCAGTATACCCTCTCTACCGTTGGATAGATCACGCTCTTCTGATTACGGCCATGCGTTTTTATTAAATACAAATAATGATAAAGTGATTTATCGCGGGTGAACGATAAAAACGATCTATATCGTTTATATCGCAGTTTGGCGGAAATTTACCGACGGTACTGTATGAATTTGTCTACCTGTGTCAGTAAAGCCTTCGAAAGACAACATATGCCTACATTCATTCCCTGGCGAGACCAGACAGCGCTCTCTGGTTTTGTTCTCTCACAAAGGAAACTCAAAGACAGCGTCTTGAAGGAACGCTTCCCTAATCCTAGCCAGCCTTTAGTGCGTGCAAATGTCGTTGTAAACCACGTTCGCTGTCTGAGCAACGTCATAAAACCCCCAAGCAATCGAATTCGATGCACATTCACGTAACGTTCTCGCTAGAACAATGGGCAAAACTAGTAAATACTAGCGGATTAGTCGCCTCAGCTCACCAGCAATTCATCAACTCGAGTCCTGACTGCGTGCGTGCCCGCGGAAAAACAACCCATATGCTGGTGAAGAATTTTAAACCTTGGTCGGTTGTCGAGGCCGTCCAAGGCGCTCGTTAGTCCCCCCGGAGAATGTCCGTGTCCCCTTCTCCTCGATTTATTAGAAAGGTTGTCTGAGTAAAGCGCGGCGTGGGTGGAGATGAGAAGACGCGGACGACACGCCCCACCACATTCATTCTCACTTTATTAGCTGACGGCCTTCCACCCATCTGGGTATTGAGGTATTCCATTGGAATGCGATGAAGCGCGGAGTTGTGCGAAAGAGGATCGATGGCCGTGGTTGCCGGAGGCCGACGAATTTTGATGGGCAGATCGCAAAGGAACGTAGAATGACGAGGGGAATAGGCGGTGTAATAGGCTTGAAGGATGTCGCCTCCTAAGCGGTACATCGAGTGTTAAGAAAGTCTTCAGCGGTTTTGCTTCTATGTTCTGGAATTTTTCATTGACGATAGCCACGACATAATAAGTGGTACTTGCTAATTATTCTCGAGACCTTGTCATTAAAAATAGGGCCCTTACAGACCCGACGACACGACGACGAGCATTCTCGTCCAACGCGGCCGACCGCGCGTTGCAACGTGGTATCGATTAGAGCAAAGCGGCCGCCGCAAACGTCGCGTTGGGCGAGAATGCTCGTCGCCGTGTCTTTCGCTCAATTTCATGCTTAACAGCTAATTCGTCGCCCAAATTGCACGTCGTCGGGTCTGTAAGGGTCCATAGTCGAATAATCTTCATCACCTTTGGCTACAATGGTGATTTCACAAAAGCGTCTTTGAGTCCCTTCCACATAGCTAGACTGACCAGTGAAAAACTGGAAGAGCTGAGTTAGAGTACGACCCCACCCGAGTAGGGAACGCGGTTTCAGCGGTCAGCAACTTCTTTGACTCCCTTTGACTCTTGTGGAATAAATCACATAGTATACTACTAATAAATAAGCGAAAACACTATGTCTGTTTGTCAACTCTAGGGTCCCGCCGCGATTGCCCGTTACCGCTTACCGTACTCCCAGTGACGCCTTTCACCAGTTCCTCGCCGTCTTTTGCTGCATGCTTTTTGCTCATCATTTCATTTGTTTTTGTATATGTTTTATATATGTTTCCTACTATTCATTAGTTCATTTGGCGGCCTGCGGGCCTCTGAATGGCTGGTACATAATAAAGCAAAGAAAGAGGAAAGGACGTCGAAGGGTTGACCTTATAGAAAATCCAAACGAGTGGAGTATCAATGGTAGTCATATTATTTGCCTGTCTACCCATTAAATTGCCAATGCTTCCCCATCTACCGTTCACTTGGACGTTAAGTCAGCTATTGTGCGCGAGCCGGCTAATTTCTGCCGTTCACACGGCTCTCTCGTGCACAACGTTCCCTAAGAGAATGCGCCAATCCATCGCAACTATGAATTTCTATAGCATTTGTTACCATGACGTTCCCTAATCCCCGGTGTTCAATATGAATAAGAGCTGATGCTTTGTAGCCAAATAATCTGACATTTATCCACTAAATACTCCATTGTGATAGCCGAATGAAAAACTAGTCCCCCACTAACAAAGGATTGCTACACACTATAAGATTATTTCAAGATACGCTGCAAAAACATTTGTTTGAAATCTTTAAAACATATAAGTAGCCAATAACAGAGTTCTGCCAGATTGGGTGTCTTAGCATTTAAAAGTTATTTCAAAAAAATATTTCTAAACAGCAGTCCTTCTCTTTGTCGTTACCACTCTGGAGCGCGTCCGAGCCGCAGTCGCTCGCGAAGATAAAACCACTGGCAACTGCTAATCCTACAAAACGGCAAGAAGTCTAGCAAAATGCAGAATATTTCTGAGGTCCTCCTCCAAATTATACCTGGCTGCATTCTCTTTCAATAAACACTGGACGGGAGATTAAAATTTATCACTTCCCAGAGTTCAATTTGCCGAAAATGTCTACGTAAATGCAATTTAATGTTTGCACCTTTTTTGTTGCCATTCAATGACCTATAACTACTCCGCATTCTATTATTGATGACAAGATTACCCCGTAATTGCGATTGCTGTGGCATTTTAATCAACTCGATGTTACCAGCTGCCCAGCAGGTTAAAATTGAGACGAACTTCAGCTTTTATGGCTAGACGCTGCCCGAACCGATTATTATTGAATAGTGAGATAAAAGATAAAGGGAACCCTTCAAAATTACCGCAATACATTGAAGTCATTCAGGTTTCTGGAGAGCCCCACCGACCCATCTATTAGGCCTCCCCTTCTATTTCCAATATGCGAAGCTCTTCAAAGTCTGAGTAGGATACAAGAAACAAAGGGTGAGCCCTATGAACGAAAACCAGGCTATGTTACGTTTCGGACGATATAAGCGCTCCACATATGCCGCGGAAGTACTGACAGATCGGGTGCACTTATACCTGACGTTTACCGATGCCGCGGCTGTAATCACAGACGCCACAGCTAATCAGCCGTCAGTTTTCTTTGCATGGAATTTGATCAGAGCGATTCTAAAGGACGGCATGGTTTTTCTACCGTAACCCTATAAAGATGAAAGCGTACACGTTAAACGCAAATGGAATCGATGAAAAGAGGGAAAATGGTCCCCTCGACTTCTCGCATTTGCCGACAAAAATGGGCCATCAAAGTAGGTAAAAGCGGACGCCATTCGAATTTGAATAGTCTCGTAAGATATGGTACAAGTTGTGCGGAACATTTAACCTGACGCCGAGTTAACCTTTTAACGAGTTACGGTTCCCGCTTGCTGTTTAACAGTATTGCTTATCTCAAGCCTTGAAAACTGAAGTATGGAAAGTGAAAATTGAGCATCAGCTAATGAACCGAAATTAGCGGTGGCGCATAGTTACCCTAACCCGTTAAGTATCTTGAATGGTACGCCATTGGTTTACGAATCACCATCTTTGTGTGTTTCGGAAAATATTTCAAGCAATTATCGATCTGGGTCCACAGTAAACTAGTAAAAACATTGAATGTGTGCATACAACAACTCAACTTTCTCGACTTATTATCAGCAGTATCCGTTTGAAGAATGGAACCGTTGTCATATCTGGGTAGAAACATTATTGGGGAAGAAATTAGTTTCCCTCCGGTTTCTCTGGCAACGAATAAATTCCGCCACGAAAATCCGTTGTTCTTAAGTTTTGACTTTTCAAACAGCAAGATCTCGTCTACAACGTTCAACGCTGACCGACGGAAATGTCCTCAAGGCGGAACTTTGATGTATTTAATTTGAATATTCTTCTTACAAACAACGCCTCTCAGTTTCGTCAAAACCCCGACAACTGTCTCACCAATCGAACGCCGAGAAAACCCCTTTCAGAGCAGAATTTCTCTGTGGCGTTCGAGTCGAGACGTTGAGAAGTCGAATGAAAGGAAGAGAAATGTGAGACATTCACATCTGAAAGAACACAATCTGAATAGATGCACTTATTTGCCGACGCACGTTTCGTGGAAAATCCCGCAAAACCGTCAGGGATTGATTCGAGGATTAGAGTTTTCTGAGCACGGCTCATGAATTTGTGCTCAGAAGAAATGAATAGATTTTCATGTAAAACCTTTGAAGAGCTTAAGCAAGCTCCATGTTGCCGTAACAACGGGTATAAACTGCAAATTCCAAATACTGTATGCTGTCATTTCCCAGAGCCGAGCCTGCGAGTCAAAGAAATTGCTTGGTCGCCCTTATAACGTGCCTACTTGCATAATTTTTCTAAGATAAGGATACCCCAAGAAGGTGAAATAAGAGAACCGACGACGTGCAATTTGGGCGACGAATTGGCCGTTGAGCATGAAATTCAACTCTTCCGATTTCAATTTTTCATGAGTCCAATAGCGATATGGCTTAGGTCGCAGGTGCTTTAATGGGATTACCGTTGTAATTGGAGGTAATGAAGACTGTTTGATTATTTATATCAGTCACCATGAAGCTTCGAGAACCACTATGAAGGACCAAATTCCAGGAAAATCATCAAACTTTTCAGAGCTGTGAAAACGAAGAATCCGTCAGTATTAAAAAAAGCGTGCAAAACATATATTAGGCCTATACTAGAACACGGTACAGCAATCTATTCGCCTCAGGGATTACCGTTGACGACACGACGAAGACTATTTCGTCTATTTATATCCGACCGCGCGTTGCAACGCTTTATATGAAGGACCAAAATCCGGGAAAATCATTAATCTTTTCAGAGCTGTCAAAACGTGTGTTCCGTCAGTATTAATAAAAGCGGCAGAATTCATATATCAAATACACGTCGTACGGTACAGCAATCTATTCGCCACACAAGAGATGTCTTGTTAAAGCTTTAGAAAAATTTCAAAATGACTTCACACGAAGGTTACTGTTGAGAGTGCACGGTTTTAATTATAATCTTGTTCCAAACAGTAGGGTTCGAAATAAGTCTTTAGGTTTCCGTACTTTGGTTTTCAGAAGAAAGCGTAATGATCTCGTTCTGATTTATAAAATTCTTTGCGGGTTGGTGCACCTAAACAAGAGTAAATTGTTTTCATTCCGAGGCTCAGTTACGCGTGGAGGTAGTTTGAAAATAGCCGTGCCCAGGGCGAAATCAAATATTAGACTGCATTTCTTTTGTAATCGGGCCACATCGGAATATATTGGGATATTCAAACATGACACCATACCCACTAAACTCGCACAGTTCAAGAAACTAGTTAACCAGCTTCTAGTTGATGGATAGTTGCTCTATTGCGCTATTCTTTGTTTTAGCTCTCAATGGCATTTTCTTCTTGATGTCACTGAATGCCTATTGATGTTTGTTCTTAATTCTTTCACATGAAACACGTCTGTTATCATGTAATAAATAATAATAATAACTAGGAGACAGAATCCGATGGGAAAATGGAGATGGTTGCCGTTGTCGACATGGAACAATTTATCTCGAAACCAAAAAATAGCATTTCGACAAGATGGAAATGAAACAATTTAGCGACATCTTGGAATGGCAAGTTTCGGTCACTTTCAAATATAGTGACCCTGCCCGATTTGTGAAGAAGTTTCTGTGCACTGAAGTTCTAGCTCAACGAAAAGTTATTTTGTAACTACTGCCACGCGTAATAAAGGGAGTAAAAGTGAAAAATTGACCTGCTCTCAACCTCATCAGTCCATGAATGATTTTACACACATGCATACGTCTAACATGTCTCTTCTAGAAGCTAGCGAGTGCATACCAAGATCTAAATTTCTTTTCTTCGCATTAGCTGAGCAAAGTTTTCCTTGTAAAGTTGATGGACGATTCTGGAATATCCAGGGAATTCGGTCCAAGGACTTTCTACCACCGTGAATTTTCGTCAACGAAGCCACATGGATGGATATCCTATCGTATTCCGATGTGGCCCGATTACAAAAGAAATGCAGTCTAAGATTTGACTTCGCCCTAGGCACAGCTATTTTCAAACTACCTCCACGCGTAACTGAACCTCGGAATGAAAACAATATACCCTTGTTCAGGTGCACCAACCCGTAAAGAATTTTATAAATCAGAACGAGGTCATTACGCTTTCTTCTGAACACCAAAGTACGGAAACCTTAAGACTTATTTCGAACCCTACTATTTGGAACAAGATTATAATTAGAACCGTGCACTCTCAACAGTAACTTTCGTGTGAAGTCATTTGGAACTTTTTCTAAAGCTTCAACAAGACATCTCTTGTGTGGCGAATAGATTGCTGTACCGTATTCTAGTGTATGTCTGATATATGTTCTGTACGCTTTTATTAATACTGACGGATTCTTCGTTTTGACAGCTCTGAAAAGATTAATGATTTTCCTGGATCTTGGTCCTTCATAGTGGTTCTCAAAGCTTCGTGGTGACGGATATAAATAGTCAAATAGTCTTCATTACCTCCAATTACAACGGTAATCCCACAAGAACACCGTCGAGTCACTTTAGCCATATAGCTAAGGTGACTCATGAAAAACTGAAATTGGAAGAGTTGGGCTGGAGTGAAACGCAGCTTATTCCCCGTCCTAGCCTTCTGCAACTTTCTCTTAGGGCCCTTACAGAGCCGACGACACGACGACGAGCATTCTCGTCCAACGCGGCCGACCGCGCGTTGCAATGCGGTATGTCGATTCGACGTCAGGTCATTACGCCTTCTTCTGACTCCAAAGTACGGAAACCTAAAGACTTATGTCGAACCCTACTATTTGGAACAAGATTATAATTAAAACCGTGCACTCTCAACAGTAACTTTCGTGTGAAGTCATTTGGAACTTTTTCAAAAGCTTCAACAAGACATCTCTTGTTCGTGCTTCCAGGTAAAAGCGCCGATTTCCTATCGCTGCTCTCAAGTCGTTCCCGTGATTCATGCCAGCGGCCGGCCGGCCCATGTGTATGTGTGTTTTCTCCTCGTTTGGTTAGCAATGCAGAACTCTCGAGAAGATTGGTAGGCTTGCAGAGCCGCCGTTAGATGAATGGACTCCGGCTGGCAGGCAGTCTGGCGGCGTGGGCAGCAGCTCTTTTCTAGTCATTCTCGTCGTCCGTGCTGCTTTTGCGCATCGCACATACACACCCATGGCCGCGGCTGGCTTTAGCTCTGGCCAGATATCTATGTGCGCAAGCTGAGGACGACGAAGAAGCTGCGACAGACACACGGCAGCAGCAGCCGACGAAGAAGAAGAAGAAAACGAAAATTAGCAAATGAAATTACCCGCCGCGCGCTCGCTCCCTTTCGAAGGGCCGATTCGCTAAACGCCTCTCTCTCGGCTCGACCATAATCGCATTTTGCAGAGTCTCGATGACGAATTGATTAGACCGCCCTTCTTTCATGTATTTTATATTTTACATTTGAATTTCTAGCAAAGGCGTGGGTGGTGCTGTCGTAAGGGGCGCCACAGACACACGAACGGTCAAGCGATCGATCCTCGCCCGGTTAACTGAACCTTTCCAATCTTCAGTAAATAAGAACCATAAATACCAGGTACAGTTGAAGACTTTGATCCTCACAGCGCTGGCCTCTCAAGTCAGTTGCGTATGTCAAGTGCGCGGACATCATGCCTTTACGATTCTGTATGGAAGACGCAAAACGCATCCATCGAGAAATAATCAATGCCGATCAATTTACCTTTACCTTGACTTTTACCATTCAATTCACAGTAGGTAAACTGTTACCAGGTAAATCGTGCCTATCGGCCGCCATTCTACTGAATCCCACCGTCGGATTCGTGTTCCATTCAAAATCGTAGATCGACTAAAACTGCGTTTCGGGTATACAATTTTCGAGGCCGAAAGAACGAAATACCAGGTAAACGAAAAGAAGCGTGAAATGTCTGGTACCAATTTCATCAGACCCCGGTCGCTGTGGGTGCATTGGGTGTACGGTAACAGACTATCGCGGCGGGACCCATATGAGCCACTAATGGCAAAAATGACTTGAGTTTCGCTTATTATATAGTAGGATATTGGTCCTATCGAAGAACCGCACGCTCATCAATTGGGCATCGGACAACCTTTCTCTCACTTTTAGTCTAGTTCTTCATCGATCAGTAGTGTTGGCCGCTTGAAGCCTATCGATAAGCGAAGATCCTCTGGCGACATGATTACAAACTAGGAAGGTTCATCAATACAGACACATATTTTTTGGAAACAAACACTATTCAAAGCGGGTCGGAGGTTTCTTGTTTCTGTTGCTCTTTGTAGCTCCCTGCAGCTCCAAAAATGTTTAGTCAATGGCAGACGACTCTGCGCCCTAACGGCAACACGGATGGTTGAGCAGGTCGGCGTTTTCTGGGTGAGTAACTGAGCGGCTCGCCCGACCAACTGAGAGAGGAGCGGCGGCGATCCCAACGAGTCGCAGAGGCTCAAGATCGATGTCCTCCGTCCATCCGTCCCGCAATTATAAGCAACGTGGTCGTAGTCGACGTTCGGTCACAAGCCGGAAAGACTATCCAAATATCATTAAAAGCAAATGTAAAATGCTCGTCGTTGATAAATCGATAAGGACGTCACTGATTCTTCTTCGATCTAGAATCGCACAGCCATGTTAAATGCGTAACCAATGATTTACAGGGGCTAGCAGGTGTTCCAATGAGTGTCCTCTCCTTCCAGTACAAGTACGGTAGCAATTTATCCGACACTGGAGGGATGGAAGGTTCGGTTAGAGCGGGTGGAGATCGATCGCCTGACCGTGTGCCGTCAGCAGCGCCTCTTACCACTGCACTACACTTGCTCTGTTCGAATATTATTGAACAGGTGGTTTCTTTTCTCTATTCTCATGTGCCGCATAGACGAGCCAGCATGAAAACGCCCCAGCTGTCTGAGTGACTCATCTTCGGTAGGGAAATAGTAAGACTTCAAGATACAATCCAACTATACAATAAGCGAAACCCAAGCGATGTTTGTCATGGATGGCTCATATGGGTCCCGCCGCGACAGTCTGTTACCGTACACCAAATGCACCCACAGAGGAAGTTGGCGAACAGACGTTTTGCAGCCGATAGGCCGATGGAAAGCTGGTAGAAAAGTCTGAGGTGCATGATTGTGGCTTGGTTATCGCCTTGCAGAAACAACCTGAGAAAGTGAGGCATTTCCGGACACGAAAATTATTTTAAGTCCAAAGTTTTGCTCTGGGCGGAGAAGAGAACAGAGCAGTTGGAGCAGCAGTTCATCAAGTCAAGCACGACAGCGATGATTGGACGGAACATCGAACAATACACCATGAAAAAAGAAAGAAAAAACAATGGTTGACCTTACAAATGCATTCAAATGCAAGCATGAATTTCACGGCCACAAAGTTCTGTGAAATAGCTCCACAACAGAACAAATACGAGGGTTACAGTTGGATAGCCTCTAGTAAAGGTGGACTTGGCAAACACTCGAGTCACTAGTAAATGTTTGAATCTCAGAAATGGGTCCCAAATTCGACTCACATCCAAGGCAGGGATTCATGAACGAAACCACCGGTGAAATTCACCGGCGGTTAAATTTCACCGGCCAGTCCACCGCCAAAGTGACTCACGGCGCGTTGATGAATCACGTCTTGGCGGGTAACTGAGGTGAATATCATCGGGTAACCGGCCAGTGAACCATTCATGAATCCCAACCCAAAATTACAGTAGAGGGAAAGGACTACCATTATGCCTATCAGATTATTTGTATAAACCATTCAGTGTATTTTAGGGCTAAGAAAACGTAACGGTGTTTTTGCATTAAAAAAAATCGTCGCGGCGACTGTAAGCTCCACAGCAACCTCATTCCAACGTGCTCGTTCCCCGGCTCGACTTTCATGCGGCACTTTTTGTTCGGTTTAATTTGACCATAAATATCAGCAGCGGTTGAGTTATGAGTGGCAACGGGACGATACTGTAACTTGAAAGTAACAACGAAGAAATATGCACTTCTATGACAAACACTAGAGAAGGCAGGTAAGGGAAAAAGAAGTGTGGGAAGGAAGAGGAACATTCCTCCTTCAAAAAAACAACAACAATCCTTTCTCAACATCATACTTCCCACTATATAATGAGCGAAACCCAAGCGATGTTTGCCATGGGTGGCTCAAATGGGTCCTGCCGCGATTACCCGGATACCCAGGGACGCATTTCATCAGTTCAGCTCGCCGTCTTTTGCTACATGCTATTTGCCCATCATTTTATTTTAAAACTTTTTGTTTTATTTTAAATCTTCGTTTCAGTTCATGTATTTTTGTTTTTAGTGTGTATTTAGCAGGCGTTTGTCGGACGGCAGGCCGTTGAATGGATGGTAATCTTATGCTTATAAACGGATAGTCACAGGAAAAGGGCAGTATAAGGTAAAAAGAATGGCGGCACTTTGCTGAACAGACAGCGCCAACGCTAGAATAATTCATCAAAATAAAAATGTGCGCTCCCGCATCGCGCGGTTATTCAGTTCAATGAGTTGTTCAAAACGAAAATTCCAGAACACTCAATATGCATTGAAAATTTTTATTTCCAAAATGCGGCACGTCACAAATGTGACTTTTCATTCACATTTTGCCCCACCCTCCCTATTCCACCGCCTACTTTCTATACCTTCACGAAAATGTGCCAGTCTTGATTTCTACAAATTAGAACATGCTAGAAAATTACTGATTCTATTCGGACGCTTGTGATCGTTCGTTGGAGCGGACCTAGGCAATTCATCTTCAAGCCGGTTACAGCAATTTTTCAAATGAAAACATTCCCACATGGGTATCAGGGCAATAAATACCACAACAGGAAAAGCTGTTACCAGTGACATTAAAAATTCAAAGCTGCGTCATCAATTAGAACATGACCAAAAAGAATTTTTGAAAGAAAAAACTAAAAGAGGAGTGAACGTCTCTGGAGAAAATCTAGGATTCATGGTGGGAATTCAGCTGCTAAGAACAACAATAGCATAGCGGATCTCGGAGAATTCAGGCAAGCTGAGTAAGACTGAATAAGATTGAAGATCGTTATAAAAAACTTCTATCGATCGTGAAGAGATTCCAGGAACAACATGTCCACTAAGGAATATAGTTTTTGAGAGTTATGATAACAAAACGGTGTATTTTCAAGCTCTCAACAATCTTTGAACAGTTAACTAAATTTTACCAAAGATTCCCATCTAAAGAATGGAAGTAAATGAAACTATACAATGGCAGAGCTCATAGATAAGACTAAAGAAGTCGAGTTTCGAAGAAGAGAAAAGCCATCACTCCACAGCAAACGTTATAATCTGACTTCATTTGGCAATACCACTATCAACTTTGCTCAAAAAATAGATTTACCTAGAAGTTCTTAAATTTCTCACCACGTCTATAGGTAGGATCTATTGTTTGGGAAGGTAATATACCCACCTTTGAAGTTTTCAAAAGTTTGAATGGACCTGTGGACAAAATGGATGGTAGGAAGATCCTCTTCTAACAGAATTAACCTTTTGGGAGTTAAATAATAGTTTTTGCGTTTATCGTTTGAATCTTTAATTCCGAATTCCACTCATTTAGTTCCAGTGGCCAATGGAAATCTTTTCCGCCCAATTCGCTGAAATTCCTCCAGCGGGTCTTGAAAAGGAGAATTTGTTAAAAGTGAAAGCATGAAATTGGCTGAGGAAGATTTCCTCGAACATCACAAATACAATAAGTGAAACACTGCCTTAGTTTGTTGTCTGTAATCAGCGAATTTCAAGGCCCGCGTGGTACAGTGGTAAGAGGCGCTGCTGACACCCGCACCGTCGAGCGATCGATCCCGGCCCGGGCTAACCAAATCCATCACTATGGGATCAGACAAATTGGTACCAGACTTGTGTGGGAAGGTAGACACTTTGACCTGGTATAGCGGCTGGCCCCCGCAGGTCATTGTATAGAACAAATACGCATTCACCATGCCTCTACAATTCTGAATGAAACACGAATGCGCGGCGCGTCCATAGGGGACTGATCAACGCCGACACTTTAACTTTCATCTTTACCTTTTAACCAGCGATTTTTGAATCCAAAATCAATTATTATCAGGCTATATATCAAATCAATCGTCCATCAGTTGGAAGTCTGAAGGTTTCCTTACTTCGCTATCTTGTGCATTGTTCACGTCCAAAAAATGCTTTCCGACTCCTGCTCTATTCGTTGCAATTTGTTGTTGGATTTTCAGTTAAATAAATAAATAAATAAACTACGGTAAGTCTTTCGTTGGGTTTTACAAAGGTGTGTTGTGTGTGTGATTACAACTCCATAGAGAAATAGGGTGCGTGTGTTTGTGGTGTGGCGTCCGCAATTACACGCCGCACACACGCTGACGCACACGACGTCGTCCACCCTCACCTCTTCAGTGTGTATCATCTCGTCACGGCTCGCGCTCTCACTCACCCGTCGCCGCACACACAACGACAACGACGAATTGAGACCTAATTTCGAATACAAACCGCCGCAAAACAACGTCGCAGCGAGCGACGGCCGCGGCCGCGACCAGTTCGATGAGGAGCCGTGTGGAGAGCCGTTGTAAACAAGCTGCCACTGATGACATTCCACCACGACCTCCGCTCCCCCAGAAGACGTGTGTTTCTCTGAGAACTGTAGCTGGTAGATAATGGGGGTACGGTAGCGACCACTCGTCACTAGCAGCGCCCCGATCAATTATCGATTCAACGATGGGAGAGGAGAAAAGCTCGGTGTTAACTGATGCTAAATGTAAAAGTTCATGCGTCGATCTAGCGTCGATCAGTCCTCCATTCACAATCGACGCGCACGTCCATTCGTGCTCCATCTCTCCAGATTCCTACTGAATGCTAAGCAAAATCGGCCGGCGCCAGGGCCCAGATTCATGAACGGACGAGCGGTCTCCGAAACCGCGGCGAAGCCAGAACCAGACGACAGAGTCGATGAGAGATCGTGTTTAACATAGGAAGTTTAGGATAAGTAGAGAAAGGTGCGCACCGTTCGGGCTATATCTCGCGGTTTATCGGGGGTTTCTAAATGATGAACTTGGGCCCAGGAAACCAAGATGTCCCATTCATTTATCGCCCCTATAAATCACTTAACACTTGTTAACAGTTGTTACCAGATGAAATCACCATCGGCCTTGATTCAAAGGGCGACAGGTTGCACAACAGCTGGTTCAAAAATATCTCGAAAAGTTGAACAGAAATAGAAGAGCGCTGGAAAACTATTAAACTAGTTAATCTGGGTCAAGACTAGACTAATAAAAATAGTGAAGAGAACGATCAAGGCCAATGCTAACAGACTGCAGGCAAGTTCCTTCTTCAATACTGATCAATAATCATCACCATGCCCTAGTGAACTACACCTTGAAAGTAAACGCAGTCTTTAGCATTCAAAAAATCGACATCACCAAAAAATGGCCAAAAATTGGAATAGAATGAATTATGAAAGGATGGTATAACGAAAACTAATGGATCATTAAAGGAAATGTTCGGGAGAAGCCGAAAAAGGGCGATTGATCTCAGGATTCAGACAAATAATAGTCTCGAATTAGCACAAAGGAAAATCCCAAACACAGAAAGGATTTCATTTGAATTGACTGATTTGAATTAAGGAGAGTTTGATCTGAAAAAGTACAGAAATGAAAAGCTCAAAAACCAGCTCTAAATTAACAACGAAAATAGCAGTCAGAACAGAAGCACAAAAAATCGTTCTCATTCCGACTGTTTCAACGTGCATTTTGTTGACTCAGGTGGCAATTGCATTTTCAAATTTGAAAGTCCCACTATATATAAATTGACACGCCTCAACTAAAAAAATGTTCCTCTAGGGAACTCTGATCGAAAAAGAAGAGACAAATTTAGTCACACTTGCGCCTGGAAAATTAAATTTGAAATCCGAAGTAAAAGGTGAAGAGCTGGCAGCTCGTCAGCTCACATTGAACAGCGCAGGGCGCACTTAGACAGAGAAAAATAATGAAAAATACGGAAAACTGTGGTGCGTCGACCGGTTAAATGAAGCAGAAAAACAATTTTCATGAAAAGAAAACAAAATAGAAACAAGAACAGCCATTTTTAGCGTGAAGAAACCCTGGAATGGAAGGCATTGCTAGGACTAGCGTGACGGCAATAAATCGACGATGGGCTCCATGACAAATAATAACACGAAAAAACCCATTAAATGAAGCTCTTCAGAAAGAATACGATAGAACACACGAACAGCGCTCGTTAAGGCTGCCAAAGTGAGCGATCGCACATGAAATTATAACCTGTGGGTAAGTGGAGGTACCAAAGTAAATTAAAGGGTCCGTTTCAGAGAGAAAATGACCAACAGAGGATAACTAAATGAAAACTCACTCCAAAGAATATTGTTGAACTGAAAATCAACAAATTTAGTATTGAAACCGGTCTCACCATGACGAAAGCGGCTGACTTAAAAGAAGTACAATTTAACACCCGGATGACTTTCCGAAAAGCGCTAACCAATAATCGTCAATAATCGACTGTATAAGAGCAAAAATCGATCGATAATCGATCAAGGCACTTACTTGGCGAAGATTTCTTCAAGACTCGTCTCCTGCAAGTCGAGCAACAGCACGGCTTTGTTCAGCAGATGATCGATGTCCATTGTGGCGCGAATTTCCGAGCCAAAATCCTTCATTGGGATTTTCTCGTGCTTCGCGTACATCAGTGTCACATTGTCGTATTCATCTGAAATATACTTGAATTTAAATAAAACGGAAAATTGAAAAAAAATTCTATGTGATTTCTTTTACACTGAGATCGTACTCGATTTCTATCCATATCGATCCATCTAATCTGATCACTTTTTACCTTTTTTAGAACAGGAACTGAAATTTGTGAAACTATGTACATTAACATATAGACGGAAACTTCTAGAACTGAACTAGATAGCTTGGTTTCAAACCTTGGTAAGCTGACATGAGCTCTAGTTAAACATTCAAACATACGTATACCTTACCCAGAACACGGTAAACAACAGAGGAAACCGATCAATATATCGATCTGATCGATTGAATTTATGGTTATTGTCGAGCAACGGGATGATAAAGTACCTGCTGTAGGGCAGAATATAGAAAAGTATTCAAAAATATTTTGAAGCGACGAAAAAAAAATTTAACGTCCATAGGACATTCGTTTGGCCTGAACACCAAAGAATAAGCATTCAATGCGGCTTTTAGGAAATCTCCAAACTTTAAAATACCCTAATATCGGCATAACTTAGAATCATCAATTTTTCTCATACGTATTTCCTAAAAAGAGACATCTTTCTGGAAATCACAGCCACGCTAATTGGCTGTGGCGCGTTGATCAACGGGCCCCTTGTCGTTAATTTTCAATTACCTCGACGAGAAACGCAAAACAAAAGAAACAAAACCCTCCTAAATGAAAAATTAGAAACCGCAATCAGATAAAGAATCGCTTAAACTGACACGATCTGTACTAGACAAAATTCAGAGCGTAGGGATTCTATAAATAAATAAATAAATCAAATCTTTAGAAATTAAGAGAGCTTAAAAATGTAAGCTACTTTAAAATAAAAGATAAGGGTCATATATACACAGCAATGAAAACGCTAAGAAGTCCTCTGCAATTACGACCAGGCTTGTTCGGTTCGTAATTACGCCCTTCATGCGAGCTTGGCTCGCATCGATCTCCGGAAGGAGTCTATTTTTTCGAGCTAAAAATCCTCAAATTGTCAGGCTCCGACACTCGAACGAGCAGATGTTACGGAAGTCTCAACTTCAAAAAGGCTTCAGCTAACGATCTTCCGCAAGTTACTGCTCGGTATACCTGATGGCTTCACACATCGGTTCAAATCTGATGAGATAACGCCAGCAAGTCCACAAAAAGCAAAGGAGAAGGATGGGAATGGGCATTTTGGAAGGTAAAGGGGAACCATCAAAATATTACCCGATGGCAGCACCACGAAGGCCCAAGAAAACCAGGAATCACTCACTGCCAGCGTTGCTCCAGCTCAGAGTGTCCAACGGCGGTGTGTCACTGTCAAAGTCGTGCTCTCCGTAGAGCTGAGCCTGACTGCCGTACTGACTGGCCGTACGAGAATCGCCACCGCATTTCGACGGAGAACTCGTCCTTCTCGCCGTCTTCTCTCCCTCCTGAAGACTCTTCATCGACAGCCAGCTGACGCGTTTTGTGAGCATTTTCGACTTGTCGTTCACCACCACAGATTCCGGCTGCTGCTCTGCGGTTGTTGTCGTTGAGGCGATAGTCTTCGTCGCTTGAATCTCCAACTGAAGAGTGGGCTGGCTGGCTCGCCGCTCGAACGTCTTCAGCGGACGGAATCCGATCGCCGGCGCACCCGTCTGCACGCTTTTTCGTCGAGACGACGCTGGGCTCAGATTCAGACTATAACGAGGAGGAGGCAGCGGAGCCAAGTTCACGTCATCCTCGTCGTGAGCTTCAACGGGACACGGACAGCTGGCCACCGAACTGCCGGACACATTGCTGACCCGTCGTTGCTCAGGAACGAATAGAAGCGTGTGCGAGGTGCGCCGTGTCATCTGGCGTTGTCGAGGATCGGTTTTGCGCACGTAGACGCGATTGATGAGCTCTTCGGAGGTGTCGTCGCCGGACGAACGAGACGTACCGGAGGTGGTGGCGACGACGAACTCATCGGCACAGGCGGAAGCCGTCATCACTTGCGCCGACGAGTTCTCGCCGTTGACGATAAGCGTCACATGCGCCGGCTCGAACATGTGCGGCACTCTCAGCTTTTTCCAATTCGTTGCGCTTTATGAGCTCAGCCCGCCCCTTGCGGCCGCCGGCGCCGCGAGCGATCGTCGTTGCGGCGGCGGCCGCCCCTCCGGCGACCACTCGTCTGGCCGACCAGTCGACTGAGTAGCTGTGCTGAGCAGCTCCAAGATGTTCTGGGCGGCTCCACGATCCCTCAGGATCTTCTTCAGCACATCAGTGAGCAAACTACAACGGAGGAGCGTGTTTAGTGCCTCTCCAACACTCCCATCAAGCAATTATCGGCTTAGCAGAGACAAAAAAACTGCCTCAAGAGCCGCTCGTCGTTGATTAGCAATGATCCTGCTTGGTTTTGCGGTCGCAAGTTGAGCGAGATTCTCGTTTAACATTTCGAAGCATAGCATTTGTTAAACTTTGGTAAGACGTTAGGGTAAAGTGGTTGGGTTTGATCAGTTCTCTAAGGTCGCGCGGCCACCTTCGTGATCCATTCGTAAGGGCTGAAGCTAGATGAATACGTATTTGGCCCATACAATGACTTGCGGGAGTCGGCCGCTGTTCAAGATGAGCATTCGCCTTCCCATACATGAATGGTCCCAATTTACCTTATCCCAGGGATGGAAGGCTTGGTTAATTCCGGCTAGGATAGATCGCTGAACCGTGCAGAAGGAAGAAGACTCGTGGTTAATTCTACACCCCTAACCGTGACCTATTGCTAATGCACGCTCCATCGCCAATTGATGAACGCGAACAACTCGTCCGTTCGCTACGGAAAAGGAGTGGTGAACTGGAGCATAATTCAGTAATGAGTGATGAATAGGAGCATTATTCAGTCGCTGCCTTTTCATTCACCTAATAGATCATCCACCTAATAGATCATCAAAGTAGCAAGAGTTGCAATCTGCTGCTATATGCGGACGGACGAGTTGTTCGCGCTCGTTCATTGGCGATGGAGCGAGCATTGGCAATGGGTCACGGTTAAGGATGTAGAATTGACCGAGAATAGGAAGAAGGACCTCATATCACTAAACCCATCATGGTTGGAGAACTAGATATTATCAAAATGATGATCTGCATGATGTAGTCGTTTTTCTTTGCTATCCAGGTTTTTTATGTATAATTTCGACACTGGCGACTTCTAAGATGGTAATATTTGGAGAAGGGCTCACAAAGGGCTGTGGTAAGAGGCTCCAGTGGCACTCGCATGGCAAAGCGATGCTTAGATTCACAAAGGACTCCATTTCTCAGGCGCCGAGTTAGTTGATGCCAGATTTCTGCAGGAAGATGAAATCACCGCTTTGGTATAACGGCAGGTCTCGGCTTGGGTCAAATAAGCATTCAAAACCACGCTTATACGATTCTAAATGGAAGTCGAACGCATGGCGCCTCCTTAGAGGACTGATCAACGCCGACCACTTTACCTTAACCTCCACTAATTATCAGAGTACAAATAAGGAGCTGTCGAGATCAGTAGGACCTCTGCCTAAAGGCCCGACTAAAAGGATCAGAAGTTTGGCAATTATCAGGAGCGGCCGCCGATTTGGTGTCGTTCAACTTTTAGAGAAATCATGGCGTTGAAATTAATCAATATCACGCTCTGAAATTGGCACTTAACTACAGAAGAAGTCACATTTCTTTCCAGCAAATCGCCCCTTCACCCACCACCCCACTCGTCTCCGAATTAGCATTGAAAATCAGCTTCTTTATCCGAGGTTTTCTATTGCCGAGAAGCTTCAGCCACCAGCGTCGGCGTTTCTAAAACCGTGCCGAAAGCTGCTGCTCAGGCTCGGCACGACTCTTTTGTCCTGTGAGGGACAGATGGCGCCCAGCGAAGCAGTGCAGGAAAAGTGCAACATTCAGCATTTCCGGAGGTGGAGTAACGTCGCCATCAGCCGGGACGTGTGAAGGAATGCCAGCATGGGCCCTCAGTCGACGTCTTGAAGGCTACAGAAGGTCCCAGAATCTCGAAGGACCCTAAAAGCGGCATTCTTCTAATTATTTTATTTTATTTTTACTTATTTATTTGATACACGAGTGGGCTCGTGTGGGTTACAACAGTGGGACCTATAAAACAAAAAACAAACACGATACAGTACAAATATCGACAACGCTAAAAATATCTGAATTATATTGAAAAGATTAATGGAAGTCGCACACAGTGGCGAAAATGAGCCAGATAAACAGCTAACAAAAACCGGAAAACATTTGAGATTACAACTTATGGGTTGGAACAGCGACTAAGAAAGGATCTAAAAGATGATAACCTAAGTGGGATTGCACCTTTTTTGCTGAGGTTGCCGTAAGCTAAGCAGGCCCTATGGGTGAAAAAGTTACGTCTGCAAGTAAGCTTGGCTCTACCAGGATCATATCTTACACATCCTCTCCTCGTGGTTGCTGTCCTCAATTTCAATAAGTCTGAGGCCTCGATACCGCAATTATGATGAATAATTTTGTGAAAAAGTATCAAATTACGGCACACTGGCCCACTGTTCGACTTATGAGGCTCGATGGAACTCCGAACAACACCTTCTCTCAGCTCATGAAGTACTATAAAACGTTTCAGTATGACACAATTTGGTATAAAGGGGACAGAGACATAGAATTTCATTTGGGACATGGCCCTATAAATCGACCAGTTTTTGACTACCAAAATGTTTGCTCAGAAAAAACTATAAATTGTCGGAGTCTGAATCAAACGTGTGTAGTCTTTTATAATAACTAGATCATGCTCTATCAGAATATCGTCTCTGATTGGATTCTCGCTCAACGGTTTTCCAGACACTTTTAGTTGAAATAGCATATGAAAATCACTAAAAATACTTTAAAAAATCTAGAATTTGTAACAAGGGTAAGTTTCGATGTATTTTCAAGTGCAGTTGTCAGAATTATTAAATGGATTAAGATTCGTTTCGATTTGACTTATCTGTCCTTAAAAATGTTAGGTGACATCTTTTTGGCCGCTACTGTAGTTGCTGAAAACGACTCCATGCACACACATATACACCCACCCCAACCCTACATAGGCCTAGCCGGTGGCCTAATATCGATCGCCGACAAAAACAAAACAACCAAAAAGGGGAAGACATGGCGAGGTTTGTGTTTACGGATTTAAGGTCATCTATGAAAAATCATTGGAGCGGTGCAATAAGGCAGCTAGAATAGGGCATCGTCTATTCGCTTCAGGTTTCAGCGGCTATTCTGATGAGAGCAAATTTGCCTAACTCTGATTTTCATTATCATACGAGTTAAGTAAAAGGCAAAATGTGAAGTTGTCGGCGTTGATAGTCGGCTAGAACGCGCCATGCGCTCATCTTCCATTCGAAATCGTACATATCGGCATGGTGGATACTAATCTGGGATACATATTGAATTGCTGGGCAAGCCACTGTCCAAGTCAGAGTCTTCATCTTACCATATATTCTGGGGCAAAACCATCAGGCCCATAAATGATGGAAGCATGAACAACCCAGGTGAGGATGGATCGGTCGACCGCGCGGGTGTCACTAGCGCCTGTTAGCTACCAGCTACCATGTGCTTCCAGGAATAAGAACCCTTCAAAAAATGGAGGAAACCCAAAACGTTTTCTAGAACTCGAAACATGACTGTAAATTCGCCTATCGATAGTTCAAACTACCAGAATCTCGTTTTCATAGCTTGTGTTATTTAGTGGTTTCCTGTTTGTATGTCCCACTTAACTTTCACAGAATGCGTTTCGAACAAATAAATAAATAAATAAATAAACAAACAAAATTTCTTGTTCGCTACAAAAACCGGACTCTTAATTACGTGGTTAGTGGTTGAGTTTGCGGCTTCTTTCAGGCTTCGGGAAGTCAGCGAAGCCATGAAATTAATTGCTATTTTCGGGAAGAAGAAATCGCATGCAGTTCAAAAAGAGGTTCAGGAAAACAAACCAACATCATACTTGAAGGGTGAGCTACCTGGATACAACTAGGTAAAAGTAAAGGTAAAGGTAAAGGTGCCGGCGTTGATCACTCCCCGAAGGACGCGCCGCCGCATTCGTTGTTCAATTCAGAATCGTAGAGGCTTGGTGAATGCGTATTTGGCCTATACAATACAATGACTTGCGGGGGGCAGCCGCTATACCAAGTCAAAGTTTTTACCTTCCCAGACAAGTCTGGTATTAATTTACCGACCATGGAGGGATGGAAGGCTTGCTTGGCCCGGGCGAGGATCGATCGACCGCGCGGGTGTCAGCAGAGCCTCTTACCACTGCACCACGCGCGCCTTCATACAACTAGGTACAGTGTGAAAAAGGAACTCCACTCCAAGCTGTAACTCATGATCGATGGTAGTAATGCACCCTACCCTGCTATTGGAGAGCATATTCCACGGCTACAGTCGGTATGCGTTCATTGCATTCACAAAGACACTCCCGACAGAATGTCGAGCTTAGGGGAAAAATTCGATATTTCGATTTTTGTCATGGGAGATCACTCCCTCCAACAGTTCAGAAGAAGATCAGTCTAAACTTCTATCTGCTAAAATGGTCCATCACCCACGTACTTGGCGATGATAATAAATTCTGCCGCTCAAACGACGATGGCCGTTCGGACGCCAGGCGACGGAAATCCTCCCGCTTCCGTCACGCCATCGCTGTTCCGCTTTTCCAGTCGGGTAAACGACAAACTGGAAGCAAAAGCCAGCCCGTATCACACTACCCGCCACACAAATCTTGTCGATTGGCAGATCAACATGATTGTCACCAGAGCCATCGTTCTTAGAAACCCCGCATCTGACCTACAAGAGAATGCTTTAAAATCGAAGGAATTATTTTTAACTTGGTGCGGCCTACCGCAAACCGAATTTGCACAAAATTCAACACATCAAATTTTTCTGATAGGATTCAGTAAAACAGCCCCGCCCACTTTAGGTCCCAGTGGGTGGCTGCATCACATCTGGCATCACATGCACCTTGCTAATAGAATCATTATTGTAGATGGCAGACAGGGGGTTTTGGTTCACCCTAATATTAAAGCTATTATCAAGCGCGCGTGTGGTGTAGTGGTAAGAGGCTGTACATCCATCTGTACGGTCGAGCGATCAACTCTCGCCTGGGCTAACCAAGCCTTCCACCCCTTCGGGGTCGGGTAAGTGGGTAACAGTCATATCAGGCGAAGTGAAGTCATTGCCTTAAAAGCGGCTGAATAGCATCAATCTTGCAGTGACGATCTTGTTAAAAAACTAGATTAATTATACCAGCCCGAAACCACTGTCTTCCAGACACACATACATACAATACCGCTCATAACTTCTGTCCCAAAACGCGTGAAACCGGCGGTTGCACGCGTTTTAGCGTGGAAATCGTTCTCAGTGAACTTTGGGCAAATTTAAAAACACCATTCGATTCGTCTTCTGATGCTGAGCTCAAATATTCCCTTGCATTTACTCCAGCTGTAGTAGGTGACCTAGTTATGGGCGGTTTTCTCCGGAGCCCTGCTAATTGTTTTACGACCACCCGAACCTTGCCACTGGAGTGTCCTAGGGATACCTTGCCTACAGGAGATAGTAAATTGTAGAAATTCTAGATTTTCTCATTAGATTTGACTTCAGTACGTCATTCTCATTCCTTTGATACCAAACATGTCCTCAACCGAAACTCCACTAGAACTTTTCACCCGATACAAAAAATGGAATTTTCCTAACTTTGAAGACACTTTCCAAGATCATTTTTCCAAATAGAACAGAAAGCCTTAGCTTTTATCATTGAATGATAGTTGCTTTATCCTGATCCAGAGCCAATTTGGACAAAGTACAGAGTGTTACTGAGATTTTCAGCCTGAATCTGCACGATACGTAACATCTTTACGTGCGATACACGATTTTAGCCATTTTTGACGAGCTGTAGTGTGAACACAGACTTAGGCAGAGGTATGATTTCTAAATATTTTGGCAGAATAGCGCACAGTGTTTGACTACGATCTGATGAAGTAAATTCTAGTATCACGCATTTCGTGTAATTCGTCCCCAAATTTGAAACAAAATTCCAATGATATTGTTCAAGGCTTAGTTTCTTCCCTGCAGACAGATTACGTCGAATTTGACTCACATGTCGTTAATGAGCACGAAGGCGCGGATCCAATGATATAGGGATTTCGCATTTTTACCGAATTTGATTTTTCACGCCTGCGTGGCTGGGCGCGACCTGATCCAGCACATTGTAAAGGTCACTTACACATTCACCGTGCCCGTACGATTTGGAATAGACGATTTCTTCGGCCAGCATCTTCTCTATCCGCTCCGCTCGGAGCTCTTCCTTCTTGTCGTTCTTTAACGATTTATTAAGCAGCTCTACTGCGGTTGCCAAGTTCTCCTGTATGGTCCTAAGCTGCAGAACCGATTCTCTTTCTGCAGCTGTGGGTGTTTCGGGCCTCACAGCTGTATGCTCATTTGTAACACTGTCCTCGAATGGGACAATGTCAAATGGCTCGTCTGTGAGCTCCCCGTCTGCCGTGACAAGCCCTACCTTGGACTCACACAGCTCCCTAGGACCTACATAAAGAATCTAGAAATTAATTTATTAACAACAAACTAAGATGACACAAAATATATCACACTCAGATTCACACTTACTTTGGCGATGTAGGCGCGAGGAGGCGTGAAATATTCTTGACCCACATATATGCTTTTGAAGTGTTTGGTATGTTGTCGAATTTTTAGATGTTCCCATCATCTTCGAGCCCTATATTCAATCATATTGATTTGATTGTACATCAGAGAGAGCAGGGAAGCACCATTCGTTCTGTTGCTAAGTATTCATAAGTTAAGTTATAAAAATTATTCTCTTAATGTACAAACGAGAGTCCAGCGATTCATCAAGAAGTTTGAGAAGACCACTGAGCCACGGAAAATATATAGAGCTCGATCTCTTTCCGGTTATTATTAGAAATTACTGTACATATCTATTTATTTATATACGGAACGGATTTATTTATTTATTTATTTATTTATTTGTTTATTTGTACAATCTCTAACGAACGGTCTCTAACGATTTTGTATGAAAATTAGTCTTCACATCACTTCCAGGACGAAAAGGGTGGGACCACTGAGAAATCACGAAGTGACGTAACGATAAGCCCACCATCTATTCAAAATGGTAAATTTTGAGTTCTGGAGAACCTCTTATAAAACAGGCTTCAATATAATTAAGCCGGCCCTCCCAAAACCCCTCGGCTATCGTCGATTTTGAAACTACTTAAAATTATCTTTGGGTCGTCAGGCCTTCATATTCCTTCTTCACTCTTGTGATCAAGAAAGCTCCATAATCTTCCACTTTCTATGATTCATAGCTTCGTGAATGTCAACGAAATTCAGCCGTTTTTCGCTTTTCATTTTTGTTTTTTCTATTTCTTTTTTTATGGGTCACACCTTACCACTACACCTTACCTATACTCCCAATTTTGAACCATTTTCCCGAAAGGTATTCGTAGCTGAAGCGCAAATGTGGGCCGAATGCCAGCAATGGTCGTAGTACTCTTGTGCGCGGCGCGTCCTTAGAGGCTGATCAATGCTTACCTTATCTTTGCCTTTTCTTTTTACTCTGTCATTATAAATACTTATTAGATTTGCCAATTGCCGCAGGGCGCTAACGCATGTAGAACAGTAGTTTCTGATCAATCTTGCAGTGACGATCTTGTTAAAAAACTAGATTAATTATACCAGCCCGAAACCACTGTCTTCCAGACACACATACATACATACGCACACACATACATACACACGTGCCTACGCACATACTTTGTTAAACGTTCAACAAATTTAAATGTACAAACGAGAATCTCTGTGATTACATATCGGGCTGAATAATAAGCGAAACCTAAGCTGTTTGTCATGAGTGGCTCATGGGTCCCGCCGCGATTGCCCGTTACTGTACTCCCACGGACGCATTTCATCGGTTCAGCTCGCCGTCTTTTGCTACATGCTATTTGTTCATCGTTTTATTTTAAATCTTTTTTGTTTTATTGTATTTAGCAGCCGTTTGTCGGCCGTCAGAATACTGAATGGTTGGTCCCACTCATAGCACGAACTTTACCTACTCAAGGGATGTTTGGCCTACATACGAATAATAAACGATAAGTAGCTACCAACTATTATTCAGAAACAGTTATCAATATAAATATTAGAAGCAATGCAACATCTTTTGATTATGTCAAGTTATTCACAAGACGACTAGCTGCGAAGGAAACAGGACTTTTCTCGGTATAGTGGAAAAGAATTAGGCACAGGTTTGATTTCTGGGTGAGCCGCTGCTTTTGCAATGGGCATAGCATTAATTGAACATCAAATGGCTCCACTGTACATAATTATCACGCACATGAACGAGGTGATAATGGCAGAATTTCATGCTACTACCGGCAGCATCGAAGATTTTCTAATTCGCTTAGACCTGACGCAGAAATTGCTAGCTGTTGTCGACATAGTAAAAAATAATTTCTGATACTTCTTCAACTTCTCTCTTCTCGAAACTTACCAACCTGGCTTGGCACAGCAGCGTAGTAGTATAAATATAATTATTAATTTTTGGCTGATATAATGCACACTAGAGATTTACCCAGAAATTTTTGACTTTTTGATCGATCAATAATCGATTGTTAATTCAAGAGTGGATAGCAACTAGACGACGCACAACAGGCACTGGTCAGAACAACAGATGGCTTACCGTCGTCGTCCTCGAACTCATGAATACTGTCGTCGTCGATCATGTAGACATGGCTGGGTCGGCGGTCATCGTTGGGTATGACGGCCGCGGCACTTTCGAGCGAATGGATGGTGGCGCTGGTACAGCTGGTGTGCAGTTCTCCTTGACTCTTCGGACGCCGCAGGTGTCGACGCGGCGTCGCGCTGCCGCTCGCGACCGTCGCCTCGCTGCCGCCGCTGCCGTCCGAGTCGTGCCGCCCGCGGTGATGCGCCAACACGCGGCGCGGCACCGGCCGAACTGTGAACACCCTTGTCCGACCGGCCACCTCACGTTCCATACTGCTCTCGCTGGCCGTTTCCGTCGCGAACGACGTCTCCGACGCGAATTTCCGAAGTTTCCGATCGATAATCGATTTGGCGCAGTTCGACACCGGTGCGCGGAACGACAACGGAGCGCTGCCGTACGATTCGGCGTTGTCCGAATCGGGAGTTGTCATCGTCGCCATCGTCGTCGTCACGCTCGATTCATCTACGAAGTATAAACCTTGCGTACTAACTTGCACACCGACGAAAACGCTCAACAACGACGACATAACGCAACTATGAGCAAAAGTGTGAGCTAGCGAATGATTGAAGAAATACGAAACCGTTGATAAGTGATATGCAGAAGACGAGCACATTGTAAGTGCTGATTAAGCCACTGAGCTTTACCATGAAATAATTGGATGTCCAAGAAAGTTACCATTAGGAAACAGCTGTCGCAATGAGCCAAACAACCAATAAGAAACTGGAAATAAAAAAATTCCAAGAGAAAGTGAGGCAGTCCGCTTTCATAGCGCTTCAAGTCAAAGTAGTTTTTTGTGAGGTGAGGTGTAAAGCCTCTAGACATTTGAAAAGTTATCATAATTATATCGATATTAGCTCTGATCAAGAGAAAGGAAACTCTTTGAAATCCTACTACATAATAAGCAAAACCCGAGCGATGTTTGTCATGGGTGGCTCATATGGGTCCCGCCGTGATTTTCCGTTACCGTACTCCTTGGACATAGTTCATCAGTCCCTCGCCGTCTTTTACTGCAATATTTTTGATCTTCGTTTTTTTTGATTTTAATGTTTTTGTGTTATTGTTCTTAATTTTATTGCTTTTCGTTTGTAGTGTCAGCCAAGCCCCTTTAAAGCCGTTTGGCGGTCGGCAGGCCGCTGAATGGCTGGTTTTTCAAAGAATCTGATCTACAACAATGTAGTGCCCCAACTTCATTACCAGCCTGCCACTTTGTTTGAAAACTGTCGACACATCTGTTCATGAGATTTTATGTGTTCCATCAAAATAAGACAAACAGAAGAACGATCGGAAACAGTCAATTTTGCTGTCTGTCACGTGTTTTAGTTATAGAAAACTCCAGAATGGCCAAAAACAGTCTACAGTCCTACTATATAATAAGCGAAACCCAAGCGATGTTTGTCATGGGTGGCTCATACGGGTCCCGCCGCGATAGTCTGTTACTGTACACCAAATGCACGCACAGCGACAAGGGAGCTGATGAAATTGCTTCGATCTTTTAAGTTTCCTTTCGTTTTCATGCTCTGCTCTTCGTTTTCATCCTCTTACTTTTATATCGCGTTTTTATCCTTACGGCTTACAATTTTCAAAAGGTTTCCTCCGTTTCCCTCTATTCAGTTTCCATAGCCGTTTGGCGGCCGATAGGCCGATGAGAAGCTGGTTCTACAATATGCTGAACGTCTAGACGGGTATATAGGAATGATCGATGCATGAAACGGCTCAAAACAGTAACACGGATCATCAAAAGACGGAAAGGTAAGAAGGAAATGCGGCGTAAGAAAGAGAGGCGGAGGAATGTGCGTAGCGACGACGACAAGTCGACCATTATTCAGCATAATTCTACCATTTCGCTTAGCAGATAACCACCGCCCATTTGTCAAGTAGAAAATTGACGTTGTGCAGCACTGAGCTCACGCAATGGATGCACTTGGGAAAATGCGAAATTGACAGCGGAAGCTTCGCGTCGTTTTCGAGAACCTTCTCCGCTAGTACGAACGCACAAGAAGTGTGTCGATGAGCAGCATTACAAGTTCTTTATCCTTCCAGCTTTTGAGCAAGAAAGAGTTCCCAAATGCTACATCTGAGATGTTGGAAGCCCTCCCTCACCGAGGAAAATCACATAAGATTGATCAGGTGTTTTGAGACAATCTGGGAAAAATGCCTAGCCGAAACATGTCCCACTCCGATCCTCGCCAGGCTAACTAAACCCTCCTTTCACCCACCCAGTCAGGCATGGGGTCAATTTGCTCCAATCAGGGGTAGGTGAAGACACTTGCTTGGTATAGCGGATGACCCCCGGCAAGTAAACGCATAGTCGCTGGCCAAACACGCATTCACCATGCCTCTAAGATTCTAAACCAGCCACTCATCGGCCTATCGGCCGCCGTTAGTTGGCCATCCACAATGTCGGATTGGATTCTCAGGTCAAAATCAAAGATCGACTAAAACTTCGTTTAGGTAGGTTATTTTGAGGCCGAAAGAACGAAAGAAATGAAAACGAAAGGAAACGTAAAAGATTGAAGCAATTTCATCAGCTCCCTTGTCGCCGTGGGTGCATTTGGTGTACGGTAACAGACTATCGCGGCGGGACCCATACGAGCCACCCATGACAATCATCGCTTGGGTTCCGCTTAATGGGAGATGGATTCGTGGCACATCCTAGAGGAACTGAACCACGCCTACCACTATCCATTATCAATATAATCATTGCCTAATCAAAGGAAATATCGCCGTCATGGGAGAGAAAAAAAGCGCTAGAAAAAAAACTATTTCAAAGCGCTCAAGATCGACGTTCGGCTGCACAACAGAGCTGCTGCTCAGATGTCATCGGCAGGCAATCTGGAACTCGAATTTCTTCCGGTGCAATGCACCTCCAAATTGCATCAGAAGACGACGACACGCTCGTTGAACTCCCGGCTGGATGGTGAACGGACAAAACAGATGGAATGAGCAGAAGACGAGCAGAAAAAGAAAGCAGTTCAAGAAATTTCAATGAATTCTCCATATGGAACGCCACCATGTATCTCCGGAGTCCATAAAGTTTTCCCTCCACTTTCTTGCTATTGACTGACTGTACCCTTTGAGAGGACCCAGTTCTACACATGCTCTGGGAAATCTAAGTCATCGAGAACATTCGAGATTGAGAAGACAAGAAAGGCAACGGGAAATGGTCAGTGTTGATAAGAACTCTGAGGACGTTCGAAGTACCACTCGTTTTCCATCCAGATTTTTAGAAGCATGGTGAATGTATGTGAAATTCCAGTTTTATTACCGCTTTTTCGAGGGTTACTATTAGGTATACCAGAACCTGACGTTGTAATGGTGGTGCTAGGTTCATCGCAAAAATCGCATCTCAGGCGGGAATCGAACCCGCGTCTCAACCTTTCCGGACTGTGTACTAACCGAGAAGCAAACACTGTTCAAGTTAATGTTCGCACCTTCCCTGACAGGTGTGGTACCAATTTACCCGACCACGGAGGGATGGAAGGCTTGGTTAACCTGGCCGCGGATCGATCACTTGACCGTATGGCTAAGGGTAGCGCCTCTTACCGCTGAACCAGACGTGAGAAAGGAAAACCAACCTCTTCATAACAAAACTGTCTAGAAACCGCCTTAAAAGGCAACAACACAAGGTCAAGAAGGATGGTAAAGTCACCATTTGGGAGAGAAACTCTTCACTTCTCAGGACCCAACTTTGGTCAGAAAAACGACAGTACCCATGGAAATCTTCCTCAGTGGCTCATATGGGTCCCGCCGCGATTGCCCGTTACCTCGTTACAGTACTCCCAGGGACGCATTTCATCAGTTCAGCTCGCCGCCTTTTGCTACATGCTATTTGTCCATTGTTTTATTTTAATTTTTTTAGTAAGGATTCTGCTTCTCCTTTATTCGTTCTTTACGGTACTGCGCGTACCGATCCTCGGCTGGTCCTGCCTTCCGTCCGTTTCGAGCGAGTGTCCAAGAATGAATTTTGACCCGCCCGGGCTGCCCTTATAAAGGAAACCAAGGGGCGGGACCCGCGTGTGCTCCGCCCCTTGTCCTTTATATAGGCACGCCAAGGGGCGGGACCGCGCGTGCTCCGCCCCCTGACGTCCCTCGGCCAGCCCGCGCTCCGACGCCGAGGATCGATAACGACGCTAACGTGTTAGAACATGGCAACCATACAACTTCAACATGGCACAGAAGAAAATACAAAGGCGATCAAATATCATATTGCATCACATGCCGCCGCCACCGCGAGAATCGCCTCGATTCATTGAACGCGTCCTGTCCGAAAGCGGATGTCGTGGCAGTTCGGTCTGACCTCGATCTCGGCTCCTCGTGCATCCATGCTCTTCGTCTCGACAGTTTTTACGGCGTGCGTCCATCGGGTCGGTCCGGCGCGAGTGTCTGTCGCCGCTACGGTTTCTTCGGGAGCAGGAGGGGGAACGGTTGCGGGAGGGGCTTTTATTATAGGACAGTTGGGGGGCACGGGAGTGGTCATTCAATCGGCGCCGTTTCCTCGAATCGTGGCGGGGGTCACGGAAGGTGATTTTCATTTGCTGCCGTCTGCGATGGGGGTCCTGAATGACCCAAAAATTGGGCTTGTGCTCTTCCTTACGTCTTCGCTCCTTCAGCAGCTTCTCCCGACGTCGGTGTTCTTTTAATTCAGGCGACGCATAATCGAACTCGTCGATTCGGATTAAGTCACTGACCGTGACTCTTAACTTTTTCAAGAACAGCACGACTTGATCCGCGCTAAGGAGGGCATTCCCTTTCCTCGGTCGTGTTCCCAAACACATCGCTGGGTGCGAATACGGGGCCTGCTCCAGAACATCGCTATAGTGATCTCTCACGATAGCATCAAAGGCCCGTTCCGGCGCCGTCATGTATTTTACAAATTCGGCGCAAATTCTGCCCATATGGGCCCACTCCTTAGCATTGTCGTCGTGGTACGGGGACGGGAAGAACGCCAATGTTCCCCCGCATTGGAGGTGTCGTTCCAGCGCTATTAGCACTTGTCGCATTTGGCGGCTTTCCGGGGTCGACTCGGGCCACACGATGATCACAGAGGTTGTGATCGGCATGGCGATCATTTTCTGAGCCAGGGCGCTCCAGTCTGGGTAGACGAACGGCACAACGTGGCTGGGGTAGTCTACCTCTGCGTTCAGCCTTGCGAAGGGTGGTGGCAGGGCGAGGAACACGTCCTGGTCGCGGTGGATCGTCCCCGGCAGCCTAGTATGGTCGAGCATGGCGATAGCAGTTACGAGCCGATCTCCAAGGTCATAATTGAGGGGAGTCGGAAACACGGCCGAATGCTCTAGCTGGACTCCGCGGGCCTTATCAACAGCCTCGGCATAAACATCGCATCGACGCCGGTGCGCGTCTACGGCCAGAGCTAGTCCATAGGGGGTGATGTAACTGGAGTTCTTCTTCCTGAGTTCTTCTTCCTTTCGTTCGTCCCCCCAGCAGGACTGCTCGGCAATGGAGGCGACGTTCGCCAACTGGAACATATCGTTCACCTTCTTCGCCCTTGCCATTGGATGGCTCAAACTTGGAAGGGCCACATGCGCCATTTGGTTGAAGAGACCACAGCCACACTGGTGGCGGAGATGTAGCGGATGGTCAATGCCGAGGAGCGATCTGCAAACAGACAACCGATTACACAGGATTGGTGAGTGTGGGTGTTGCTGATTCTTCCGGGGTCTCCCCCGTTTCCCTCGCGACCTGCCCGTAACCAGCGGTGCGTTCGTCATTGACTTGGGCAATTTCCTTAGTCCATCGAAGGGAACTCTCAGTGGCTCTTTATTATGGCCAATGAGTGTGATCAGCGCGCTATTCTCGCTGACTTCTATCACCCTATAGGGTCCTTCCCATCGATTCGTGAGTTTAGGGTTGCGTGCATTCCTCTCACTAGGCACCCTCATGTATACTCGGTCGCCGGGCTGGAGAGGGGAAACTTTTACCCTATGGTCCCTGTCATAGGCCTTTTTCATCGCCGCTCTCATTTCCTCGTTCACCTGGCGTGCATAGTCTCTCGCAATACGGGTGCTTTCGGCAACTTCGTGGGTATATGCCTCCATGTCCACCATATACTTACTGACCGAAGGTTCTGAGACAGCCTCCCAAGGTACGAAAGCATCGAACCCATGTAGTAGGAAGAACGGAGATTCACCAGTCGCTGTGTGTGGCGTTGTGTTATACGCGAATAGACAATACGGGAGCATCTTGTCCCATTCGCACGGGACCTGAACCTTTTTCCTAAGCATCCCTATGAGCGTCCGGTTGAACCTCTCGGTGATTCCGTTTTCGCGAGGATTATAGCCCTTCGTTAATACACGCTGGATTCCCATCATCCTGCTTAGCTCTTCCATGAGTTTGTTGTCAAATTCTCCTCCTTGGTCGGAGAGCAAACACTTCGGCTGGCGTCCGCCTTCGGCAACCCATCGCTCGAAAAATACTTTGGCCACCGTTTCTGCGTCTTTGCTCGGGATCGCATAAGCACCAGCCAGTTTCGAGAAGTGGTCGATCACGGTGAGGATATAACGGTTCCCGCTGGATGTCTGTCCTATCTCCAGAACATCGATGCCGACCAATTCAAATGGCTTCGAGGTTACTATGGGCTTTAGCGGTGGGGTCAAGGAAGGATGCGTGTTGTGGCATAAACACTCTCGACACTCTTCCGACCATCTCGCCACATCCCGGCCCAGAGTTTCCCAGAAGAATGACTTCGAGAGTTGTTTCTTGACCTTTTTCGCTCCGAAGTGACCCGCTAACAGTCCTCCGTGTGCTTCGTCGAACAAAGCTCTGCGCTTCGACGGTGGTACCACCCTCTTCTTGCGATCGTTTTCCAGCATAACGAGGGTCCCATTTTCTAGCATAAAGTCCGCTACCTTGAATTTGCGCGAAACTTCAGGGAATACCACGTTATTAGTTAGCTGTTCCGCTTCCAGAGCATCTATTACTTTGCCATAAACTGGGTGTTGGCGCAGTTCCGTTGTCCAGTCAGACTCCTCGACTACCGCGCCCACTATGAGCTCATTTGGAATGGGGTCCTCTGCCGCCTCGTTGTCCACAGGTGTCGCGCCGCGGCTCAGGGCGTCCGCCACCCTATTCGCTGCTCCTTTGAGGTAGACAATCTTTACATCGTATTTTTGCAGCTCCAGAGCCCATCTTAAAACTCTCGCGGAGAGGTTCGATCTCTTGAAGAGCGCGGTCAAGGCCTGATGATCAGTGAAGACTTCTACCGGCAGGCAATACACTATGAGTGGTCAGTCTGCAAAGATTTCCCTGCCGACGACATCTCTCAAAAAAAGTGATGAAAAGGAAAAGAAAAATAAAAAAGGAAACAACGTGATTTCCGCACAGAAACGGAGACAATCTGGCGAGGAGAGAATTACAGCTTACTGGAGGAGGACAGGAAGAATTCGGACACGGCATTTGTCATTACAACAATATCGGAGACCAAAAATTATCCTATCCTACTATATAATCCTGCTATATAATAAGCGAAACGCAGGCGATGTTTGTCATGGGTGGCTCATATGGGTCCCGCCGCGATTGCCCGTTACCTCGTTACAGTACTCCCAGGGACGCATTTCATCAGTTCAGCTCGCCGCCTTTTGCTACATGCTATTTGTCCATTGTTTTATTTTAATTTTTTTGTTTAATTTCAAATCTTTATTTCAGTTCATGTATTTTTGTTTTTAGTGTGTATTTAACAGCCGTCTGTCGGCAGGCCGCTGAATGGCGGGTCTATGTAGAGATCAATTCCAGACTATCAGCAGTTGAAAGATGGTCCTTTTTCCTAGGAGAAAAAAATGAACAATAGCAAAACGATGGATATGGTCTAAAGGAATGCAACAGAGCTTTTGAAAGCGCTCGTTCCCCAAAACTAAGAGACTGATGAGTGATCACTGATAAAATGGATTCTTCCAACTGGTCAAACCACTGATTCGAAAAAAAAATTCAGAAAAAAATACGATGATGTGGATGACGATAGAAGAGAAGGTAAGATCGTCGCCTGAGCTGAGTTGCGAGTTGCGAAGCGCAAGTGCACGAGCAGAAAAACCCTAATTGTCTGAAGAGCCGCGTCACGAAGCTCTACCGCTGAGTCATTTTGTGAAAATTCCCTCAAGAGAACACGCAACGCTGGCATGGGCCGGACGAGTGACGAGCAATGAGCATCGACAGCAAAGCTAATGAAAAGTTAAATCGATCAGGAAATAAGCACTCGACATAGCAATCGCCACATAACGCACGTGATAAAAACAAATCAGAATTGATCGTGCAGACGGTCAAAATCGTTTTTTTCAAAGTTGCTTTCGTAGCACTAATTAACCATCTACAAATAATTTGTTGAGAACTATCGCTGCAGAATAACTTCGTTTGAACTCTACGCTTTCATTATTTTCAACCGTTCTGGGGCACAGCAGAACAAAATGACCTAGAATTTCCCATAAAAGTGCAAAATTCATCATTTTGTGGAAATGGTGTGGTTGACGTCGACATCGTCAAAAACATCGACTCAAGAGCCATGTTTAGGGCTAGCATTAGTTCCATCAACGTGACATGCTGACAGTACCAGTAGTTTACGCCTAGTAGTTTACGCCAATCGCGTCGCGAGGCGATTTGCGCTAGAACCCGCAGAAACGGCCCTCAGCTCTGCTTGAATGTTCCCTCTCCTCAGACCCTACCTGAAAATTCACTAACTGAGGTTATATACTTCGGATTATTTAATGGGTGTGGACCCGGTAGGTGACAGTCGTTTCCAAAATTGCGAGCAAAGCTCAGTGAAATGGTACACTAGGGCGCTGAGATCAGAATGGGCTAAGTGATGCCTTTGATGAGACCTCAGCAAGATCGATGAATCGAACGAGATCACCGTATTAGGGTCTCCGGGAAGTATTTGCCGAAAATTTCAAGTTATCACAGGTTTTACACGAATGATCAGGAAGTTTGCATGGTGATGCTATATAAAGGCGTGATCTACGTCTATACACGCATCACAATCGATATTGCTCTCGACGCGCTTTTCACCTTAAAATGGCCGAAATGTCACTGTATATCCGGCATGTTCTTCGTTACGAGTTCGAGTCCCGCCATTCCGCAGCTGAAGCCCATCGAAACTTGTGCAAAGTGGTCGGTTCAGAATCTTCTTCTGAAAGATCTGTGCGCTTCTGGTTCCAACGCTTCAAAGCCGGAAACATGGAGCTGGTAGATGGAAATTATTTGGCAGAATAATAAACTGTTGTTTGAAAACTGTGTTGTTTTGAATATTGCTGTGATTTCGGCAAATACTTTCCGGACACCCCAATAGTTAGCAATGCGGGGTGATGGCTAAGAGGGTGAATTTGACGAGCAAATTCATAGCCAACATCCCAACCAAGCCCACAGACGACCGTTACACCTTTTGTGGTAAAGAAAACCCAAGCCATCTATGTAGGCCACACTTCTGGATAATGAGTCGATATCAATGATGAGAAACATGTGCCCAGAATAACAAATTCAAAATTGGCAAAAGCTATGCGCAAAAAGTGTCATCTTTAGAGAACAAATACTGGCTTTGTTCGTAAACAACGGATTCGGAATCGAATTAGGTTGTGCGCTCTCACTGGCAAGTGAAGAAAATTGTACTACTTGAGTAGGAAATAAAAGACGCTAAGAGAGGAAGGGAGAGATGAAGGGAAGGAACTGAGACCGTAACAAGTGCAATGACGTTCTGCAACCTAAGAAAAAAACCTATCTCCAAGGGTAAAACTTGGTCTGGATAGGTAGCTGTCTCTGAACCATCGAAGAACTGTACGATTTCAGGAGCTCTTTTCATGAACGGTTCTTGTTCAGGGTGCGTAGTGTAGTGGCAAAGGCGCTACACGTATCTGCACGATTGAATGAAAGATCGATCCTCGCCCAGGCCAACAAAGCTTAACACCAGTTTACGGTGGCACCAGACTTGTCACCGGAAAGATGAAGACGTTGGCTTGACTAGCCCAAATAAGCTATTGTACAGGCCAAATGTGCATTCAGACTGCGACTAGGATTCTGAATGGAAGGTGAGTGCATGGCGCATACAGAGGGTATTGATCGTTGTCGATCACTCTGCAGACTTTGTGCAAAAATATGTCAAAACCTAAAAAAAGTATGTCGAAACCCCAAAAGCAACAGAATGGAGGCCACTGAATAGAAGAACAGAGAAGAAAAATATGTTCAGTTGTTATGAAAACAGCAGCAGACTCAGTTCGAATTACCCTGATCAGCGTGATGGTTGGAATTATGGGTTACGGTATCGTAGGATGATTGTGTGCACTTGAACCGAAACACGGAATTTTACGCGGTAGTGTTTTATAGTTCTAAATGCGATCTAATCTAGAATCAGCTCTTTCACACTACGAAGGTCAAAGAAAAGAAGAGCTGAAGAAAAATGGTCGATAAATTGTTCAGAGGACGCCAAAGAGGAGAGATCAGCCTTATCCAGTGCAGCTTGTGGTTGTCCATAGAGTGTGTTCGAATAATCCGCGGACGAGAAGCCGCAGACACGGCTCTGTGGTGTCGCGCTCTTCGTAGAGGCGGAATAATTAAAACGACACCGCCGGCACACAGAAAATGAGAGCAATAAAGCAACACAATTGGCCCCGATCCGTGGCTCACGGGGCGGAGACGACAGCCGATGTACGGAAATCAGAGACTGACGTACGCAGCGGTTTTTGCTCCGTCATCCGCCAACACCGATTTCCAGCAGGAAACCCGTCATTTTTGAATTAAGGATGACGGCCAGTAATCATCCCATACTGCTGATAAAAAGTCGAAGTCAAGTGATTGGCGTTTGTTGGTTCCTTAAAGTCGCGCCACGCATTCGTCTTTCATTCAGTACCGTAGACGCACGGTGAATGCGCAATTAATCCACGCGACGATTATCAGAGAGCAGCTGCTGTTCGACGCAGTGTCTTCACCATCCCAGACGAGTATGGTACCAATTTAGGTGATCGCGAAGGAGTGGAACGCCTGGGCCCGGATTCACGACGGGTATCGGGGCTATATACCCCTAAATATACCCCGAACGGTGCTTAAACCGATATTCGTGAACGCGCGAATATTCGTTTACTTATCCTAAACTTCCCATGTTAAACGTAATCTCTAATCGACTCTGCCGTCTGGTTCTGGCCGAACCGCAACGCAGGAGCATTTCTTCTAGCTGCGCCGCGGTTCTAAGCTAGAGCCACACGGCAGAGTCGATGAGATGACCGCAGTGAGTGCGATTGCGGCAGTTGCAAAGGCGTCGAGGTCTCCAAAACCCCGTTCTTCACGAATCAGAAATGGCCGCAGATTAGCGGTATCGAGCGGGTATAACGCCGACGAGGTATCGGAGACCGCTCATTCCATTCATGAATCCGGACTCTGGTTAACAAGAGGGTCGATCGAGCGCATAGCTACGATTCAGCAACGTAACGGAGAAAAAAAAGGAGTCGGTGACCTAATCGAATCGTCAGCTCCTTTCATGAATCTGGACAGAGTATGAGATACGGTTTCGATTTATGAGCAGAATCACGCTAGTTGGCCTATCAAGACAGCCTAGTTATTTGAACAAACATGGAGTAAAAATCGATGGTAAACTTCTACCTCTGACTAGATGGCATGGAACCTGATTGTCGACACTAAACGCCACCCCAGAGTAACGAAATGCTGCAAAAGAGACAAGCTTACGGTGCGAAAAATTGGTGGGAACAGAGTCACGTGAGAAACGGAGAAGACGTCTTTCTCAGTGGTCTTAAAAAGCCACTGTTACAGATGCCGAAAATTTCGTTTCATTGAAATGGAGCCGTTCAAAGCTTCGAGGACATGAGCCCTTCAAAACTGATGAGCGAGGTCGATGCAGCGTTGGCGAGAGCGAAAAAACCAAGGTGATGAAAATGCAATTTCAGACCGGCAGCAAATTAAACCGAAACATCGCTTCACATGATTCGCCTCTACGATTGGCATTCAACCAGGTGATCAACAGAATATTAATTTTTATAAATACAGAAGAAATTTATGGTGGAGTTAAGGCGCAACACGCAGCACAAAGGAAAATTTTGAATGAATTTTTGAATGATAATAAATTGAAGGTGTTAGCGCCCACTTTAGGCATCTGTAAGAGGAGGAATAGGAACATCAGGTGATCGTCGATCATAGCAGGCCAAAGGAGTACCGCTGAGAATACTGGGCGCTGAAATGCTCCCGGTTTACTCTTCGCCTGATTATCATGCACTTTTGCCTCGTGAGAATCTGATTTCGACGGCGACGGCTCGAAATTGAATTCGCACGCGCACACCGGCCGCTTCAGCTACCCCACCTTTTTACTCCTCCAGATGAGCGATCGATAATTGATTAGGCAGCCTATTTTACCATATCGGAAATTCGGCCCAAGAAAACCTAATGCGCTGAGCTCGTGCATTTCTGTCGACAGGAAGGGTGATAGAGATTTGACGACAGAGGAGGATTCTCCCTTTGGGAAAATGAGAAGAAAATTGTCCAAGTTCTACTGGACGAAGTACTTTTCAGCACCGGTAATCGTTTGGGTAAACTCAAAGCAGCCGAGAGGACCACAGCGACACAAAGAGGCGGGCAAGTTGAAAGATCAACACTAGGGCTAACTGCATATAAGTGCGAAGAACGGACGCCAACTGCCGGCAATTACGGCTAAGGAAGTGGATGTCAACCATAAAAAACGGCTGGCTAGGTGGAATTTTAAAAAATTGAATCAGATCCTTCTCACCACAAAAAGGAGGGAAATTCTTCCTGCTGTACTTTTTTCAAACCCTACGTAACCACTTTATCCGTTAGACGGTGGAGAACAGAAGGAATCTTCTTGATGAAAATCAGCTGTAAATGGTTTTGAGAGTAGTCCTGTGAGTCCTGAGGGAAAATGAAAAACTATCGATATCCGAACTACGTCGGCGAATTGTGCAGAATACCCTCTCAGCCAAAAAGTCTTCCGGAAGTAAGGGAGCTCTGCCCTGAGGGCATTTACTTGGGCGTAGTTCTCATAGACGATCTTCGTCTTGGATTTCTGCTCGTCTGATCTTCCACCGTCCAGAAGAGGTGTCGAGCGACAATTTGGTCCCCTAAATCCTTTCTAGTCGTGGAAGGGACTTTCGGGGAACAACATATGAAAAGGACAGTCTCTTATCAAACATTGGTGGCGTCAATTTCCCTGAGTGATCTTCGGCGCAGATCGATCGCTCGATAGTGCAACCTAGCTGGAATCGATGACTTTAAGACGACCCAAACCCAGGTTCATCGATGTAAAAGCAGCTGGTATTTGCACATTTGCCACTTTTCCCCGTCAAGCACGACCATTACACGAGCAGATGAGTACCCTCCCGATAAATATCGGTTGTTACACCAACACCAGCCAACATTGGGTACAGTGGAGCAAAGCGCTGCTCTACCGGTATCGTCCGAATGCTTAAACCGAGTATGATCTGGGCCAGCATTCACGACGGGTATCGGCGTTGTAAACCTGAAATATAACCCGAACGGAGCGCAAACCGATATTCGTGGACGCGCGCCGAGGTTTAGACGGGGTTTAGGAGGGGTCTTCGACACCTCGCGATGAGGCAGAGTTTCGGAGACCTCGACACGAGACCTTTGTCTACTTAACTTAAGCTTCCCATGTTGTACGCAAACTCTCATCGACTGTGCCGTTTGGGCCCAGATTCATGAACGGACGAGCCTTCTCCGAAACCGCGTCACAGCCAGAATCAGACGGCAGAGTCGATGAGAGATTGCGTTTAGCATAGGAAGTTTAGGATAATTAGACAAGGGTGGCAGCCGTTCGGGCTATATCTCGGAGTTTATCGAGGGTTTACCAATGATGAATCTGGGCCCTGGTTCTGGCCGAACCGCAACGCAGATGCATTTCTTCTAGCTGCGCCGCGGTTCTAAGCTAGAGCCAGACGGCGGAGTCGATGAGATGCCCGCAGTGAGTGCGATTGCGGCAGTTGCACCATAAGCCGTCGAGGTCCCCGAAACCCCGTCCTTCACGAATCAGAAATGGCCGCAGATTCGCGCTATCGAGCGGATAACGCCGACGAGGTATCGGAGACCGCTAGTTCTGTTCATGAATCGGGCCCTGGATGAATGCTCTGAGTACTGAAACGGGGTAATTACGGTCATTGCACAGTGAGCTGTAAGGCGATCTTTGTGAAACTCCATCCACTGTAAGAAACTGCTTTGGAAATTGTGTGGCAAGAATTACTTCCGGCTTCTTTAGCGTATTAAGGGTGTTGGAGCCGGTAACTTTGAACCGATTCGACTCTATTCTGATTCCAGATCTCTCGCTGTTTGCATACATAGGGTGGACGCAGCTGGGAACGATGTCGAGGAGGCAATAAGACGGCAGAAGAGCGTTGACGTTGCGGTGGGGTGGACAGCGCCGGCGAGAAGATATTTGATATTTGTTGGAACTCTGTCACACAGCCCTTCTCGGGCTCATCTATTCGACGAGCCCACGAATATATACGGCCAGGCCAGAGCACGGACTGAAGAGGGCATAAAACCTGGCTACGCCGCAGACCACGACAGCCAGACGGAATCAATTCCGCTCGGCAAATAAAATAGTGGCTACCGTGTGAATCTGCTAAATATCATGGCTGAGAAGAAATTCGACGACGACGCGGACGAGGTCCGTTTCGACTGAAATTGGCTTCGAGTCGATGAATAGACCCGACTCCCAGAGGAGTGCTTTGTTCTCGCCTAGTAGATGGAAGTTGCCGGGTTTCAGGACAAAACTGATGCCAGTCGGCAGGATATCGACGTAGTTTCTTCTAAGTGTCGTTTCCACTAAAAAATTCAATCCACTGCTAATTTTGAACCCTTTGAGCTTCGCAAAAACGACTCCAAGTCTTGAAAAAAAAGCACAAAAAAGAGAGGAGAAGAGTTTCGGAGAAGGGAAAAAAGTAATTCTAATCCAAGATCGGAAGAGTCACTTCTTTCGAGTTCATTCGAAGAGAAAAGCATGAAGAATTCGTCAATATAGATGCTGAAGCCTTCCAAAGGTAAATACCTCGAGCCAGACTTGTACCGAAATCTACATTTCAACCTCAAATGCTATCCTAATGCACAGTGCATTACCCTTGAATACCATGAATTTTCCTCGAATGTTTAAAAGACCCACTACACAGCAGTGGAGGGAGGTTGATGCTATATGATAGAACTTTGCGGATGAATCAATCATCCAATTTGCTCAAAATCAAATATCTCAGAAGGTTCAAGCAGATAACAGGAAAGAGTTGGGCTACTTTCTGGACAATTTAAATCACAAAAACAACAAAATTTCTGGCTGCCCGAATAAAATGTCGACCGTACAGAACTTTAAAAGTTCATTTTTCCTCATTCTCATTCTTGTTATCGGTAGCAGCCAATTTCTTCGACAAAAGTTGACCCCATTCTGTCGACTATGAGGGGACAAAATGAGCGCTGATCACGAGCCCGATGAGGTTCTTGGAAATTCACGAGATGAGTCAATCATCCAATTTGCTCAAAATCAAATATCTCAGACGTTTAAAGCAGATAGAAGGAAAGAGTTGGGCCACGTTCCGGACAATTTTCTTCGAAAACACAAAAAAAACAAAATTTCAGGCTGTCTGACGGTGGATAACTTTAGGAGTACACAACTGTCCAGGAAAATCTCATTCTTGCTATTGGTAGCAGCCAATTTCTTCGACGAAGGTTGGCCCCATTCTGCCAAAAAGAGCGCTGATCACGAGCCTGATGACCTTTTTGGAAATTCACGAGATTACGGTGTAACACCAGCTTACTGTAGCAGACCGTAATCGCCACAATTCTCCAATCCGATTGCAAATCCGCTATCAACTATTTGAACAGCCTTCTGCTCCATGCGGGATGCTTCGAGCGCCAGAGGGCTGGGAAAACTAGAGCAGAGATAAACCATTTAAGGCATAAGAAAAGGAACAGGATTATCTAGAATGGAATGAGGAGAATGGAAAGTCCAGAGCCGACCAAACATCGGATTTTTCCGAGAACAACGCGGCCGCTGAACTGATGAGCTTCGGCGGAACACGTGGCTCGAGCACTGTGGTATGGCGGAGAAGCGAACACAGCACCAGATGTCAGACAAGCGCCGCTGGCAGCGTTCAAATCCGAGGAAACTCGTCCCCAGGGAGGGCGCTGTCCACGGGAGCTGACGGACGGCTCTTTCAACGCCGAGCGAGCGCCGTGCACGTCGAATGTCTTTCGGTGACAGGGAAGAATGCCGCAAGTGGGCAAAGTCTAAGCCCAAAAGGACAACTCGGCCAAAGTCGTCCATCTTCTGGCCTCGCTCAGCTGTAGCGAATGGTGGTGTTTAGATGAAAATCAAATCAAAATCAAAAAATCAAAATCAAAACCAATCGAATCAAAAAGGCAATCACCGTCAATAGGTGAGACCATTAGAGTCCACAAAGGCTGACCGTTCTAGGTGGAATATGCGAAAGGGATGTTACACTACTTTCTGTGCAACGATTTCTCAGTCATCCCATAGCTGACACACTGTTTTCGATTGAGAAATGCCACCGGAGCCGCTAATCTGCACTCCCACAAAAATCAGTAAATTACGGATGCATGGCGCAGTCCATAGGAATCGATATGTCCCTCACAATGGAACTTTTGGAGATCTCAGCGTGTTTTCTACGACTAGCACTCAAAAAATTGCATGTAGAGCTAGTTCACCCGCGAAATCAGAGAGAAGTGGGAATGGGAAAAATCCTTTTCAGAAAAAGAAAAAAGAGTTTGGAAGAATTAAGAAGTTGCCAGGTAAAACCTATCAGGAGCAGGCTAACTATAGATGATGAAAGATGATAAAATTGGTAAAAGTCGACATTGGTCTCGCTGTCCATATCATAAGTTGTTCACTAGCTATCGAAATGCCAAAATTTATCAGGAGTCGGATGAGTAAAAAAATAAATTTTACGGATTTAAATCTCGAGCAAGGCAACAGCGCAGTAGTGCTTGGTTCGAGAAAAAGTGAGGATGGGAGGTGATGGTGATTAGTCGTTGTTGGTCGTTCTCTGGAGGTTGGATCGATCAAACTGGTAGGAATCTCTACACTATCAAATAAGATATCAGGACATTCAGCAACATTGAGAAGGTCCGTCCAAAATTCAATGCATGCTCATCGCGCTTTTAAGGGTCCCCACAGAATTGAGCACTTCAGAGGACTATGCCGACTAATTAGCAAAGATCGAATGCATCACGATAGGTCCGCCAGCGGCAAAAGTGCAGAGAGGTGCCCTTTGACGGCGCAGGATGGCTGATGAAGGTTGGTAATGCATTTTCAAAGAAGGAGAAATAGTAACTACCTCAAAACCCAGGAGCCTCCACCCCCACCTCCACCAGTCAAGGACGACTACAACGTTGTGTCTATCCACGAAAAGCGGCAATTTCATCGAAATTCGCTATATTTATCGGTCAAGAAATATATTCACCCGTTTTCGCTGTTTGAAATGATCTAGTAAGTCGATATAACATCAAATAAATGGAAAAGGAGAAAAGAATGGGAGCGAAGCGTCGTAGGCTTTCCAGGAGGGATAAAAAAGGAGGGTTCAACAGAAGTGAAAAATGACCCTCGACTGAGATGTTCAGTTGAATATTCGACTGGAAAGTTGACAAATGACAAGTCGCAGAGTCCCGAAAATACAAATCCGCTCCACTGCATATCAAATTGAGCTCCTCCTTGACTTACTTCCGTTGCATCATTGTATTTTATTCGAAAATTGAGATTCTCTTGGGATGACACATCTTCTTGCGCCTCTAAATTCTCTTGAATCTAGAGTTGTATAGATATAGGACTACTTCGGTGAAAGTACATTGACGTTCGAAAATGAAAGGTTGTTTTTCCTTACAAAACGTGACACTCAACCAACTAGCATTCAAATGCAGCTAGACTGATGAAAGCCGAGCGAAAAATCCGAAAAGATCATCCCAGCCGAATGCAGAAAATCGGTCACCATTTCAATTAGGACGAAACAGAGCTATTTGACTTTAATTGGAAATTCGTCAGTTCCAATGAAGTGCCCATTTCGAAGCAGTGACTCATTTTGACTCTGATGAAGCTTGAGAATCCAAGAGAGTGAAGATGGAGTGGAGTAAAGGAGAATCTTCAAATACTTCACGACTATTCTACATAATGAAATGGTGTGGAACTTCCACACTAACCATGGAAATAGGAAATCGGAACTGGCGATGAACCAGGACTAAACCAAGGAAACCGTGAAGAGCAGCGTCTGACGGGTGCTCGAGTCCTGCGTTCGCAAAATAAGATACAAGTTCTTATGAACAGCCATTTTCTGCTAAACGAGGATCAATTCAGGGTAGCTAAAATAAAATGTTGGAAAGCAGAAATAGCTGAAACAGACATCTTCCCATATATATTTGGAGATGCTAGGTTATTCGCAAAACGCTGACATCGGACGGGAATTGAACCCGCGCCTTTCTGTTAAACACTAATACATATATAAGTCATTCAACTAGGTCTCGTCTATAAACCGTTATACAAAAAGCGGCAAATAGCAGAATAGTTTCGTGTTGACATCTTCACCACTTTAAATTTGGAAAATTTTGCCACGAATGATATACAAACGATGCTACCTAACCTGTCAGGCTAAAATCTACAGAATGCGCAAAAGTTACCCGGAAAAATACATCACAAGCCACAACTACTGCCAAAATTGGATTCTGAGCTTCATATTGGAATATGTTATTTATCTATACTACATGCAAACACTCTCCAAGTTTGAGCTCTTGAATGCTTGCACGACGGTAATAGCAAAACGAAATCTGAAACTATCGGCCATCATCAGTCTACACCTCTCTGCTCGTACTGCTATTTTTACCTCAATTTTCCTCAATGTTTTTGAGCAGACTGATTTTCTAGTCTAGTAGGTCTTCGAGGAAAAAGTGTGCTCTATCTGATGTGCAACTTTGCTGCCTCTGATAGCACCCTTAACGAACACATGAAATGATTTCGATGAGGACTACCTGCGAGCCACGAGTTATTCGTTTGGCGGAATTGATAACAACTTTTAGAACTAAGCTTTCAACCTAATATTGGAGTAGTGGATACGCATACACTAAACTCAAATGTATTCCAAGCCTGAGTTCATTTGAGTTCACAATGTGTGAATGGCAAAGCCAAATCGAGAAAGATCAGCAATCATCGACTCACAATTTTGCTGTCCCGCGCCGCACAGTACAAGATGGCTGACCTGTGAACTCACGGGATTTGAGCCGCCTTAGTTTCTTTTCTGATCACTTACTAGGAGCGAGAATTCCTCTACACAACACAAAAATTTCGCTCCATTGGAAGCTCCCCTGGCTGAGGCAAAGAACGATATAGTAGAAGTCTACCTCCGTGCCATGAGTTATGGGTTCGCTACTCGTCTGAGGACATGTATCCGTAACATAGGGAGCCACTTTGAAGGAACTTGATACTTTTCTATTAGTAAGGAAATAGAGAAACTGTTTGTTAAGTTTCATTGTCAGTTCTACATTTTTGTTGAAGTTACAATGTGATATTTTATTCCGGGTAATTTTTGCGCACCCTGTATTGATTTTCTATTCTGTGGAAACGATCATCATCACAAGATCATCCATTCGAATGCTGTTACACTGGTTCATTTTCTGGCGACTATCTTTAACAGCGGACAAAGGGATAGAATAGAATGATCAATTCTTAGTGATTTCAGTTCTATGAAATGAGCACTACAAATAGTCGAAGACGACGCAACGAAGCATTCGGACACGGATGGAGTTGGCAGAGTGAAAGCGATGAGCGTTGTCATCAATCATCGAAAAAAAGTGGGGGATCCATAGCACGGCTGTTCACCACGTGTTATCAGAGCAGCCAGCAAAGGTCCAACGGAAAGGAAATTTGGAAAGTGCCCAGGAAGGAACCAGGGCCACCGATAGGGAATACTGAGGCGTCGCGCGGATTCTGAGGGGAAGGCGGGATTCTTCATTGGAATGTTCGCCGCCGCCGCTCCCCGGAGAGAGAATCGAGCCGTCGGCCGTTGGTTGTTTGCTTGGCTACGAGCACTGACAAGCTTCGAAATTAATTGAAATAAGCCTAGCCTAGAATGAAATAGGCACTGCGGGCAACAACGCTCAGCGACGAATTACGAAAACGACAATGAAAAAAGGAGAGACGAGGTGAAAGAAATCCTATGAATATGAAAGTGGCGCCAATTTGCAGCAACGAGAAATATCCGACACCAGGAAATTCTCCCCTATCGGTAGGCTATTGTGCAAAGGAAGGTCTATACTTTAGTCGCGCATCATTGCAGAGGCGATCACCACTCGGATGAGCAAAATAATGGTGCAAAAACCTGACTGATCGTATCGTAGAGCGGCGAAAGAGCCGAGAGTCAACGAGTCCACAATCAAGCGAAACGAAAGCAGGTGAAAAGAAGGAAAAGTTAGAAAAGCCAGATTTCACCCCTACGTTTGTGATAGTGGTTTGTAATATATTTGTGCTAGCTTAGTCACTGTCAAGGTCCTAACTTCGGTTTTGAATTTGAATTTGTTTCAGCTTGTCTGGCGCTATTGTATAAATTGTTTTTTAGCGCGTCTTCGGACGTACAAAATAAAAATAAATAACAATTTTACGTCTAGAACCTGTTAACCTTTTACTAGAACCTTTGCTAGAGCCTATAAACGGAAAGGGATAAAATAATTTGGCCGAACTGCTTGTCAACAGGAAAAACGTAGATGTTCCCGACAAAATGAGTATTAGAAAGAAGAGAACTACAAAAAACTACAGCAGCTACAGAAAAGTTTTTCCCTTCACCTGACACCCCATTTTAGTCGCTTGAAAATTTGCGAAGATGAAAATAACAAGTAAAGGCGGAGAAGGCGGGACAATCGAACTGGGGTTAATATTACCTTGCGTCACGAACAGCAGCGGTTTTGCAGAAACATTGAGGAAATTATTGAGGGAGAGGGAATTTTTTGCCAGCCTAATAGAAACTTCAGGGCCCAGATTCATCATTGGTAACTCCCCAATAAACACATCTGAACGGCGCGCACCTTTGTCTACTTACACTAAAATTTCTATGTTAAACGCAATCTCTCATCGACTCTGCCGTCTGGTTCCTGCTGCGCCGCGGTTTCGGAGCCCGCTCAGTCTCCGAAACCGCGACGGTCTTTCGTGAATCTGGGCCCAGCTGAGAAAAAACCATACTGTCGAGAAAATGCTGCGCTCTCTGGAATAATTTTTGATTTCTCTGCTCGGTGAAAGGTCGAAATGATCCACTTCCAACATGAACGTAGTCTCTTCAAGTCTTCCCTCTACAAATCGCTTGAAAAGGAATTAGGTTGATGTCCATCGAGAAAACTGGGGTTCTAGTTCAACGGATAGCCGTTGGCGAGCCGACCTAGGTATTCTTCTTGAGAGAGAAAAAGCTGCGGCAGTGGGGACGAAGAAATAGGAAACGCCTCGTCCTCCAACCACGGCGACACGAGATAACGCATGTAAATTGAGTTAATGATGCGTGGTGAAGCACAGCACACGAGGATTTCTCGTTGCCGCTGCCGCTGCCGCCGTCGTAGGCGGCGGCAGCGGCGGCGCGGAATGCGAAGCTCTCGAAGAGCAAAAACAATCGCCTAAAGTGTTCATTTTCTCGTGGATGTCGCATGGAGCGAGACCGACACAGACGGGTGATGAGCGAAGGAAAGTGAGCGCGTTGCAAAGATCCGGAGCAGTAGAATCGGAAAAGGCCTGAGGAAGCTGAAACGATGGGAGGAGCGAGTGAGAGGACGTGATGGAGACGAATATTTCAGACGAATCTCAATAGAATATTAATATTTTGACCTCCCTACTAGAATAATCATCTTACCAGCCATGCGACGAAATTTGAAAATTCATACAGGACGAACATGGACATCCAGAGAGCACCTTCGAAAATTCATCGAAAAACGTCGACGCATGGCGTGCCGAGCAGTCGCCTGAAGTGTTGGCCAGAACGGCGCTGGCGATTGGGTATAACTTTTGCAGGAGGAGGAGAGTATTCGGGTTTGAGGGCCATCGGAGAATGATTTGGTGTGTTACCCAGGCATAGGATTCGAAGAGAGCACAAACAGGCGTAATGCACATGGGTAAAAGGGCATGAGATTCCCAACCGATCCAGCCCCCAGATTCATGAACCGACGAGCGATTTCCGAAACCCCGTCGGCGATAATCCCGCTCGATAAAGCGAGGTCTCCCAAACACTGCCTCATCACGAGGTGCTATAGTTATAGAACCGCGATGAACCCCGATTAAACCCCAACGCGCGTTCACGAATCGTGGTTTGCGCACCGTTCGAGGTATATGTCGGGGTTTATCGGGGGTTTACCAATGATGAATCTCGGCCCAGCAGGGCTTCCATGGGCTCAAAAGGGTAGCAGCTCGGTATCGCCTCCGGTGGAGACGGAGGTACGACAAACTCAATGAGACAAACACCGTTTCTTACAAGGCCAATCAGCATTGAGGCGCAAGTGTAGTACCATTTGAGAAGTCTACTAGGGGAATTAATATCGACCCACCAATACCACCTACAGTATTTTCGAAAGAAAACGAAAAGATTCAAAACAAGTGGAAACAACTAAATAAAAAGTAAAACAGAAAATTCTATGGGAAAGTTGCCTCCTCAGTGTTGATGCTCCTCAGCTGCTGCAACGCTTGGGATATCTTGGACAACCTTAAACAGGACGAAGAAAGAGAGAAGAAAGAAAGAAGAAAGAAGAAGGAGAAAGAAGAGGACGAGCAGCTGAACGAAACCAGCAAGAGGCATTGTTGACACCAACATGATCGAGGGATCGGTCCTCTCCCGGACTCGCCAATCCCTCCATCCCTCCAGGGTTGGGAAAATTGGCACCGAACTTATTTGTGGGGTCAAGACACTGACTTATATAGCGGCTGGTCCCCGTCGAGTCTTGGGTAAGTCGACTACGCTTCTACTATTCTGAACGGCAAACGAACGTGTGGCGCAGCCTCAGGGAACTGATCCGATCACTTTGCCTTCTACCCTTAGCAACCTTGATACGCCAGACCCACGCACCCTCCTTACCCAACCGCAAACACAACAACCGCCCCTTTCTGAGTTTGGCGCATCGAGGAAAGGCACGACATCCCACCGGCCCGAAACAGCCCGAAATCAGCACGTGGCGAAAGCTTTGGCTAAAAATTAAATCAGTCCGTGGAAGCGGAGCCGTGGAATCGATGTAAACCCTATCGTCACGGTAGCTGTTAGTGCGCTGGGCGGTCGAATCTCGTCGGCTATGCGCCAGATTCCCATCGTGAGCTTAGGGCCGTCATTTTTCTCACACCCGTCGGCGACCACTCGAATGGAACGATTTCAGCCGGGCGTTTTTCGCTTTCGGCTATCATCAGAAGTTCAAATTGCCCTTAGGTATCGACGACAGATGGGAGAACTTCATAGCAGAAATGATGAGATTGATGGAAAGAGTGAGCACGAACCCTAAAACTAAGGGCCCTTACAGACCCGACGACGTGCAATTTGAGCGACGAATTAGCCGTTATAAGTGCAATTGCGCGAAACACACGACGACGAGCATTCTCGTCCAACGCGACGTTTGCGGCGGCCGCATTGCTCTAATCGATACCGCGTTGCAACGCGCGGTCGGCCGCGTTGGACGAGAATGCTCGTCGTCGTGTCGTCGGGTCTGTAAGGGCCCTAAGGAAGCACCAGTGGCTAGCTTAGCCGGACGAGTTATCGCGTCCGGGTGAAGCTTACCCAAAGATCGCATTCTCCAAGTGTGCGAACATCCTCCCTTCACTGGCTGAGAGGGTGCCGCTGGACAAGCGGAATAACAGCTGAACAACGAAGTTAAATGGCTCTTCTATAAAAAAAACCCAAGGATGATCCAATATTGTAGCAACCATTTCCCTACGGAATACACGATTGCATAGGAAAAACGTCAAAGTCGACCCCATAATGATAGTCTGTACACTCAGGCAAGAGGACGAAGTCCGGAATGAAAGCTGACGCGATTCGCGGTGAAATTTGAAATGCCGACGATGGGAGCATGGAATTTCAAATAAGGTGAAGTGAGATTCAAGAAAACAATTAAGGAACTGATAATATGATAAGTCAGAGACTGATAATGCAAAATTCCATACTGAACCAGCGACATAAGAAAATGTGGCGCCTTTTCCCGATGGAGCAGCAATCAAAGGGCCCTTATAGACCCGGCGACACGACGACGAGCATTCTCGTCCAACGCGGTATCGATTAGAGCAATGCGGCCGACCGCGCGTTGCAACGCGGTATCGATTAGAGCAATGCGGCCGTCGCAAACGTCGCGTTGGACGAGATTGCTAGTCGCCATGTGTTTCGCTCAATTTCATGCTCAACGGCTAATTCGTCGCTTAAAGTGCACGTCGTCCGGTCTGTAAGGGCCTTAACTCTTATTAGAGCTTCAAATGTTTCTGTAAAAATGAAAGATTGGAACGTAGATTCAACTGACTGAAAGGTGAAATTGAAAAGCTGTGTCTGAAGAGCCATTCGGCACTACCGCCGCCCACCTCAGCTCCAAACCCGACAAATACATTTCGATTCAGCTGACATGGTAATTTTGCCCTCAAAAATAACGAATTTTCCAATATGTTCCTCGTGCGTCGTCGACGCCAGAGGCCATAAAGAGCGACGATAAACGCCGTCACGACGAAATTGAATCGAGGATATGCTGGTGTTTTCGGAAGACCAACAATTTGATCGCTCGACAATTCCCTATTTCGCTGCTCAAAAGCTGCTGCATGGCAGCGTTAGGTAGCAATTCTGGACGGATATGAACATTGCATTTGCTGCTGTGGTAGTGGGAGCGACAGATCGTCAACGAAGGAAGTATAAACCACGGATTTCGCCTGGGTACGACCTCGACGCATCAATTGACGGCTAATTTCGAGGGACCACCATCAGCTGCCTGTTTATACGTAGCTAATGACTGAGGAATTACAACTGAGGAGGAAGAACAAGAAAAACGATGGCAGATTAAATGGAGGCCAGCGAAAAGTTCACAGGGTGACCTCGGACCACCAACATTGCTACTTGAGTGGTCCAGTTGGGGTCGCCGATATCGCTCAAACCTCGCCTACGGAGGTTATTCGGGGTCCTGAACACGATGGTGATATCCTTTTTTCACATGGTGGTCCGAGACCACCCATACAGGAAATCAGGGTGGTCCGGTCAGGGCCCTGGCTAGACCACCCTGATTTCCTGTATGGGTGGTCTCGGACTACCACGTGAAAAACGGATATCACCATCGTGTTTAGGACTCCAAGTAACCCCCGTACGCAAAGTTTGAGCGAAATCGAAACCCACTGAGCGATTTTTGGCAATATGGGTGGTCTCCGGCCACCACGAGAAAAAGGGATACCACCATCATATTTAGCGTCCCCAATTACCCCCCCCCAATGCAAAAATTGAGCGAAATCGCTGACCCCAACTGGACCACCCAAATGGCAATGTGGGTGGTCCGAGACCATCCCGTGAAAAACGGACCGCAGAATCGTGAACAGCGCCCCCGATTACCCCCTCGTGCAAAGTTTCTGCGAAATTCGACGTCTGAAGAAAATTTAGGGCTGGAGTCTGTGAATTGGAATAGTGCCAAAAGTTTCAGAAAACGATCAATATCCACTAAACTTTCTAAATATTATAGTTAAAAACCTATTGCGAGGGAAAAGGAGGGGCCGCCTCCGACACCGGAATGCACCGGAACGGCTTATTGACGATGCACTTGCCAGAAGGCAGGCTGGAAGAGATTTATGGTTGAGCGGTTGCGAAATGGCTCGACGGGCATTTCGGGTATGGATGGAGGGCCGATACCTCGAGCACGTCAATCGAACCTCGTCTTCTGAATCACAAGCCAGAATGCCCGACTTCAAAGCGCAATTAAGCGGTTCGCTTGTGGAAACCAGTCGATGAATTTCACGATAATTGGACTTCCGAGTAGAGCCACTTCGCTAGGTTTCGCTTCAAGCCCAACAAACACCGGGAAATATTAGGCTGGCAACTAAGTTCGTGGACTCTCACGGGCCAGCAACAAAAATGTCATTTACTGAACAACAAAAGAACAATTTTCAACCAAGGTGTGGTCCTCTAGAGTGTCCATGTACTTCAGAATTCTGGGGTTGCTGCTCTATTCCACTCCTTTAAAATACTTGAGATTTTGAAGCCAGAGATTTGGATAGGTGTATTTTAACCTACACTTCATTGGCAGGAGGTCTATCGACCAGGAAATGGTGTAAGGACCGACGTAGGTGGCCATCTCTAAGTGCACAACCTGTACTCTTAGGTGCATGAACACGGCGTTACCAGCCCACGTTTTTGGTATTTTGGAGCGTCCGAAAAATTTTCGACATCCATTTCAGCCCTTTTCCGTGGTGGGGTCATGTGGTCAGGCATCTTTTTATCGAGTTTTTCGCAAAACCCAAAATGATGCAGGCCCTTACTAATGCTGCATGTGAGCACCTGAAGTTAGGTTCCAACTTACCTTGGCCCACATTCATCAACAGGAGCGCAGTCACCGAAACCCCGACGGCCGCAAACACGCTCAATACCGTGGGTTTGCGGCCGTTTATGATTCGTGAAGGGCGGGGTTTCCGAGACCGCGACGTCCTGTTGCGCATATGCCGCAATCGCACCCATCACGTCAAGAGATAATTGGCAAATTGCCAGAGCAGTTTTGTCTGCTCATCGCAAATGCCCCACACATTTCGCAATCTCTCATCGACTCTGCCGTCTGGCTCTAGCCTAGAGCCGCGGCGCAGATAAAGGAGGAACACCTGCGTTGCGGTCTTGGACAGAGTCAGACGGCAGAGTCGATGAGAGATTGCGGGGATCATAGGGAATGTGCGAGGAGCAGACAACGGTCCGCCGTCGCGGTCTCCCAAACCCTGCCTCGCTGAGGGGTGTGGTAGACCCGCGATAAACCCCGCTTTAAACCCCGACGCGCGTTCAGGGATTTCGGTTTGCGCGCGGTTTGGGGTTTATGCGGGGTTTATCGCGGGTTTTGCAATGATGAATGTGGGCCCTTGTTGCCAGGCCCGGATTTCCTTTGACAGCAGAACTACGGCTTTCCTTATGTGCTCGATGGTGCCTTTTCTTTTAGGATTCGATGCTGATTTTTCGAAGTCTTCTGATATTTCTGAATACCATCAACTGACTGAGGACATCACCCCAGGTGAAGCACATTGCCTTTGTCGAGTTTCAGTAACCTAGTGGCCAAGCAGGTACTCATGAAGAAGGTCTTAATGAACGCAAGTTTTGTGGCCTTTCATTTCAAACGAAAAAGACATCCCAGAAAACAAAAGAAAGAGGTTTCCCAAGTGGCTTAGGGAATTACGTGACACGCGCTATAAAATAGCAAAGAGAGCAAGAAAATTGGTGGACGTTAAAGCTAGTTATGTTTGCCAGAAGTAGTGGCTGCGAAACAGATCACGAACTTAGTTACCAACCTAATAATTCTGATGACCTTTTCATCGGCAGCGTTTTTTCATCGACCCCGCAGAATCGGTCTGCGGGGTGGAATGATGGCCGTGACGGACGTAGAGTGTTGATGAACTACAATTTATGGAAGCCGTTTCGACGTAATGGCCCCGTTAAGAGCGGCGAGGGAAGGGCGGGGGAGCAATGGATACGACGTGACTTACAGCTTTTTCTTTCTTCTTCTAAAAAAGCTACTTCTCCAATCACCTCCTCTATCCATCCCGCCTCCGCTCATGTCCTTTGTTCGCGGTCGGATCTAAGCACCTACATTTATGCCCAACGCACGTGAACTTTCTCGAAACAAAAGCATCCATTGGAGCGTGAAAAACACATCAGCCGACCAACAAGGGAAATATCGCCACCAATTATTTATTCTTGAAAGATGGATGGAATTTTTTCGCGGCTGGCTCGAACAGCGAAAGAAAGACGAACGATATTTGGATGCTGGAGTGGAACTGGGAAGATGAGGAAAAAACAGAAGAAGAATTCGAAGGGGTAGAAGGCTGTGAGCACATCAATCTTGCTAATCCGTGAGCCCCACTTCGGCCGATGGGTATTCAAAACTCCCTCTGGCAGCTGCCACAGCGGAACGGCGCCAGATGTCGCCTGGTTACCTACCGTGCTTTGTCGATTTTTACACAAACACATCTAAGACATACATAGAGAGTTAAATAATCGGCAGAGCAACGTCAAATGCACATGTCGCTTAACGACGCGATTAACACTGCTCGTCCCAGAGGTGAAAGCATGAACATTTTACAGCTGTTTTCCGCTGCTTGCAATCTAGTAGTAAACTAGGAATATTACGGTAAACGACGCTGAAAGATGCGGAACACAGTCGTACGGTATTCAGTGAATTGATGTATCATTATGCTGCGTAACCAGCCATTCATGGGCCTATCGGCCGCCATTCGTTGGCCATCCACAATATCGGATTGGATTCTCAGGTCAAAATCAAAGATCGACTAAAACCTCTTTAGGTAGGTTATTTTAAGGCCGAAAGAACGAAAGAAATGAAAACGAAAGGAAGCGTAAAAAATTGAAGCAATTTCATCAGTTCCCTTGTCGTTGTGGGTCCATTTGGTGTACGGTAACAGACTATCGCGGCGGGACCCGTATGAGCCACCCATGACAATTATATAGTAGGATGGAGGAGTACATGAGCAAGTTGGCATCGGATCGCAAAAGGAAACTCTGTGAATGGGAAATATGAGGCCATCAATAAAGATTCCCACCTAATATAGAGCATAGTAGCTTCAGAATATCTACACATCAATGCTGAGGATCAAAGAAGAGTGAACTTGCAAATTCCCTACAGCCCATTTAGGAAAGTCCTGGATAGATCAACCTTTCCCATTACCTAGCCTTTGCAGAAAAATTCATGTTACATAACCAACTTCCGGGATGAAACATAAACAGTAACTGTTTACCAGGCCTTTAACTGTTGATTAGCTGATTTGATTAAACCCGGTTCCCTTTCTGCATGTAAAAGTAAACCTTAGAAAGTCGCGGCGTAGTTCGCACATGAACGCGCCAGATTCATCATTGGTAAATGCTCCGATAAATGACCCGAGATATAGTCCAACGGCGCCCCCTTCCCAGAAAGGCCTACTTATCCTAGACTCCAACCCCGGAGTTGAACGCAATTTCCAGGGCGAGTCGATTCTGCCGGTCTGGTTCTGCCGCCCCGTCATGAATTTAGCCGCGGGCAAACCCTCTCTGCATGTAGACCGCAAACTTTAGTCGTCTGACAAAGGAGTTGCACATTAAGTGTTCGGTAACGGAGCAGTTAAAATATCACAGCAACTACGAGACGATCGAACAGCGTCCAGTAAGGGAATGGCACCCAAATGAAACGCTGCAAAACTGCCTCAGGCAAGTGACAGGCTCTGACGTCACCCTAGCCATGACTTTTGAAACCACTACGACAAGGAGAACGCTGCTTTTTAGACCGATTTGAGTCCATGACTTTGTAGACCCTCCTATCGCTCCTATAAGACTCTCTCTAAAAATTTCCATCCAAGCCCATAGGTACTATCCCGTCTGTGAGGTCTCGCTGTCGGATCCGTTCTCAGATTCTTCAGAAACTCTTTGCCAAAGTGCCCCTACAGGCAAGTTTTCCGCAGTGAGACGCCATTATTAGCGAGGAATTTGGCTGTTTTGACAGAGCTGCCGTAAAGCAACGGCAGCCGGCCAGAAATACGCCACAAGGCACTCTCCTGTCGCGCGATTGGCACCCTGATGTATGCGTGAGGTTTATGAGAGCCGGCTGAAAAACAACTCAGTGCCATCATCGAGGAAAAACAACGCACATACTCATTGGCCCAGCAGGTTCTCTTACCCGCTCGTAACTCCCTTTTTACCTTAATGAAGTTTTACGTTCTTAATGAAGTCTTCCTTAAGGCCAATTCATAGTTCGCGGCAAAGCAGAGCAGCAGCAGGTAAGCATAGGACAAAGATTAGGGGTAGGCAGCAATGCAGTGAGCGATGAGGTTGGAAGTTCTGGGGAATTTCAATGGTACCAGAGAATTTGGCAACGTTCTGTAAAGGAGATGGGTCCTAGAATGATTACAGACCGTGTCACAGAGAAATAAGATGTCCTGCTAGAGCTCAGTTCCATAACCGGAATTACACCCGATCAAATAAGGTTCAAACTTCGCGCACTGATCGTAGACAGACCCCAAACATCGATTGGCTGTGCGTGACGAAAGCCTGCGCGCTTTACGCGACTGCAACTAATCGATAGGGCTCGTGTCAACTATGCATTACTGGCACCACATTAAAAAATCTTAGTTTGATTCTCTTCGAAACAATACCAGTCACCAATGAAAGGTGTACAGGAGCTCCGTGTCACAAGCTTTATCAATTTATAATCACAAAAAGAGTGCCTGAGCATTAATTAATTTTAAATAGTCACAACAGGAACATAGAGGATGTGCCAGTGGAAAAAGCAGGCATCAAAGAAAAATTCGATAACTAGTGCGATCAGTAGCTCTGCCGGTATCCCGGTGGCCGCGTCCCAATCCTAAAGGGCGGCCACGCTTTGTGAAATTTTTTTTATTCTTTTATTTATCTTACGCCTTTTCACAGACGTGCTAGAAATGGTTAGTGGTACACAGAGCAGGTAAAACTCAATCGAAAGAAAAATTAAATTAAATTAAAACAAAAACAAAAACAAAGCTCGGCGGGTTAGTAACTCAAGTAGAGAGAAAGAGACATCGCCTACATTCAAAACAAAATTCATCGTTTTTCTTTCTTCTTAGGAGTGAGTAGCAGCTGGGAATGACTGATATCCACCGAGGAAGATGAATGTTAAGGGTCGATGTGGGTCAAGGAAACAAAAGGAGAATATGTCTAGTACTGTTATTACATCAGACGTGTGGATTGGTGGTTTTTCTTGGAGGGATTTTTCGACTTGAAAAGAAACGAATCGCTTTCAAAGTGACGCGTCAACCGGAAGAATTCAGCTGACGAATAATAGGCACCGGCTGTCGGGCGACCGCATGAAGAGAAATTACTGTGGCGGAAGAAGCACGAAAGGAGCATGAAAACAGGGGTAGCAATAGAGGGCTCTAGAAATGAAGCCAGATGGCCTGGGGTGCAGGAATGACAAGCATGGTCGAAAGACAGAAAGCAGCTGGAAGAGGTCGGCTGGTTGGTTGGCGCCGGATGAAAATGGCGAGAACACTGAGCAATTAGATTAGTGATGTAATGTCGAAGAATCCATAGATCAACTCGCTCAGCACCGCTCTGACTGGCACTCATGCCAGTTCGGCGATCGCGCGACGGACAACTGTTCCGAACACGCTCCACCCCCTACCTCACACAGCGAATTCTTTAAGCCAGAAAGAAAACGAAAGAAAAACTGGAGAGAACAAGTTGTCATAGCAGCATCTCATCCATCTCCTTCTCTCTCCATTTTTCCCTCTAATCAATCCTCATCAGTGGTGATCCTACCGACACCCACACGATCAAACGATCGATCGCCGAACGGCTAACCAAGCCTATCACCCTCAGAGACAAATGAGAAGCGCCTTCTTGGGACACTGATCGACACCGACTACTTTACTTTCACTCATCCCTTCACGCTCTCAGATACTTCAGGGCCCAGATTCATCACTGGTAAACCCTAGATAAACCTCGAACGGCGCGCAAACCGAGATTCGGGAATGCGCGACGGGGTTTAATCGGGGTTTATCGCGGGTCTATCACACCTCGCGATGAGGCAGGGTTCGGGAACCCTCGACGGTATCGACGAGGGCCCACATTCATCATTGCAAAACCCGCGATAAACCCCGCTTAAACCCCAAACCGCGTGCAAACCGAAATTCCTGAACGCGCGTGGGGGTTTAAAGCGGGGTTTATCGCGGGTCTACCACACCCCTCGGCGAGGCAGGGTTTAGGAGACCCCGACGGCCGACCGTTGTCTGCTCATCGCACATTCCCTATGATCCCCGCAATCTCTCATCGACTCTGCCGTCTGACTCTGCCCAAGACCGCAGCGCAGGCGTTCCTCCTTTATCTGCGCCGCGGCACTAAGCTAGAGCGAGACGGCAGAGTCGATGAGAGATTGCGAAATGTGTGGGACACTTGCGATGAGCAGACAAAACTGCTCTGGTGATTTGCCAATTATTGCTTTACGTGATGGGTGCGATTGCGGCACTTGCGCAACAGGACGTCGCGTTCTCGGAAACCCCGCCCTTCACGAATCGTAAACGGCCGCAAACCCGCGGTATCGAGCGGGTTTGCGGCCGTCGGGGTTTCGGTGACCGCGCGCCCGTTCATGAATGTGGGCCCTGGTTTATCTCCGACGGGGTTTCGGAAACCGCTTGTCCGTTGATGAATCTGGCCCCAGGTGAGCAATTTCCGAAGAGCTTGTATTGCTTACCGAGGATACCCATCTTTTTAATCCTTTCTCTTCATTCATCTCATATCATCTGTCTTTTATCCTTTCAAAAGAAGACGGTAATGAAACTATAACTGACGTGCGTTCAGAAGCTCCCTTTTTCATCACTTTTTTGACAATAAGATTATTCCAACGAATTCTAGGCCCGAAAACTCGTCGACGAGTAAAAGAATCCGGTCAACAACGAGTGGAAAACGATTAGCTTGTTAGTAGGTATGTTCAGCACATAATGGTTGTTATATATATCGGACTACTAGTGACAACAACAGTTGTCATAAAAAGTCGTCTCCTGCAATATCAACAGGCGGATGTGAACAAGAAAACGAAAATTGTGGAAAAGTAGCGGTAGAGGACGTCAGTATGCACAACGCACCTCTATGAAATTCCAAGGAAAGCTGTACGTACAGGATCCGACGGTTGGACAGATCCGTCCCCGCCTAAGACATCCAAGGCTTCAGAAGATTCACTCTTTTCGGTGATATAGGAGCACTGGTCGATATATCAGCTAGCCCGAGATATCTGGGCCCAGATTCATCATTGATAGACCCCCGATAAACCTCGAGATATACCCCGAACGGGGGCAAACCGAGATTCGTGGACGCGCCGAGGTTTAATCGGTGTTTATCGCTGATCTATCACACCTCGCGATGAGGCAGGGTTTGGGAGACCTCGACGGTATCGAGTAGGTTCATCCCCGAATGGGTTTCGGAAACCGCTTGTCCGTTGATGAATCTGGCCCCTGGACACCGCAAGCGTTTCCGAAGTTTCGCTAATCTCAACGGAAAACAAGTGCATGGCTCATCCCCATTGGATCAAACTAGACTAAGCGCACTTATCACTACTTAGCTGAAGCAGATGGCGTAAAATGGACCGAAGAGAATCCACTGGCAGAGTTTCAATGCCTCGACAAGCAGAGAAAGGGTTAGGATTACGCATTGACGATTGCTGATTGATTGATCGACTTTCCTATTGAACCGAACCGCTGGGCTAGTCGCGCTCAGTGTGTTTTAGTCAAAATTGCCTCAGAATCAAAGTCGCGCCCTCACACGTACGTCCTTATTCTCAAGCAAGATTGTCTATCTACGTAGAAAATTGCTTGGGAACTGAGATACGGGAGTTCGAATTTGGAAGATCGTTGCTGGGGATAGCGGTGAACACCGTTGAATGGGAAACTCGTCCGCGGCAACGCGACTTCGCTTCGCGAAAATCGCCATATTCGGCTAACTAAAAGAATTTCAGGTAGGATTTATACACTGTTCGATAGAGCTTGTGCTGCTGAGCTCAGCCATGTGCTCGGTTTCACTGAATGTTGAATTCTAAGGAAGTTATTCGAAAAAGACGAAAAAGCCGCGGAAATTCGTTTTTTTTTTCGTGACAAATGCAAAACTTATGGCAGGTGCTGTAGGTATGCCGTTGCAGTTACTCAGGAAAAGTTATGCAGGAGGATTCGCCAGTCGTTCAGAATGCCGTCGTCGTCGTTGTGGCGCCGAACAAGGGGAGGGGTAGCGGGAGGGTAGGGTAGGTGGAGATGGTGAGAGCGGGGAATTTGTTAGCACACACGGCAGCATGAAAACAAGAGGCGTCGTCGAAACAGCCCGAGGCGTCGCTACTTCGCCTGCCTCAACGCCTCGGGGCTGAGCGCGGTCGTCGGCTCGGCGACCCTGCCAGCCGGCGGCAAGCTTGTCAGTAGTAAGATGCCATGAATATTCAGCGGCCCCGCACACCTTGTCATCACCAAAGAGCTCTTTCGGCTTTTCGTGATTGTGTGGTGCCGGCGGGGCGGCGAGATTTCGGCCTCTGGACTTTTTCGTCCAAAAGGCGAATCACCTCGGAGCCCCAAGAATGCCGATCTCTACCTTACCGTTCCAGAAATCGAAGAAAGAATTGATTTTTCTTTGTAAGAAAGAGTTCTCAAAATATATCTTACGTGGACAATCGGAATAATAAATTTTTCTGCCTTTTCATTACACTTACCCACCTCGAAAGGAGAAGAATTGATTATAAGATCGCTGACATCGGTTGCTGCGACTTTCTCAGGAAAATCCAGTTTCTAGTGAAGAAGTTGTCGATTGTAATGCGGAATTCCTGGCCATACATCCAAAATTAACCACTGAAGACACGAAAAAAGCAATCAATTAAGTCTTTTTCCTGCTCAACTCGTCGGCGTGTCACAGTCGACGACATTCGAGACCCATCGGGTTGTTTTTGCACATCTCCCGGCAAAAATCATAACAAACCGACAGATGGTGTCAAAGCAGACGCGAGCCAGTTATCAGGAAACCTGGGTCCACATTCATCATTGGTAAACCCCCGATAAACCCCGAGATATAGCCGGAACGGTGCCCACCTTTGTCTACTTATCTTAAACTTCCTATGTTAAACGCAATCTCTCATCGACTGCCCCGTCTGGTTCTGGCTGCGCCGCGGTTTCGGAGACCGCTCGTCCGTTCATGAATCTGGGCCCTAGACGGACTTGAACAAATCAAAAAAGTCAAGAAACTGTCGAATGTTAAGCTGACAGGAGGAGCAACTCTATCATCTAAATCACATTGAAAAAAAGGAAGACAGAAGAAAAGAAAAGAAAATAACAAATGAGAAACTGAATAGCATATGATGAATGAGTGAAGTCTCAGAATAATCGATTCTATGTATGTCTCAACACAGAGTATGTTGTTCAGCCTTCAAATAAAATGGCGAATTCGATGAGGAATATGATTGTTAGCCCTGAAGAGAATCGTGGATAACGTGATCCACGAACAATATTGAATGTAGCGAAGAAGAACCACTTACCAAACAAGATTTCAAAAAAAGAGTGTCGTGGGCATCGATTTGATGGATCGAAGCTACGTATTACAGGAAAGAAATGATTAGAAAATTGAAAACTTGAGGCTCATCCATTACTGCCGACTGCTGGACAAAGGAAAAGAGAAGGAGCGAGAGAAACTCGTAGTGACTCCTTTGCTTAGCTCGTTCCCAAACATTATAAAAGCACTGTAATCAGTGCAAGCGACAAACGCGACGTCGCGCACGGCAAATTTTCCGTTGGACGACTAGCTATAAATCGACCCCAGCTGACAGATCCATACTTTTTACGGAGATCTTGGAGATCTCAGAGAGGAGCTCAATTTCTGAGGAACTAGCCAGTCTTCTGACGATTTTAGCCGTCACACAAGGGCGTTGGACCGTCCAGTTAGGGTTGGCCAGTCAGCCGTGTCGTCGGGGGCGGGAGCTTCGACAGCAATCAGTGACTGAATCCGAGAGTCTCGCGCTGAGGTAATTTGATAATGGGCACATCGTGTTGTGCTGCCCAGACCAAGGCGTGCACGCTTTCCTGTGTGTGGGTATGTTCAACGACATAAGTGTCTCAATAGAAACAGACTTTTCCTTTAGCGTCGCCTTCATATCCGACGAGATAACGAGATTGTTTTCATCGAGCTAGAACTTCAGTGCACAGAAACTTCTTCACAAATCGAGCAGGCTCACTATATTTGAAAGTGACTAAAACTTGCCCTTCCAAAATGTCGCTAAATTATTTCAAACGTAGAATAGCCGCTAGATTCCTGTGGCCGTAGTGAATCACATGCGTTTTTAGCCAGGTCGTTTAACCGGATTTCTTCATGAATGTTGTATGTTCTGTTCTATTGCTGTTCACTGTTCATTATCTAACGATCACCTTAAGTGTCGTAATAAACATAACATAACCTAAGCACTGACATACGCAAGTGTATCCGTGAATCCGGTCTCCAAGATATATGTTGGGTACTGTTCAAGCTCCTCCTGTTTACCCTTAAAAAGGTAAAGGTAAAAGTATCGGTGTTGGTTAGTCCGCTAAGGACGCGCCACGCACTCGTCTTCCGTTCAGAATCGCAGAAGCACCGTGAATGTCTATTTGGCCTATACAGGGTGTCTCAGAAAAATGTACCTTCTGCTTCAGAAGCCATAACTTTGGAGCCAGTGGCAAAGTTATGGCTTCCCAAACAGTGGGTACATTTTCAGACATATCCGCCATCTGATCAGAAGCCTCAATCAGCTGGTTATTTACTGATGTTAGACAAAGTTTAGGACAAGGTTACCATCAATTTTCGGCCACGTTAATATAAGCATTTAACCCCCATACTATCAATCAGGTCTAAAATCTGATGCCTTAGGTGTGTGTATGGCGCAATCTATACGCTTTGCATGTCGGAAGATTCACTTTTTCCAGAGCTTTCATATGAGCTACTTGCCGTCTCAGTCGCTCCACTGGCTCCAAAGTTATGGCTTCTCAAACAGGAGGTACATTTTTTGAGACACCCTGCAGATTAGTATGTTACCAATTTACCCGACCCCGGAGGGATGGAAGGCTTGGTTAGCTCGGGTCGGGATCGATCGCTCGACCGTGCGGCTGACAGTAGCGGCTCTTACCACTGCACCAAACGGACCCTCTTACCATTAAACAGCAGTGAAAAGCTGCACTTAGCGAGTAGGGTAGTTGTTTACAACCAGAAAAGACAACGATCTCTCGTGAATTCAAAAAATAGGCGGCTAATGGGAGAAGAGCAATTGGCTGGGAGAAATTCAAATTTAATTCGGTTAGATTACAATGACGACATTTCTGAAGAGACTGCACAGTCCAGCCATCACTAACTGGCTTTTACTTGAGTTCTTCTTCTTCTGTTCTTCCTCCTCTTTTTCTTTTTTCGTTTCTCCTTAATTTTCTTGTCATTCCTTTCTCTTTGTTATCTTCTTCTCCTCCTCCTGTCTTTATTCCTTTCTTTTTTCTTCTTCACTATCGACCGCCATCTTGGAGCCATCAATCGGACCACAACATTGGAAGCATGTGTATTTTCCGATTGTTTTCGATAAATTGGCGTGAGTTCGACTGGCTGCGTCATTAATCAGGGTGACAGTAGTCTGATGTTCAGTGAGGAGGCTTGCAAACAAGAAATCGAGCCACCACCACCAATATCACCATCATCGATTCACTTGAGTGCTGAGAAATCGAGGGACTCAATGTTGAAAAGCCAACGAGAAAAGTCGATAATATCAGCAATCGATCGAGCTCATAAGCTGATTATCGATTGAGCTGATTGTCTTCGCAACATAGTTTCGACTAAAATGTCGAACAGAAGGTGATTCCACGGGAGGACGGGTTACGAGTCTCAAGGACAGAAGCATTGTACAAGGAGGTTCCTTGAAAATGGTAACAATCGACAATCGATCGGTGCCGCGAGTAATATGTAGGTGCTGATAAATCAATCTCTGATCAATAGATAAAATTGCGCACACAGAGGAAGCACATGAATAGTGTAGCGAAATTATTGTGAAAAAAAATATTTGAAAAAAGGTTTCGAAAGTATCAGTCCAAATCTCACTGACTAGATACAACAAGACTGATGTCATAAAATGACACTGACAGCGACAAAATCGATTATTGACCGCAGTGATAGCGAATCGATAATTGATCGTAGTAAAAGCTGTTGCTGATCTGCGCTTTGTCCACCTATCATCCTAATCAATGATCGAAAATATTAAAATAATTTTCAAAGCTTAGGAGGAGAGAACTGTAATAGATCTATTATTTGGCCTCACGAATATAAAGTGCGAAGCTCACAAAAAGAAAATTCCCTACTGAACATGAGTGCACTTCTGTTCAACAGAACCTTGTGAACACTGATCACAACGAAACCGATCAATAATCGATTGACTAAACGACGGACAGCAAGAAACGAACCATAGCATAAATCCAACAATCTTCAAGGCCAATGTCACTTACCAACGTCGATGCACGCATCTTCAGGCACTGATCAATCAGTGCAAAATCAAAACGAGAAGAAAAATCGATAATCGATAATCGATGGGACTCACCGATGTCGACGTCGTCGTCGTCCTGATAGCGAGCATCATCGATGCATGACTCCGGTTCGGATGTATTCGAGGCGACACTGGGCGATGTACGTCCCGAATGTCCCGGAACACGCAAATAGCTGTGCTGACCTCCGAACGGATCCAATCGATCGCCTGAACACCAATATTGATTTTTTGAAGTTTTATTTCTTGATAAACCAGGTCCATTTTTGGTTCAGTACATCATCTCATTACATCTCGATAAAAAGAACCGTTCCACAATTACATTTGAATTTTGCATTTTCCCTAGGTGATGGGTGTATTTTATCATTCATCGATAAATCTCTGAGTTTGTTCACACTTCATATCACTTTACAAGACCTGTAGCCTAGTGGTGGGTGCACAGGAGGCCCAAAAGTGGGCGGAGTTTTAGGTTACAGACAAAAATGGCTCACCACGGAGGTTTGGTGAAGTCGACATTCTCCCGTGGAAACTAACAAGTGTATTCATCGCTACAATGTAATTAATTTTGTTAAAAAATAAAAAAACATTAAAAACCATGATCACAATCTTGAAGGGATAGTCCTATTCTCGAAATTTGTCATTTGTGTATACACCTTTAGTGTCAATCAATAATCGATCACACTGTTCGGCCCAAATTCGAAATAAGATCAATGATTGACGCTTAAACATTTTTAAACGGAGAGACTGACAGATAATTAATCACTAATACTAAAAAGGCGCACAAGAACGTTCTTTGCCAAGTTATCATATGGTGCAATCACTAATTCATCATTCAGGATAACCATGACGTGCAATGGATAATTGTTAATCGATTATCGATCTACTCGCTAGTTTAGTGGCGAAATTTAATAAAAATCGCGTTTAATCCAAGCATAAATCTCTGATAAAGGTCACTTCATTTACAAAACACTTATGATATTATCAAATCTTTATAATTAATCGTTTTTTCTACTGTTATGTAGTAATACCGTCATTCAGGGGCAGTGTTGGGACAATATTCAATGCCGTCGTAAAGGACTTATCGATTATTGATTACCTGATCTTGTTGGAAAAAACTGGCATAAGACTCGTGCACACTCTACGGAAATTCAATATGGAATCAATAATCGTCAGTTTAGCACTGAAGTTAACAGCTAATCGATTATCGATCTAGAAAAAGGCTTGAGTTGAGTAGCCCATGAGGATATCCTCAATCAACTGCTCATTGTTTGAAAAAATGCATTAAATGTTGGTCAACAATCTGCCCGTGAGATGCAGCAGCCGATAATCTACTGAAATTATCGATCGATCATCGATTGATAGCAGCTGTAGTCGTGATCGATATGAGGTTATATGTATAACACTGAGCAACAGCGATTAACCTCGACGATAACAAATCAGATCACACTTTCTTCTTTAGTACCCCTTACAAACCAATAAAAGCAGCTGCAGAAAGTGATGAAAATAAAGTGAAAATCGATAAAAGTAATGACGCTTTTAGTTGCTATTAGGAATTTTGTGTAACAAAAGTGTAAAGTGATGAAAATAAACTAAAAATCGATAAAATGAGAGGAGTAGATTTGCAGGAAGTGAAACGTACTCGACAGTATTGGCGAATGACTGGTCACTATCATCGCTGGACTGTCGCATGACCCCAGACAGCTTGAAGCACCCAGCTTAATGCTCCGCCCAGTCAGTTCTCGATGACTTTCAGTTGGTTTGACAGCCGTGGCCGTGAATCAATTTCGCTGGCCGTAAAAATCATAAAAAACACGGAAGAGCAATGACGTAAACACACTATGAATGCCGGTTTGAAAAAAGTACGACTCGTTGCCCCGAGGCAGACGACCTAAAACCCTGTAATATACGACGGACGGCAGACGCAAGGGTAAAGTTGATAGTCCAAGTTTTTTTTTTGAAATTTTCTACATCCCCCCTTTGATTCCATCGCTACTGCCTGGAATAAGAGAATTTTTCTATCTTGCTTTTATCTTATTCTGAATCACACAGTAGCGTCGGTATTTTTCCGCCAAAACGCGATTTAAACGATCTAGTTCGTTTTTACCGTTCACTCGCCATAAATCACTTTGAAAGCATTTGTATCGAATAAAAAACACATGGTCGGAATCAGAAAAGCATGACCTATCCAATAGTGAAGGACGCGTACCCAGAATTTTGAATGTTTGGTTTTCATGTGTGTGTTCCTTGACCTCATCAACGCGACGACCACGCAGGGTCAACGTCGTTACGCCGTCTTCGCTAATTACACCTTGCCAATTGTTGCGCGTATATTTCCAAAGGCAGAAGATTTGCAACGTCCGGGGTTCGGGTCCCCGAACGTCTAGGCAGTTTTGCCTCTTGCAGTTCATCAATAGTTATCTTGCCTACCGATCGCCAATTTTTGAGTGTTTAACAATACTAACAAACAAAAATTAAGGAATAAGGATCCAGAGGAAAATATCCCGCAAGACGAGCGATAACGCGTGATGGAGAACATTTGTCAACAAAATGCGTGGAAGGACTGTCTTTCATAATCATAATGGAACGTTCTCGCGTATTGATTGGAAGATCATGGGCGGGAACTAGCCACATAATGCTGCTGCAGGAAGTGAATATAATGCGCTGTGCCGAATCCCTATGTTTTGCTTTGTTGTTGGGATGGTTATAACGCAAAATTCTGCTCAAATCGCAAAACTTTGCACAGTTCCAGTTAAAAGAGGTCGAGGCAAAACTCCCTGCAGCAACTGCATCATTGGGGGTCCGAACATCGGACCGTCACCTGCAAACCCGCTGCCTTAGCCGCTGCGCCACCGCACCACTGTGGGCAATGGGTAACACCAGGTAGCCCCTTCGCAACGATTTATATTGCAACATTTTCGAAACTATGTAGTATCGAAAAAGAATATCATATCTGAAGCGAGGTCCTTGTTACTTTGCTTTTGTGCTGTGATTGGATTATCATGAGCAAAAATCCCACTAATAAACAAGCGAAACCACGATGTCTGTTTGTCAACTCTAGGGTCCCGGCGCGATTGCCCGTTCGTTACCGTACTCTCAGTGACGCATTTCATCAGTTTCTCGCCGTCTTTTGCTGCATGCATATTGTTCTTCGTTTTATTTGTTATTATAAACGTTTCATTTACGTTTCCTCCTATTCATTAGTTCATTTAGAGGCCTGCAGGCCGCTGAATTTCTGATAATTAGATAAATAGGACCCTGGGCGGAACGGATCTAGAGTTGAGATATTTTTGTTTTTGTTAGTCGTTTTTTTTACATTTCCTTGGTCTGGCCAATAACCGTTAACATTAGATTCTGTTCTGTTTTCCTAATTATTTAGTTGATTTTGTATAACCACCAATGTCAGTAATCCCACATGTGTTTCCCATTTGTTTTTCTTTGTGTTGTGCGCACTTTGGTGCATTTTAAATAAATAAATAAATAAGATCTACGCCCGATCAACCGCTCATGTGGAGAGTTCGGTGATTGACTGAAGGATGGAGATGGGTAGGATAGAGCAGAATCGGAGACAGCAGGTGACTGTCCCCGTCGAGTCCCACCTTTATTCGGTTTTCTCCGCATCGACGGCACGGTGCCGGTGCGGCGGAGACCGCGCGGCGCCGCCGGCGATCCGTTCGGTTCCGCCACCACCCGCACGCTCTGCCAACGGTGTACTCGTCGACCTCGCGGCTCTTCCAGTTCGTCGAGCGGCTCCGGCGACGAGTCTCCCATGCTTCAAATGCAGTACATCTGTCACGCGATGCGGTCGCGACGCGTACGGAACGAGGTACCGGACAGAAAGCGCGCAAAACACAGTCATTGTCTTGCAGAATAAGAATTTGAAAGGAAAACGACTTTTGGAACGAGAACGAGGTCTACTATAGTAAGCATACGGTAACGTATTCCAAATAGAATTGCAAGACAAAAGTAAAATCGTGAAAACGCTAAAAACGACGCGTTGATGTCGCAACTACCAGGCGACGTCGCGTTCGTCGCTTGCACGGCGTCACAAAAATGAGGTGGAAATACAATGCAGCCTAGAATTTGTGTGTCAAAAATGAGATGATAAGAAGATTATTATTCATTTATTTGTCTATATATTTATCATTTTATCCATATATGGGGATATATTATCAAACACAGAATGTACAAAAAAAGAAAATTGTTAAGAATAATGGAGGAAAGAGTGGATGAGAAGGCAGCGTCACAGATTAACGTTTAGTGATTTGGTGAATTTTGCTAGACTCAAGTTCTCGCAATTTTCGATTGAGAGATGGTTTTGAATCTAAATGTTGAATCAACTAATCACTAATCAGTTAATCAGAATTCAATTTAATTCCCAAATGGCATAGTACGAGTCTTCTTTTACCTTCCCTCCCCTTTTGTCATCAGTATATGTAGACTGTCCAATAACTTTGTCCGTCAAACTCAGCGGTGGATTTCCATCAGTTTACCCAGTAGTTAACTGAGATACGGGGTAAATTTGGACTACAAACCAGATAAATACCCGATAGAAGAACCCAAGAGACAGAAGAGAACCCCTCGGGTATAGGGTAAAGCGACTGGGTGTTGATGCAGGGCGCCGCGAACAACTCCAGACCGCCGGCGCTGTGCCAAAAATCAACGTCCGGGGATCGGATTTCATCTATAACCAAGTGCTGCCGTGATTGTCTCACGTATGCACTCCCCATGCACTCAACAGCAATGTGGGTAAATCCCGCAAAACTCGGATAGACGGACGTGAAAAACATAGATATCGATCGGGCGGGTCAGTTCCGTCGGCGAGAAGCTGCTGCTGCTGCAGAGAAAGCCAAGGAGCCACCGAATCAGATGCTCTCAGAGGAGGGTGACGAAGGTGACATATCGACGGTTTTCATATTGATAACAAATATTATTATAATATTGATAACAAATAATATTAACACACATAGAAACACATGGTTTGAACAAACTGATCAAAAAAGAATCACAAGGAAAGTGGGGATCAGGCAGCTGATATTCGCTTCAGAGCCAACATCGAACAGCACAGAAAGTGGCTTTCAATTTCAAGTAATTTCAGCGATATGGACAGCATATAAAAGAGTAAATAAAACGATAAATCAGCCATCTTTGGAAAATATTCGTCCGCAATTCAGCGCTAAGCAGAGCCCGTCAGAGATTTTTGTCCGTTCCATGATGGAGTACGAAAAGCTGTGGTTAGAAATTTGATGAAAAAAGAAAAATCGATTAATCAGTTAACTATTAGGGTGAACCAAAAGTTCGTGTGCATTTCAGATTCTCTTTTTCTTTGTTAATAACTCAAACAGAAAAACAAATAAATGACAAATAAAGTCATCATAGCTCATTTATTTGTTTTTCTTGAGCTATGAATAAAGAAAGTCAGTACCTGAAATGCACACGAATGTTTGGGTCACCCTAATAGAATACGAGTTACAGAGTTACAAAGTATTGCGTTCCACCAGACGGTAAAAGCATGCGGAAAGGTACATCACAAAGGGTAAAAGTATAAATAACGCAAATAAGTCGGTCAGACCCTTGAAGACGCGCCATGCGTTCGTTTTCCATTCAGAATTGTGCAAATTTTGAGAATGCGAATCTGCCCTACGCGACGAATTGAAACGTGAATGCATGACGAATACATATGAAAAAGGGAAACGAGGACTTTGTCAACCTTAACGCCTTCTGCGAATGTGCTGAATAACCTTATTCTTATTAACGTTGCTAAAGATAATTTCTATATCGAAGGGAAATTTTGCGCTCTGCTTAAATTAATTAAATAATTTAAAAGTAAATCGTAGCTGTAAAATATCAATTTTCGAGCTACTAAAACGGTGTTTTGCAAAAAAAATCAATAACAACACCAATATAACGCTAGGTTTGTCCAAAAAGATTTTGGGACTTGAATAGTTACGCGAAAAGGAAAGCACTTTTATCAGAAAATGAGGATTACAATGGCACTGGTAGTTGATTTTCTAGTAAATTCGGTAAACGACTCAACATTTCATGCTAAGCCATTACGAAGGTGAAGGAGAGAAGGAAGAGGTGAGGAACTTTTCTGGAACGGAAGGCTTTATGAATCAGATTTACATACTACCTCGGATCATTTTAACGTCAACCAAGGTCCCGTTGAGCCGAGAGATTTTGAGGACTGCAGAAAACCTACCACCACACCACGGTAGTTAACGGTATAGCTACGCAACCTGCACAAGGGATACCTTGTCAAGAAAACGCATCGAATGCATCTTTTGCAGAGAACACTCGACAAAAACGAGCGGTGTGCAAAATTGCAACACTCTCGGAACCCTATGAAGAATGTGAGAAACCCCCGCAGCACATCTGACGATGACTAACCCGCTTTACACGATGTGTAGCAGATCTGTGGGAGAAGTAAGCGGCAGTTGCCGGTGTCAGCACGCGTGCTAAAGATGCGTATCGATCGGTGGGTTTTTCGAGAGCAGATGATGTACGAATGAAGGAATTCATAGCAAGAAGTCACAACGTGTCATGTCAGCCAGTAGCAGACACGGCCGGCATGTTCGACAGCTGCTCGCTGGCGGCGACCCGTCACGTCGTTGTTTTCACGACGTTGCCGGCTATTTTTGACGAAAATCGCTAAAAGATCAGATGATCAGTCGATCGATCAGCAATCGATCACACTTCAAAGGTGTTCGCGGAAATGGGAAGCTTCGGTAAACTCCGAAAGAGGTCAGGGGATGGGTTTCACCAAGATAAGTTCTCCAATTGACGAGGAGGTAAGGGCTCGTTTAGACGCCGCGCGGTGAAAATGCAAGATCGAAGCGCAATCAATAATTAACGTTATTGATCGAATTTGCTCCCTTGCGTTAATGGCGCAGTCCGGTGGCGCCGCGCCTAAGCAACAAAATTAGGCATGTAATCACGTACGGAAGAAATTGAACGAAAAAAGTGAATTTTGTCAAAATGTCCTTTAATACGGAATAGCAGCCTTCTAAAAACCCGAACGACCAGTATGTCTGCCTATATGAGGCACCACCGGACTGCGCCACTAATGCAAAGGAGCAAATTCGATCAAGAACGTTGATTATTGATTGCACTTCATTTTTGCATTTTCGCCGCGCAGCGTCTAAACGAGCCCTAAGGAGAGCAAAAAAGTAATAGAAGCAAGAGAATGCTGTATCTGAGCATTATAATTGGTGGTAAACTATTTATTCCAGAAAACTTGAACATCATCTCATAGCTCAGAACATCCAAAAACCATGAGAAAGGAAGATAATGTCAAGGTAAGACAATTCATCTAAAGATTAAATTCACTTGTTACTATATGCCAGCATACTGGACCATCTTTTTAACTTATCAAGTTCTTTTTTTTTAATTTTATTTTTGATCTCTTCTTTTCGGCTTGAGATCTACTGAAGACTTGACCGGAAATAAAGCTGCAGTGAAGTGAGCAAGCTGAAGACACAGATAATGTGGTTAGCGCTGGTCAGTCACCTAAGGACGCGCCGTGCATTGGTCTTTGTTTCCAAATCGTACAAACATTGTAAATGCGTGCTGGACCTATACAATGGATCGCAGGGGCTAGTCGCTATTCTAATCAGCACCTTCACCTTCCCTTCATACAACTTGTTTGTGCCGTTTGAGTGGGCCAGGGCGGGGACATGCTGTGAGCGTTGCGCTGGCCTCCGTGTCCTTCAGGCCACGTCTCTGGCAACGCCACGACGGTGGCAACGTCACCACCACAAACAAACTGAAGCATGAACTTGGGACAGGCTCAAGCTTTTAGCCTATGTGTATGTCAGCAATTGAAGTGTAGTCTTTTCCTGATGTACGGAATATGAACTCAGTCAGCGAAAAAAGATGGCACCGAATCGCAACGATCAACATCTATTCGTCGGCGAATTCCCTTATTGCTTCTATGAGCGCTTCGAATGGGTCGTTCTTCCCAAGCTGCAATTGAAGAACATCAAATATAATGCTTCACAAATTTAGTGTAACTTCTTACCCTTTGTCTCCACATGAACTCAGTGATGTAGGACTCCAGTTGACTTCGATGCGTTCCTCGGCATCGTTTATTTTGCTTCTTGAATGTGCCCCACAGGCGTTCGATTGTTTGGGTGTGCACACCCGTGGTGGGCTCAACGAAATTGAAACGATGGTTAACGGTGAAGTGGTGGAAATTTGCCTGCTCCAACTCATCCGTTTGATACCCTCTCCAGCAATCCGTATAGACTGTTGATCCATCAGCTACGTTATCTTTAATCACTTTCAGTAGGGTATCCGCGTTTCGGTTTTCCACCAATGCAACAAAACACTCTTTAGTTTCGCGGCATATACCGCCTGCCACCCACTGTTGAGGCAGGATTCGTCCCGCGTGACTTTGTCGTTTCGAGAACAAGGTTTCATCGACTTCGACGATGAAACCTTGTCCTCCGATCTTCTGCTGCGCACTACGATGAAGCTTCCTTGTGATCGCTTCCATTATGCAGCTTATCCATTCAGTGCGTGTTTTGCGGGCAATGCCTAGCTGGTTGCAACACCATTCAACGGACGTCAGCTGAAGTGACCAACTATACAAGAAACGAATAGCTTTTACAAGCGACATTCTACATTTCCAGAACCACGTTCCTTCCGTGACGCTTGTCGAGCGTTTGCCGGCGCGACATGCTCTCTTATGACACTTCCAATTTGCTCGGGCGTTTCTTCCGAAACGCAGTTTCATTTCGTGTCCCATTGCACACGTCTTCGTATTTATTGCATTGAGGCTTGCATAGTCTTTGTGGTTCCTTAGCTTTTGTTCTAAGTTTGAGCTCTCATTTCTTTTGTTCTTTAATCTACTATTATTTAGTTTTTTTTCTCAGGCGCGTCGTTCGACGTAGTAAATAAACAAATAAATAAATATTTACGCTTAGAAAATACCAATGCAGTGACAATTTCTTATGAGCTGTTTTTCGTGGTGACGCAGGCTACGGCATCCGAAACTCGAGAACGAGCACCTGATCGCGTCACGTTAGCCGCATTGTGGAGGCTTTTTCGGAGGAATTCGCTGCATTCATTCGCTCTATAACCCCATTGTTTATAGAGGACATTACACAGGAATCAAAGAAAATCGCATGCAGCGAAAAGACGCGGAGAAGTAGCGGAACGTAGAGGAAAGCGATAGAGCATCTTCTACGTTCCATTATTTCCCGTGTTCTTTCGCCCTCCGTGTCGGTGTCGTCAGTTTCCCGGACAAGTCCGATATCAACCTTCTCGACCTCGAAGGGATGGAAGGTTTGTTTAGCCCGGGTGAGGGGCATTTTCCGCTCCACTTCGCATCATGAGCTAATAATTGATCAGACTGAGAACGAGGTTAATGGCTGGAGGTCGCTTCGTTCAAATTAGTGAACAGATTTTGTTACAAGTAAGTGAAAGGAAAAGATAAGAAAAGATTATAGGATTTCCACGATTTTTTTCTACACCTTCTATCACTTTCTAACAAAATAATATTCTATTAAATAGGTCAATGTTATATCTGATACATTTGTTGCTTGATTGTCTGAGGCCTTGAAATGGTACGCTTCATCTACTCAGGAGCAGTGATCATTTTAAAAAGAGCATTTATTGACTGATTGATTGATAAAGTAGCAGGCATCGCTCAGTTCCCGACAAATGCGCCATGCATTCGGATTCCATTCAGAATCATAGATGTATGTATAATGAACCTGCTCGATCTCGAAGGGATGGAAGGTTTGGTTAGCCCGGGTGAGGAGCGTTTAGCGCTCCACTTCCACACTCGTTTTGAAATCCATCCAACCTCCTTGATTAGTCTGTAGTATTTCGTCTCGGTTCGTTTATTTTAAATCATCCATATAATACGTTTATTTTAGGTGTTATCACAAATCAGAAGGGCCCGCGTGGTACAGTGGTAAGTGGCGCTGCTGACACCCGCACGGTCGAGCGATCTATCCCGTCCCGGGCTGACCAAGCCTTCCATCCCTCCGGGGTCGGGCAAATCGGTACCAGACTTGTCTGGGAAGGTAAAGACACTGACGTGGTATAGCGGCTGGCCCCCGCAGGTCACTGTATAGGCCAAATACGCATTCACCAAGCCTCTACTGCCTCTCTGAATTGAAAACGAATGCGGCGGCGCGTCCTCAGGGAACTGATCAACACCGGCACCTTTACCTTTACCATTACCCTTATCACAAATCAGTGGAAAGAATCCTTGGAATCATTTCTAGAGATTCTACGTCAACGCTCCGTCTAGTAGCTCTGTAGCAATGACTGCGGTGTCATTCAACGCCACTGTCCGATTACTGTAGTCGGCGCCGTTACCGTAACTCGGGCCGTAGAAGTGGTAAAGCAATGAGTGATGGCGACACTGTGGGCGCAGTGTGCCAAGCCAGGTGTGAAGAAAATTTAATTAACGAGGCAGGTATGAGGAAATGCAGTCGAAAATCAGAACAAGCGGGAAACAGGCAAAAAATCGAGTTGGATGCCAAAATTCCGCTACCATAGCTCTGCATCAGAATCGGTAACAAAGTTTTTTTTTGAATATGATAATCAATAGAAAATCAATAAAGAGTTGAGATGTGAATAAGAAATAATGAGAATGTCACCTAGTCAGTGTCTTTATTGTTGATATCGCATTAATCTTCTTTTAGGGACCGGGCGAAGGGGGTTCACCTCTGCGGTGAGCAAGTTTAAAAATAAAAAATTCCTCTTTGAAGTTTTCCAAGAGCGCAGCCAAGAAAGCAGCAATGTTGACAGCGATTCCAACAAGAAATAGGCCAGATGGCTATGTCACAGGACGGCATTAGGCTGTGTCGCCTTCCACCCTTTTTTTTTTTGCCCAAGAAGGAGTTCATCAATGAAACTTCTGCCTAAGACTGCTCCTAATAGACGCAGTTTTGCTTCTTCGCCAATGATACCGATTATTTTAGCAGCTTTAGCCCTGGTAACAACCACAATAACAAAATATCCTACTAATAAATAAGCGAAACCACGATGTCCGTTTGTCAACCCTAGGGTCCCGCCGCGATTGCCCGTCACCGTACTCCCAGTGACGTATTTCATCAGTTCCTCGCCGTCTTTTGCTCCATGCTTTTTGTTCTTCGTTTTATTTGTTATTATGGATGTTTTATATATTTATTTATTTATTTTTTATTTATTTAGAAGCAATATATGTTTCCTACTATTCATTAGTTCATTTGGCGGCCTGCAGGTCGCTGAGTGGCTGGTTGAATAAATAATAAAAGCGTCCTTGTTACTTAAAAGTGATGACAATGGACCTTCTCACGAGAATCCGAGAGCGAGAAATTTCCCGGTAGTAAGCGCTATATCAAAATGAAAATCTTTGGTGAAGTAGCTAACAAGTTTAAGCGTTCCGAAGTGGAAAAAGTTGCTGAAAAGCTCTTTCCGGCTATTTTTTTAACTAGAGAAGCTCGAAGCATTTGAAGCAATATAGTAAACGTTTTCACATAGCGATTCTGCTTAATTTCGCAAACATTTTTATCTCATAACTAAACGAAGCAAAGTGAAGGGCGAGTAAATACATCGCAGATGACTATACAAGTGGTAAACCCCTAATTTTGCTAAAAAAATATAAAATTCTTGAATAAAAAAATCAAGCCAACGTTGACAAGGAGGAACTGATTGTAACGTATCAGAGCAGTAAGAAATCCACGACGTAACATGTGGTGCTTGTTAGTCATTCTCGAAGCTTCGTTGTGACGGATATAAATAATCAAATAGTTTTCATAACCTATAATCGCGGTTTAAGTTTCATAACAGCAATTTCGAGTCCTCAAGGCACCATAATTTTAATGTGACCCATAGAAATTGGAAGGGTAAAACTGGAGTATGGTTCTACACCCGGTCAATTCCCAGACTTCCTATACCCTAGTGGGTGTCAATTACATATTTAACTTCCTGAAGCTTTCTCAGCTGGGAAAAATCAGAGGATATCGTCAAGATAATCAGCGATCTCTACAATTGCCGACTCCACAGTTTTGTGAGAAGAGAATTGTTGATTTCGACGTTAAAAGGAACTCTGTGGTAATGATATTGGAGATTAAGGATAAATAACATGCCATGCTATGAAGAAAGGTACGCCCAAAAGAATGGATGAAAACGAAAGGTTCACAGAACTCTAAGGAGAAATCAGAGGATATCGTCAAGATAATCAGCGATCTCTACAATTGCCGACTCCACAGTTTTGTGAGAAGAGAATTGTTGATTTCGACGTTAAAAGGAACTCTGTGGTAATGATATTGGAGATTAGGATAAATAACATGCCATGCACATTAAAAACCAGAAAAAAACGTTGAATGGCTCAAGACTTCCTTATCTTCGTGGAAATCAAAGCACAAACAATGAATACAAAGAAATAGACAGCCAATATGAAGAAAGGTACGCCCAAAAGAATGGATGAAAACGAAAGGTTCACAGAACTCTAAGGCCCTTGTTATACGTTCGCTCACCCCCAGCGTAACTCGTCCATTCAGTATCAGACACCGTGGGGCCAGACACGTTTGTACGAGTTATCATGGTGACGCTGGCGTGGTGAACTCGTACAAACGTGTCTGGCCCCACAGTGTCTGATACTGAATGGACGAGTTACGCTGAGGGGTGAGCGAACGTATAACAAGGGCCTAAAACGAGCGTTTCCCTCGCAAAGAGGCGAATTTTCACGATTAATAACCCTTTTTTTGAAAAGCAAAACGTCCAAAGGCACCACCATTACAACATTGAATTCTAGTATACATGGAAACGCCCAATATTCTGCGTTCCATAGCTCCTTCGGCTCAGCAATGCGTTCACAGAGTCAATGTGGCGGAAAAGTGAGCGACTTAAGCTGGTTGGCCGCCTTCAGGTGAGGGCGTAGCCTCGAGAAGCTTTACAAAATTACTATTTTCATTGTGAAAAAGTGGGAGAGCTGAGCAGCAGCAGCAGCGCCGGAAAGTGGGACAAGAGGACTTGTGTAGGACGAGGTCAGGTGTCGTTTCGCTGCGAAGAAAGCGGGAAACAACGACGCAGCAAACGAGCCGATCGCATTCCAGCTCTGCCGAAGCCACTGACGAGGGAAATCCTTGGGGGTTGACGGGCCTACACAGCCAAATGGAAGGATCTTTGAAGGAGAAAGGAAAGGTGAAGATTTGCACGTGGACCTGACCGGATAGCTCCGGTGGGATTCAGGAAGACCACTGCGATGAAGCGTGTGCCTATCAAAGAACGCTGACAAGTCCATCGCTCATGAAGACGAGTGGCCTCGTGGATCAGAGCCGATCTGTGACCCGGGAAGTTCGGCCACAAACTGCCCCAGAATCCCTCGAGAGAGAAGACAGTGAAAAGAAGGAGGGAATTAGGTTGAAAACTAAGCAAAAGCGAACTGATAATCACAAGAGTTAGAGCATTTGTGCTTGACAACAAGGAGAAAAGGCAACAATTCCCAGGTTCTCTCATCTTTGAACCTCGGTATCGACGTTAGTATTTTTGTGTTAGTAGTCAATAAGCCTTGCCGAGGTTGTTAGGTGGAATATTTATTAACGACCTGACGTTTCGATGTTCTCGTCGTCATCAGAGGCCGATTCCACCGCAAACGAGTAAGTAAGTCTTTTTGTTTTTCTTTCAGGCAGGCCGTTAATAAATATTCCACCTAACAACCTCGGCAAGGCTTACCAACTACTAACACAAAAAGAAGAAAAGGCTTATGGAACGGTTGCCGACGCTCATTTGGCCAACTTGAATCAAAATTTATATTCGGCAATAAAGCAACACGACAACAGGTCAGCTTCTCGCTGCAATCAGGGATAATTCCTTTGCTGGTGAGTATGAATAGACCTTCGGGAAGTATTTGGCTGCTAAGCAAATGAATGTACCTGGCCGATAAAAAAGTTATGGAAACATCAGATCGACACCAATGTTAAGGAAATCCTTGAGGGCACTACCTAGCCACTTTGAGACCAAAACACTCGACACTCAGGTTCCCATCTATGTGAAGCCAAATCTGATACATTAGAGGTTGATGTAATGTTTTGTTTCTCTAACAAATCTCGAAAGCTTGTTCGGATTGTTCTCATTGCCGTGTTGGGTTTTGTGTTGTTTGTTGATTGTTGTATTTTTTCAGCACCACACGTGGGATACCGCATGTAATAAATTGAAATTGAACAAGAACTAGTGTATAATTTAGGAGGATAAATCAGATAGTTCAAGAAAACAGTCACAAAGTGGAACAACGGAACATCAACTCCTGCGACGAGCACGGGAAGCGTGATGACCATTTATTAACCTGTGAAGCGATGTTTCATCGGTTAGAGACGAATGACACGGTATAGTAAGGATACTTATAGGTCATTCCTGCCTTTTTTCCATAAGATAAAATGTTCATAAGTTCACCAAAGCTAAATTGAAGGACCAAAATTATTAGAAGAGAGAAAAAGCGAGCGATAAGCGACGGGAACATAAAATTGGAGCCGATATGAATATTTAATAATCAATCAAATAGTCCAAGAAATTATTGTTAATCGACTTTGCAGTTCAGCCAACTGCAACAAATTCAGTTGAATTCCACTAATATTTCATCGACCGCACTGAAAAAAGAAAAGCCGCGGAAGCCCGATTTATGGCCGCTATCTGCGACCAAAGAGACATTTCGTCGGCTTGCTGGATAGCTCATCAAAGCAGCTGCGACACGGACCACAAGAAACAGTGAAAAGGCACTCCGAGGTCAGAGTGGATCACTAAAGTGGTGAAGTAACCGGTTCAAGTATAATAAATACATACGAGAATTTCTCCTTGGATTTTGGAAGCAGAATCCGTGTTGAGAAGTCGTTGGCATTGGGAAAACGTCGAAACAAAAGTCAGCTTGATAGAACTGGGACACGCTACCGAAGCATCGGACGGGAAATGTCCAAGAGTCCTTGGTAGACCAAGAGTGTGAAGTTTGAAGTAACATCGTTTCAATCTACCACACCATAAGGTAAAGTGGTCGGTGTTAATCAGTGCCTTGAGGACGCGCCATGCTCTCATCTTCCATTCAGATTTGCGGTGGCCAGCCGCCTTTGATGTCAGTGCCTTCTTCTTCCCAGACAAGTCCGCTACCGCTTCATCCGAACCCGGAGAGATGGAAGGCTTGAATAGCCCCAGCAAAGATCGAGCCCTCGACCGTGCGGGTGGAAATGGCGGCCCTACCACAGTACCACGCACGCGCTCAAAAATGGTATGAGGGTGGGGTAAACAATTGTCCACAAATCATAAAAATTCAGCCCTTCTATTGTTATCCTGCGAGCTCTTATCTTACGCGGTTTAAGGGCCTTGAAAGGTCCGTTTTGCGCTGAAGAAGAACAGTGATACTGCCGATCCAAATTCACAAGTATCAACTAAAAAAAAGACATTTATTTCATCAACTGATTATCTATTTACTCACCAGAGGATGATAAGGAAGTATGAAGAAGATGATCTAAAGCGAATACCCCAACGGTAGAAACGAAAAGAGTAGAACCGCTGTCCAAAGAAAAATCAATAGCCGAGCACCCTAACAAATATTTTTGCCGAAAAATTGCGAAAGGCCGGTGACACTTTTCTTGACCAATCTGTGGGCCGGCGGAGGAGATTCGTGGCTGCCGCGAATCCCCCCGGGAATCTTGCATAGCCACCAACTGGTCGAGGAGCAACTGGGCTTGGTCTTGGCTGAGGTGAGTCGTGACCTAGTCGGCGGGGTTACTGGGAACTTTTAACGGAAGAATCTTGTAGCAGAAGGAGAAACGTTCCTTTTTTCCTTTCATTTTTTTCTCTTTTCCTTACTTTTTCCTTTTTTCCGTTCCTAAGGTTCCAGCTGCATCGTCGACCCGTATGGACGGAACTTTGGCTTATCAGAACGTTGAAGAAAAGAATCACAGCGAATTTTCTATGGATAGCTCGATCCAGAGAAGCGGATAGGATCTTCTTCACGGAGTAATGGTGCAGGATCAAAAAATCGAACTCCAAAGCTACAGGACCACGTTGAGGAATAGTTCATACTGACACGAAATCGATTTCTCTAGAGGAACAATCGATATTGCTCAAACAAACGCTATACTTAAAGACCTATGACATTTGTTGAGGTTAGATCCTACCAGTCCGCAAGCAAGACTGAGGTTAAGAGAATGGAAACATAGAGATATGCTAGAGAGACATAGAAAAGCGTGGAGAAGCAAGGCGCACTGGAAACACCCCAAATAGCCGTCGGCATGGCGATATTCGAGACAAAAATATGAAAATCGAGTTGGAAATGTCGGCGGCCATAACGCGACGACGACGGGTACGTAAGCCATCACCAATAACAACTGCATAATTCACGAGGAAACTTCGCCCGAACACTCGTTGTCAAAAGACCGACGACAACTAGCAAAACGACGCGACATGGTAGAGCGCTACCCGTTTCAGACGAGAAATTCGTCTGACCGAAAAGAAAATCTCATTTCCTCGCCGGGCTGAGACTGCCAGCCGAGGCGCCTCTTGTCACACACTGACTGGCCAACGATGGACTATGTATGTATGGAAGACAATGGATGAAGAAGAGCTGCGCGAAACTCGCTGAACTCGACGTTGGCACGCACATCGAGCCCTTCGATGCCAGAAAGGGCAGTCGAACTTGGCCTCAAACCCGAGCGCTGAGGAGATCTCGTTTGTATTATTATCCAGGTGCCCTGCTTTCAGTAGTATCCTAACCTACGGTTGAATCGTTTTTTCTTGTCCTTGGAAGCACTTTTTCCCATAGGGACGTGAGTGGTGCTTGTTAGCTTGCCCATTGCATTGTAGCCAACTTGACCTCGGCTATTTTCGCAGTTTGCCTAGCTCATTGGATCAGGCTATACATCAAATCAATCGTCCATCAGTTGGAAGTCTTAAGGTTTCCGTACTTCGCTATCTTGCGCATTGTTCACGTCCACCTCAAAAAAGGTGCTATCCCATTAAGGTTATCATCTTCGATCCATTCTTAGTCGCTGTTCCAACCTGTTGTAATCTCAAATGTTTTCCGTTGTTTATCTGGATCATTTTCGCCACTGTGTGCGATTAATCTTTTCAGCATAATTCAGGCAATTTTAGCGTTGCGATTGTCGATATTTGTACTGTATCGTGTTTGTTTTTTTGTTTTATAAATAAATAAACCCACACGAACCCACTCGTGTATCAAATAAGTAAATAAGGTAGTGGACGACTGAATCTGTTGCCTATGGACGATTGAATTTTTAAAGGATCTTCAAGAGGGGTCTCGTTGTCTCAGCGGAGTTACAAGGTTGAGGAGAGAGAGTGGCGAAAAGATTGTAGACTCGTCCGATAGACGAATATATCAAAAATCTCGTTCGGAGATCAGCAAATTGGCCGACAGCTGTGGCTCGCGTTTTGTACTAAAGTGTGGCGGCTGACACCGAATCGGAGAAAGCCACAAATCAACATCGACACGACAATGGTGAGAGAATAGCAGCATTGTAGCCAAATTAGAAAAAAAGATCATAGACAAACTATCTCCAACGCCACAGTCAAGTGACCGATAAAAGCTCGCGCTAACCAAGTCTACCATCTCTCCGGGGTCGAGTATATTGGTATCTTTGCTCAATCACTGTGCTCTGCATGGGAAGTTATTGAACAGGTTCCGTTTCGCATCGCAGGTAGCAATTCGATCAAGAAAAGGCCCGTTCTGGTTGAGCAACAGCAGCGCCGAAAAGGTCCGACAGCGCTCTGACATTTGATGTGCGCTAAATTCATGGGGTACCCAATAATCCGTCATTTTCCCCATTCCATGTTTCTCAACATACTGGGTGATGGTCGGAAATGACACCTGAGATCCTTCCGCTACCTATCGAATGGTTTTCCGTTGAACAGACTTCATTACTGACTTCAGGCAGTCGCCCCATGATCAGAAATCCGACGTCGACTAGGCTTATTTTGGAGGTTTGTTTCTCCGGATCGAGATTTTTGAATCTAGATCCTGAAGGGACATTCGGGCCCTACGTTTGGAAAATATTTTCATGAACCTTTACAGCTTTCCGCCCAATTTAGAATTCATGGAGCAAAAAGACACGAAGCAGCTGCTTGGGACCTTCCTTGAAAAAGCGTTTATAAATTCCCGAAACGTGAAATTATGAACAAATAAAAAATAAAAATTGAAAGACCGTTACATATACTTGTAAATAATATACAACATTTTGAATATTGAAGAAAAGTTATACAAAAAAATCGGCACTCTTCCAAATTTTGGACTCCAGAGGTCGAAAAAAAATTTTCGCTGAAACTTTGCATAGGAGGGTTTTTTGAGGTCCTAAACACGATGGTGCAATCCGTTTTTCGATTGGCCGCCGGATACTGTAGTTACAGGTAGGTCCTGACATGTAAAGTGGGCGGAGTCAGATTTCGCCCACTTTACATGTCAAGTTTTTTGACCTACCTGTAACTACAGTATCCGGCGTAAAGTGGGCCAATCGAAAAGTATCCGGCGGCCAATCGAAAAACGAACTGCACCATCGTGTTTAGGACCCCAAAAAACCCTCCTATGCAAAGTTTCAGCGAAAAATTTTTTTTGACCTCTGGAGTCCAAAATTTGGAACAGTGCCAAAAAATCGAGCTGAAATTTGATGTGCGAAAAAACGCAATTTATTTCTTGACAACCTAATACCATTAAGATAAAAAGAAAAATTTGACATGTATAAATGAACACAAAAAAGATGAGGAGAACAGCGCTAATGGATCTCTTCTAATGGAACTTTTGAGGCCCAGAGGCTAGTTAGATGAAGGCAGGCCGTGACGAGTGAGCTGAGCGCCAACTCGTCAAAATTTTTCTGTCGGTAGGGCGAAAACGCCACCGAGAAGAGCTGGCGAGCTGGCCGAGGCGAGCTGGCCGGCCAAAGAGCCTGGCCGTGGCCTTGAACTCAGGGGAATACGAAGACGTACATGGTGGTAGCCATCAATTGGCTCACGACGCAAAGGTTTATCCGTGGCGCTGAAAAGCCGATCGCAAGCACCCGAAAGGCATCGAGATTGCAACAAAAAAGTGTCGGCGTAAGCTCTTCAAAATTCAGAAAAGGATAAAATAGTCTTCAAACGAAAATGAACCCCTAAACTAACTCAAATTTCAGATTGATGGCAAAATTATATGGGGCCACCACAATGGAGATCTCAGATCCTGTCCTTTTTTGATTTGAGAGAATTATTGCTGATTCTCAAACTTTTGAAGATGACATCACTGATGCCTCCGTGCTTTATACATCCGAGATTTTCTTGATTGATTGAAAGCACACAACAGCAGCCGCGGTATTGCTCTTCCTCTTGTGGGGTTCGAAATTTTCTTGCAAAAACTAATTTTATAGCCGTTCACCGAGCACCAACGAGCATAAAGAACGACGTCCTTGGGGATCATGAAGCTCCCATTTCTGATTTTGGCATGAGCATATCTATCACGTCCGGCTTTCAGAACTATTACAGTACTTCCAATTGGAACAACGTTAATCTTGGACCACTATCTTGCTCCCTTAGACCCTTCACCGGAAAAAAAAACAAAAGTGAACATCTTTGCGATGAGTCTAGTGTCATAATTACTACATCTGGCCGCATTTACAGTACCTCCAACCAGAGAGACGAATGCGTGGCGCGATCTGACAGACTCAACCAGTGCCTGCTAGATCACCAATATACGCCTGTTGGCGACCAAAATAGAACAAGCATGTTATCCGTGAACTTTCAATCAGGTCAAGAATCTGACGATTCGGACAGATGCATGGCGCAGTCTTCATGGTTCATACATTTTACATCCCTCCAAAAACTTTTCTTATGATTGCATCACGGTTGGAAGAGTTTTTGCTTCTCAAACAGTGGTTACAATTATTGATTGATATTGATGTTATTCCATGCTTAATCAAAAGCTGCGGCAAATCGATATGTTAACTGCTTCAGAGGTAACTCATAGCAGCGACATCACCTGTTTACGACCAAAGTAGAGCAAGCATATAACCCATGCACTATCAATCGGGTCCAAAATCCGAGGCCTCGGTCGAGTACATGGCGCAATCCTCACCGAACACATGCCAGAAAATTTTCTTTTTTTTCTTCTCATAAAAGCTCTGATTCGTTCCGATTGGTTCCCTTTCGCCAAAGTTATGGCATTTCAAACAAAGGGTACATTTTTTGAGACATCCCGTATGTTGAGGGTAAGGGAAACGCTGAGGTGAATGACGTTGATCAGCCCCTAAGAACGCGCCACGCACTCGTATTCCATTGAGAATCATAACGCTTGAAGAATGCGAATTTGGCCCACACAATGACATGCGTTATTGAGCCTCGGATCAAATCGATGTCTTCACCCTCTCAGGTAAACCTTGCACCAATTTATCAAACCCTCTAGGGAGTGAAAGGTTTGGTTAGCCCGGGCGAGGATCGATCCTTCGGGCGAAGGTAACGGCTCTTTTCGCTGCACAACGCTCATAATATGCACAAACTTTTAAAAATAGAAACAGACAGAAAAATAAAAAATAATACAATATATAATAAGTATATAATAATAAATAATAAATATAATAATATTAAAAATATGCTTATATAACGCCTAGATACTCGGGCAAACTTGTTTACGTAATACTGGCTCAGATTATATTGCGCTCAAGAGTGACGTCCTCCCTGTACCGCCACTATTTTCGACCTTTAAGCGCATGGCAGGGAAACGATTGAATCTTTTTAAGTTTTCATTTACAACCGTTCTTTGATGTTCAGCTGTTTGTTGTTGTTCTGGTTCCCGCTTGGGTTTGCATTTCCAGTGCGTATTAAATAAATAAATAAATAAATAATAATATAATAAATAAAAAGAAATAGATGCAGTTCAGTGACATGGTAGTGCGCAAATAAATCTTGCATATTTTGGGTCCAACGTAATATTTATTTATGGATGCGTTATTCCGACGAAATCAGGTTAAGAAAATCTTGAGCTGAGATTTTTCTTCCAAGTCTCGCCTGCGTATGAGAAAGTGTTTCTGATAATCATAAATCAATGATGATCAGTTACTAGGCATATATGTAGTAGTCTTAGTCTTCGTAGTGATAAAATATTTTTTCCCAAATTTCTTGTGTTGTTACTATTTTTATAACACGAGTTTCTTGTCTAGAATCGATGTTTCTTTTGCTAATGCATTTGTTTTTGAAGCACGTCTATGATAGGCGTAAATAAATAAATAAATAACAACAAGGGTTCGGTTCCAATTCGTACCCCTTTCTGGGTGGCCTCTGAATGATCGACTGACCAGTCACCCCTTAACCACCTTCCCCTCCCCCGGTCAAGCCCCTCTTGGGTATCGGCTATGAGTAGGTAAAAGGCAATCGTTCGGCTATGTGTAGGTAATCGGGTTCGCGATGTGCCATAAATCTCCACTGACACGCGGTGCTGAATGAGCGACGTGGACGTGGCCTGATGACTTTGACGTCAGGCTGCCGCAAGAACGACTACCTCCGTATTTATGACCGATTTCCGAACGTTTTACGAGTTCTGTGCAAAGAAAAACGGAGAGGAACAGAGGGGGAATCGGCAAAGTTCAAATAAATATAAACATACTACAGCGCTGAGTGAAAAGTTGGAAATTCAAAAAAATCTGGGATTTCTAGTTATTGGTTAACGAAATTTCAGGAATATACCGGACATTTTCAGGTAAAAGACGACAAATAAAATAACTCTATGGATAGAACACCTCTCAAATTTGTAGACATTTATAGAGAGCTGTAATAAGCTGAAAATTCTTCAAAAAAATGCGGATCAACCTTTTGTCATGGAAATTCCTTGCTTAAAATATGAGCAAACGAATAGAAACCGTATGCGATGGACAAATTCAATAGACGGTGGAGCTGCAAATTTAATTTAAAAAAAAACAGAGGCGGACCAAAATAACTTCGAATGCTCAGAAAAAGGAGGCAGATTGTCCTCTGTTCACATCTGTTGGAAAACTTTTCAGTTTCTTTTTTCACTTTGCAAACACTAGCCATGTATATGTATGTCTTCCACCTTATCGATAATTATAATATTAGGCCGTAAGCCTTTCTTTTGAATATTTTCCATCGCATAATGAAGCTTCTGCTGAAGCTTCTGCATTACTCTTTCGACAATATTTCAGGATGATTTTAGGATGATTAGGATAGGTTGAAATCAGCCACTGAAGTCGAACTATCCTGAACCACTCACTGCTGTGTATAGGAGTTCCAGTGCTCATATACCATAGCTGCAGGAGTCCTACTGTATTGGGAAAGGTACAAGAGTATGGCCGAAAGGTCACCGACAATATGTTGCCTACGAAGCTCAAACCTGGTGTCACTTCATGTAAGAGATTTCGAAGTTTCGAAAGGACTGGCTAAATACTTCTTATATAAGAAACTGAAAGGAAAATACTTCTTATATAAGGAAAATAAGGAACTTCAACTGGTAAAATAACTTTGCTGTAGTAGATGAGAAGTGAATGAAGTGGACTACTCATAGCTGGAGACCATTTGCAAGGTTAAGAACGTAATAGCTCTGTGAAATGCCTCCAAATATTACTAAATGGCGGCATTTTCAATCACGAAACTTTATATGACGCGAAAAAAGCAGACTCAAGAATCGAAGATACCCGAACTCCGGCGTATATCGTAGAAGCAGAGCCTTCCATTTCAATGGCTTGGTCCTGGTAAACAAGGAAAATCAACACCAAGTCTGGATTGCACCTCAAGAAGGAGATTCCTTGCATATTTTAGATTTGTTCAAATTTTATCGAATATGAACTCCTACATAAAGAATGTCAGACTATTCTGTCAGCAATTGGATTGTATGGTTTCCAAGCCAAATGGTAAGCAAGACTGAGTAAGCTACCCACCCGACACCGCCAAATACGTCTTCAAAAAAGTCGCATAGAAATTTTTTGGAGGATTATTGGACTTTGTTACTCCATACAATGTAATCTCAAGACAGTGCCCCTAAAGAATATCATTCATTCCTATTGTTTCCGAATTTCGCGGAAGAAAACAATTTTAAAAAGTAAGGTCATCTCGAAACGGGAGCTGAAAAGTTTTTTAGTGAATGAGCCAGCAGGCTTCCACGCGTATTTGGTAAAATAATATCCAGCAGGAATGCGATGCATAGTTGTCCAGCAACGTACCATATACATCTCAATTGGGTTCTTTTTCAAAGAAATAAATTTGAAAAATTATGATGTAGCAAATACTCAACCGCAAGGTTTACAACCTAATAGATTTGTGAAATACCTCCTAATAAATTACTAAATGGTGGCATTTCCGTTCACGAAACTTCATATGACGCGTAAAACCCAGACTCAAGAATCGAAAATACTTGAGCTTCGACGTATATTGTAGAAACAGAACCTTCCATTTCCATCCCAAAGCTTTCATTCAACGGAAATTGAAAGTTTTTTTCTTTCGAGAGATGAAAGTGGAAGGATTGTGAAGACAGCACCCAACGCGTGTTTCTTCGAGTCATGGCCGCGTTCAGGAATCTTTCCGTTGAGCGCTGGAACGTTCGAACGCAAGATTTCTCAATGTCTAAAACCTGACCTTTTCATCTGCTGTTAGTGCAGCGCAAATTTGCAGCAAACGTGAGCCAAAATTGGATCAAAAAGGGGCGGTACATAAGAATTGTGTTGGTAAGATCTTGATCGACGACAATAAATTTGAGAGTCTGATTTTCTTAAGCATGGAAGGAAGGGATATTGTTCTTCTTGAAACTTGGACGACAGCTGCCGCCAATGAACTAGGAAATGGTCGAATGTTCAATAAGGACCGGCAGCAGCGGGAGGAAGAAAACAGAATTTATGGCCAAAATGAGGTAGCGTTGCCGTTGTGCAAAAACGCGCTCACATAGAAGCCTTTAATGAGCAATTTCTAGAGGGAGAATTTGACCAGTTTTCAAGCAGGAACACCTCGGAAAGCAATCATTGCGAAGGAACAAGAAACGACGAGACGATCGAAAAAGTCATTCTTTCTTCCAACAAACTCAGACGGGCGTCTGATTGTCTCTGAACATATTCATTATTTTATTTTTTCTTCAGTATCGACAGATAAGCAAGGGAAACAACAACCCTCTCCAGCTGAGTTACTGTGGGGGGGAGGGCGTCGTGGACGTGTTACTCTGTGAAATTCTCTGCACGGCCCAGATTCATGATTGGTAAACCCCAGATAAACCCCGAGATATGCCCGAACGGCGCAAACCGAGACTCGTGAACGCGGGGCGAGGTTTAATCGGGTTTATCGCGGGTCTATCACACCTCGCGATAAGGCAGGGTTTGGGAGACTTTGACGGTAATGAGCGGGTTTATCGCCGACGGTGTTTCGGAGATCGCTCGTTCGTTCATGAATCTGGGCCCAGGAATAGCTCCCACGTCGTATACATACCCTTGTGCAGCAAGTGGTGCCGGGGGGGGGCAACTCCTCGGACATGTTATTCGGATCACCCTTCGTCTTGTAAGAAGCTATCTAGAGTCAATGTTACCTTATGGTGATAAGACAGTCTAAAGCCATTAGGGTTTATTTTCTATTGTTTATTATCGATCATTAATATTATTTATTGATTTATCATAAATACAATATAATTTACTCAGGAATATTAAGTCACAACAGTGGTCAAACTAATGACCTACTGGGGCATCTGTTCCGGGACTGAGGGCTTACCGACTACCTATATGTAGTTCGTTTCAGGCCCAACCGTTTGCCATCCACGACCTACTGGGACTTGGCTTCAGACGTATGCATCCGCCATTCACGATCTACAGGGAACCCGTTTCTCCCAGAACTGAGAAGTCTGGTAATTAAGAAACCTGCTCACCGCCCTCACACGTCTTCTACTTGAGTGAACTTTTTTCGAATTTTTCCAAAGCGATGCCTTAGGGCCCTTACAGACCCGACGACGTGCAATTTGAGCGACGAATTAGCCGTTATAAGTGCAATTGAGCGAAACACACGACGACGAGCATTCTCGTCCAACATCGTTTGCGGCGGCCGCATTGCTCTAATTGCAACGCGCGGTCACCGCCGCGGTGAAGACTGCGAATTCATCGCTCAATTTTTTGTCGTCTGGTCTGTGGGGGCCCGTAAAGGGATGAAATGAGTAGTGGTCACACTTGTTAAGTTCGCGGAATGCGCTACGTGCAGAACCGTACCCAAGCTCAAGTCTTCCAATTTTTCACGGGTCACTTTCATGAGGCCTGGGGGCATCAGCGCTTTCGGGATTGACACGGTAAATAAATGAAACGAGGACTGCTTGAGCTTAGTATGAATACCAATCAAAATGAAGCTTTGAAGATGGCTAGAAGGTACCATAGGGCTTTTCGTGAATGTGGTTAACAAGCAGCTCCAGAAGTAAAGTGGCTCCTGGCTTGCTTACTTCACTACTATTTTGACTATAAATATCTCGGCCGGTACTACCCGGCAGAAGGCTAATGGCTTGGGCGACGCCGGAGGGCGATCACTTCACGGCTGCTTAGACACCATTAGTCTCAGGGCGATTGCCCTGAGGGATTGTGAAGGTGGGCGATGACGACGCGGCGATGACGGAAAAATTGTCGTGACGAACAAAAGGCGAAGGATTCTCGTCTCGTAAACAATGTATTCTGGAGGGGCCAACGGGTGTGTGTACCACGCCCCTGGTAGCGGCGCTCCGCAGCTGCTGCGACTCCTTTTTCAGAAGAAACGGAACAATTACATCTCTCAAGGGCTATTACACCCTTATGCCCCAGTTTTTCTGATTCTGGGTTTACGTGAAATCCTTCTATATGGGCAAGTCCTATAGAACGCCAAAGGATTACATCTAGAATCTTCGATTTCGAAAAAAAACCACATTCCAGGCAAATCACGTTCGCTGAGAAGAAACGTCAATCGAAAGCGAGAAAAGTCCAACATCTTAGAATGTTAGAAAGTTGGAAGAAAACTACGAGAACGACTAAAAAGATGAGAAAATACTACGACATTAGGCTTCCAGAACAACAAACGATGCCAACAAAGATTACAGTCATGAGAAAAATAGAAAACAGTGATGAAAACCACACATACTGGCAGATGACTAATACTGATTTATTTAATTATCTAATTATCTGTTTATTTATTTATTTATTTTATCGGATTTACTTATGATGAATTTATTTTAGATCAACAAACGATGCCAACGAAGAAGGCGGTCATGAGGGAAATAGAAAACAGAGGTGAAAACCATTTCAAACTAAGATGGCGCTATTATTTTATTTATCGATTTATTTATTTAATTATCTATTTATTTATTTATTTACTTATTTACTTATTTATTTATTCATACGAAAAATCAACCAGCCGAGTCCTATCACCGTAAAGCATTGCAAAAATAAATAGACTCTATTTTGCTCCAAAATGCTAAAATGTCCTACATATAAAAATTAAGCACAGTACTATTGTTTGGTATTATTCTTGTGTTTCATTTGGCGCACCTGACAGTATAAATAAAATAAATTAAAAGATAAATACGAATAAATATGAAAAAATCATTTCCTCTTTGAGACAATGGCCGCATAGTATGATGAAACACCTACACCTTCCCACGCCGATATACTCCAGCTACTATAGTTTTGAATTTTCGATTAAAAAAAGAATTAGCATAGGTTGTGATTTCTTTCCTCATAAAAAATGAGTCTCACCTAAAACAGAGGTTTCTACATGATAACAGACTCGCTCGGGCAATCTCAGAACTAACGGGCAAGTTCTATTTAAGGAGCCACTGTGATTCAACAGAAGATTCCGTGAAAAGACAACAAAAGTTCAAAACATCAAGTAGAAAAAAAGAAAAAAACGACGAAAAAGAAATTATAAACTACTCACTCATTCTCCTGCTGAGTGACGGAACTGGCGATGTGCGAATGATTTGAGGAATGTCGAGACCATTTATTCTCTGAAAAAAAAACGTAGAAGTTAGAGAGCATCCAGATTTTTTTATTCAAAAAATTCTTTCTACAGTGTCGGTGGAGGACGTAAAGAAGGAGGAGGAAAGTAAAAATGGAAGGGAGAAAAATAGACAGAAAAAGGGCGAGGTGCAAGTGCATAGCTAATTATGTCCTTTTCACGTTAGAGTGAAGGAACACCCAGATGGGAAGGACAAGTTGCGCCCCACCACAGCGTTGGGCTGCCACAGGCAAAACGACCACAGCGGCGATGACTTTGAGGTCACATTCAAAATACTGGCGCGCGAGAGCCACACGACTGCCCGCAAAACGCTCGAGGGATTCTGGATCCAGGCCAAGAGCCCTAGGCTGAACCGTAGGGGCCGATGCGTCTATACAACCCGAGAGGTCATCCCATACATCAATGTTGCCTTTTAAAATTCCTTTGGTCTCTTCGTCTCCTAACGTGGACTTGATCTACTTTTTCGGAGCTGGCAGGGTTGCGGTTCATGAGGTCTTCAACCTTCGTCAAGCTTGTTCGGACGTTTGACCTAGTAGTCTTGGTCTATAGTTGGACTTTTTCAGACTCTGAAGAAGGCGATACAATGCCGAATCGTCAGTCTGTTCAATAAATATCTGTACCATTCTCGGAATGGCTCGCGTGGTGCAGTGGTAAGAGGCGCTACTGACACCCGCACGGTCGAGCGATCGACCCCGGCCTGGGCTAACCAAGCCTTCCATCCCTCCGGGGTTGGGTAAATTGGTACCAGACTTGTCTGGGATGGTAAAGACACTGACTTGGTATAGCGGCTGGCCCCCGCTAGTCACTGTATAGGCCAAACACGCATTCACCATGCCTCTACGATTCTGAATTGAACACGAATACGGCGGCGCGTCCTTCGGGACTGATTAACGCCGACACCGTTACCTTTACCTTTTACCATTCTCGGACTTCGAGCTTCAACGTGAAACCTACAACATTGCTCTCCGTCATGCCAAGATTCAGATTCCTATATGTACATACACAAGTTCTTCTCCTATACATTTTTTGAACACCTAACAACCCTTGGCAAAGACACCAGCTTCAATAGCGGCTTGCGAGCTATTGTATAGATCAAATGCGCACTCGCCAAACATCTACGATTGCGAACGGTAGATAAATGCGTGGCGCACTCCTAGGTGACTGATCGACGTCGAAGACTTTACCTTCAGCCTCGCCTACACCTAACCATTGGTTCATACCATAAACCCAAGTGTCTACAGTGTACCGTAAACCCATATCAAAAGCTTCATGACTACCATCATCTTTATCAGATTCCAATTTCCTCGAGGGAACCAGTTTCCTACTTCTGAAATTCATGAGTCTCAGTCAGACCAGTTAATCTCAAAAAAATTTCGCTTTGGTATCACTCACATTCTCATTCTCTTCAAGTGGGCAGATGAAGATGTTTCTCTTTCTTTATGAATCTCTATGAAATCTTCATGAATCTTCTCTTACTTCGGATTTTCGAAAAATAGCACCGCCTTCATCTGCGTTACCTGATAATAACCCCACTTTTACTTTCCAAAACACACTAAGTTGAGCATCATCCCACTCTAGGCTCCATAACACTAAATGGGCTGCATGGCAAAAAGTAATCAAAAAACGAAAAAACGAGAAATAATCAGGCGAAGTGAGAGTTTCTCAAGTTGTCCACGAACGGCCGTCATAACACGTAGTCAAAAAAGTATAAAACAACTCTAAAAGCAGCTACACAAGTGAATGTGCTCTCGTTTACCCGACTCACTCCGATCGATGTGGTCTCCTCGAGCGACAGACTGTCCCAATCGGAATTCACCGACCGATCCTCGCCTTCTGCCATCGGAATCTGAAATGCCATGATGAATCCACCTGGGTTACGGAAAACATACGGCAACGGGCGCTTTCGAATATCAGAAAACGACAGAGCGGAAATTGAAAATTAGAACATGTTTCATTGAAAGAGGAATTGTCGAGTTGGAACCTTTAGAAATAGAATGTCCCAGAAAACATAGAAAAGAAGAAATTTCAAGCGGAAGATGAGGTAGGAAATGAGCCGTCTTCAACGTCAAACCCTTGGCCACGCTCTGTACAGATTCATGAACTGTATGGTAAGGTGAACGATGAAGTGACTGGCATTGATCGATCCCTCTAACAATAAGAGCGCGCCATGTATTCCTTCTGCACTGAGAATCGTAGAAACATGGTGAGCACATAATTTGCCCTAGTTAATAACTTGTGAGGGCCAGCCGTTGTACAAAGTCAGTGTCTTTACATTTAACATTTAACATTTATTACATCTGGAGAATTGATCTAAAACAAACATATCGAAATTACTCGGTTTGTGTAGAATAAGACGGAAGAAGCAGGGCAGGAAAGTAGAAAAAGCAGACAGATAGAAAGGCTAATGTTTCGGCTTCAGATACCCAGCTAGAAGTTTTTTTGAAATGAGCTAAGTGAATGTGCTCTCGTTTACCCGACTCACTCCGATCGATGTGGTCTCCTCGAGCGACAGACTGTCCCAATCGGAATTCACCGACCGATCCTCGCCTTCTGCCATCGGAATCTGAAATGCCATGATGAATCCACTTCGTTTACGGCAAACTAGGCGCTTTCGAATACCGGAAAATGACAGAGCGAAAAATGAAAATTAGAACATCAACGGAATGTTTCATTGGAAGAGGAATCGACAAGCTGGAAGCTCTAGGAATAGAATATCCAAGAAAACAATAAAAAGAAGAAATTTCAAGCGAAACTTGAAGCAGGAAATTAGCCGTCTTCACCGTCAAGCCCTTGGCCACGCTCTGAGGTTACTACAGATTTATGAACTGTATGAAGGTAAGGTAAACGATGAAGTGGCTGGTGTTGATCCATTACTGCCACGACCTTCTGAAGTAGGAAACAGGTGAGCACATATTTGCCGTAGTTAATAATTTGCGTGGTTGACATTACCAGACAAGTCTGTTACCAATCTTCCCTACTTCGGTGCGGGTTTATGGAGAATTGCACTTGGAGGGGTCACGCGAAGATCGATCGTCCGACCATTCGAGTGCCAGTAGCGCCACTTGGAACTGCACCAAAAGCGTCCAGAAATGTTGGTTTCAAGATACACACATGTGCACGAAAGTGCTTGACATCCAGTAATCATCGAAATACCTCGACAAACAACGGAGAGACACTCTTTAACCGATCACGCTGAGAAAAGATTTGATTTTATTTGATTTGATTTATTGCACGAACACAGTCTGCAGTGCTGATGCTGAGGATAGAAAGGTTAGTTGTTGATATGGCGCGAACAGCAGATGATATTGGATGGAAGAACGGCACCACGTGCTCTTCAGGCCGACAGCTAGAAAAGTTAGAATCCTCACCGGTGTTTGTGGCCTTGATCTTGGACAGTATTATACCCGTAGACCAACTTCTAATAGTCAGTTCGACGCCTGCTCCGCTAGTGAGCGGTCGGTCTGGCCCAAATCAATTTCATCGCCAGAAATTTTCTGTTTTACCTTCGGCTCAGTGGTTTTTCTGACTGCTTACAATGGCCACGTCTACTCCTTCTCATCCTCGTGGCTCAGCAAGAGATTTTGCCAACGCCTTCTAACGAACCCATCTTCCTGGTCAGTGCTCTAAAACACGTAAATGAGTCCACGAAGGTTCCCGCATGTGTCAAAGACGTCTTGAATGCTCTCGTGGATGAACTCATTTCTGTTCGAAAGGAGCGTGACCAGCTTCTGAAGGAAAATCTGGCCTTGAGAAGAAAGTTTGGTATTCCGTCTGAGCTGCCTATTTCTGCTATTGATTCCGTCACTGCCAGTGATCAGCCAGCTGAATCGATGATGCCAATGGACCCGCGCTCAACGTCCAAAGATGTCCGCCACGACAACGACTTCCGAGAACTTGAACGTAAGCGTTCCATTGTGATTAGCGGAGTTCCAGAATTAAAGTCGTCTCATGCCGGAGAACGAGCTTGGTACGACCTTTTGAGTGTTAGGAATGTATTAGCCCATATTGGTGTTCAATGTATACCTGTGTCTGTGTATAGACTTGGTCGCCCTACCCCAGGTCGTGATAGGCTACTTAAGGTTGTGTTGCCTTCTTCTTACTTTCAAAGATTTGCTGTGAAGTTTTCTGCTCGCTTACGATCTTTCCCAGAGAGAGGGGTTTTCGTAAGAGAATCTTTGTCTCAGGAAGAAAGAGTCCGTAGGCGTGAAATGTACCAGGCTCCTGTGAATGCGAGGCGTTCTGCCTCAAAAACCGTCCACTCTGATGAGGGAAACTAATAGACCTTCCTCGGTGTTCTAATAGAAGATTACATTTTAACTGCATCCTTTCGAATGTCCGTTCCTTGATCAAAAATGGCCAATCTCTAGCTTTTACTTTCTTGAACAAAAGAATTGATATAGCATTTATTACAGAGTCCTGGTTAAAAAGTACAAACGACCTTGCTCCTTTGCTAGGCTCTATATCTTCGCACTACTCCGCTATCAGATGCGACAGGCTTTTCAAAAAGGGAGGTGGAGTAATTATTTTTCACAGGTCTTCCATTACGGTGAATAAGTTGTTTTCTGAAAGTGTGAGAGACTCCTATGAAGTTCTTGTTGCTGACGCCTTTTCCTCTGGGCAAAGCGTTAGGCTCATTCTTGTGTACAGGGCGCCCAATTGTGCAGCTGCTCATAAAAAACGTTAAACTGTCCCCTCCAAACATCGAGTTCCCACAAGCTTACGACCACCATGTTCTTATTAGAGATTACCACGCCAATTTTGTTGACATTGAGAAGTATTTAATTCAGATCGACTGGGTCGGCTCTTTCGCCCTTGTTGATACCGCCGACGCAGCTTATGTTTCTTAGTATTATAGAACTGGTGTCCGGCTTTGTACCATTGTCCGGTGCTCATCCTTTTACGTAGAATGACTCGTAGGCGCACGCTGCTCCATCGCTTTCTCCGCTTTACCTTCTCTATTAGGTGAAAATGGACTTTACAATCACAACGACTTAGACTTTAAATTTTGTAAAGCTTTCTCAACGTTTTTTCGTCCGAATCACCCATCCCTAAAAAGAAATCTCAAATGTTTTCCGGTTATTGTCAATTTTCGCCAGAACATTTGAAAAAATGCTCAAATGGCGTATTTTGGCTCACCTGGAGGAGAATGGAGTCATTCCGAATTGTCAGCACGGTTTTCTCAAAAATAGGTCTACCGAAACCGCCCTCCTTTCGTCCTTAAATGACTGGACAGCGTCTTTAGACGTTAAGAAAGAAGTTCATATCATATACTTTGATTTCGCGAAAGCGTTTGATAAAGTCCCCCATGAAATTTTGCTAAAGAAACTGGACATGGTAGGCTTAGATTCCGACACTATTCGATGGATAAAAAATTACGCAAAATGTTCAACTTACATTCCCTACAAAGCCGTAGAATTCGAAATGATGTGGTCATGGCATACAAAATTCTTCGGGGCAAATCACCTCTTGACATTGACAAGTTTTTCTCTTTTTACAACTCTACTACTAGAGGTGGTTCCGTCAAGCTTCGAACCCCACGTGTTCGAACTAAAGTTAGGTCATCGTTCTTTTGCTTACGAGTTAGCTGTTTATCTGGCTCATTTTCGCCACCGTGTGCGACTTCCATTAATCTTTTCAACATAATTCAGATATTTTAAGCGTTGTCGATATTTGCACTGTATCGTGTTTGTTTTTTGGTTTCATAGGTCCCAGTGTTGTAACCCACACGAGCCCACTCATGTATCAAATAAATAAATAAATAAATAAATAAATAGATGAAGTTCAAGGCGACGGAAGCAGGTCAGTTGGCTGACAACGACGGCGGCCGTTGTAAAGGTATCAGACGGCTGAATGGATGTGTCGTCTGCTTTGGGCATGTGTATACACATATGTGTGTAGATATGCGAGAGTGCGGTGATTACTGCTATTCAGGAGGCGGCGTTTTTCAGCCGCGCATAAACGAACAGAAAAACTCGCAGCACTGGCCGGAGTCGTAGAGCACTAGTGCACGAAAACAGGAAGATATCGCGAGCGGAAATCGAAGTAATCGCTAGGAAAGGTCAGAAAAAATTGAAAACGCAAGATAATGCAGAAGAAATATGTAAGTCATTCGACTAGTTCTCGTCTATAACCCGCGAAACAAAAAGCGGTAATCAACAGAATAGTTTCGTGTTACATCAAAAATGCTATCAGCTTAACTGCTAACTACCGAAAACCGCTTACCGGCTCATTCCCGTGATTACGGGTAAGTGCTGATAGCAAAACTCGCAGCACTGGCCGGGCTTAAGAAAAACAGGAACATATCGAGACCGCCGGCGGAAACAGAAAGACGCGGGTTCAATTCCCGTCCGATGTCAGCGTTTTGCGAATAACCCAGCATCTCCAAATACATTGAAAACGCAAGATGATGCATTTCGGCAGATGCAGTTGTAGCCACTGAGACCACGATGGGACCGCAAATGGGCGTGGCCACACACGGTTGCTAACAAAACATGATCGAGGTCCCATCAAAAACTATCGCTGACTTCAAACGAAGACTAGGAGGTTAAAAAACGAAATTAATCTAGGAACACTCAACGGAGGCACGTAAAAACGAGTAGAAAATAATGATTTTCTCACATTTGTAATCGAACATTGACACACCATGGCGAAATCTGCAGAGTGGAAACCTGGGCCCAGATTCATGAACGGACAAGCGGTCTCCGAAACCGCGGCGTGGCCAGAACCAGACGGCAGAGTCGATGAGAGATTGTATTTAACATAGGATGTTAAGGATAAGTAGACAAACGTGCGCGCCGTTCCCGGGGTTTATCAATGATGAATCTGGCCTCTGGGCCGGGAGGTTTAAGTCAAGAGTAAAACAACATCCTGCACGAAAGTGGCGTTAATAAAAATGCGAGTCATTGAAGCGAAATAAGAAGCGAATAAAGGAATAGTCGGAATAAGGATCAAAACGCTGCTCAGCCAATTTCGGCAGGAAGCCTTATCACTTCTGTGATGTTTATGGAAGTTCATGAAAAAAATCAAAATAGAAAAGAACGCGCGGCCGAAGGGCATCTAAATAGGAATTCCTTCATAAGAATAGGAATATTTTCCGACATTTCCATGACAGCAAAGCAAGCAGGCACGGATGAAAGGAGACGTCAAAACGTTCTTGTCAGGCAGATACAGTTGAATAGACAACACAACCTTGCCGAGAACACTACGTTAGACGGCTTCACGGCTGTGGAGCACCAATTGCCTTTACCGATCGACTGTGGGTAACTCAGAAGAACTTCTAAGCGGAGCTGTCTCGGGCAGAGAGGTCAGGAAAAAGCTGTGGTTTCTACGAGGACGTAAAGTACTTAACACACTGCCACACGGTGCAACTCGGACGGCGTTTTTAGGGTCGTTTTCGCCGCCATCGTTACGCCGTACGCCAATAAAGCTCTGCCGCTACATACGTGGTGGATGGAGCAACGAGATCAGTGCAATTTTTTTTTAGAAAACGAAGAAAAATCCCCAACTCGCAATGAGATTACTAGCGTGCACTGGCAGCAAAAAGTCAAAAAGCCTGCTCGCGAGATCGTACTTAGCCCTTCACGAGCCTGGCAGTCCGATTTCAGACGAAAAAAAGAAGAGAAATAAAGAAGTGAAATAAATCAATAAAATCAAATAAAATAAATAAAAATAAAAAATAAAATGTAATAAAAATATTATTTATTATTTATTAATATAACAATATGTAATAAATATAATATAATAAAAAATGAATAATAATAAATAAGTGAATATGTAAAATATGTAAAAGTAAATAATAGACTAATATGTAATAAATATAATATAATAAAAAATAAATAATATTAAATAAATAAATATGTAAATAACACGTATGTCAAATAAATCAGCTCAGCTGAGGTGGGACGATCTCTCGGTCCACATCAATCTATAAATTAGAAAGACCATGACACCACCGAAGCTTCAATAATGTTCCATTTTTCCACGAATTCTTTCGAGTCTAAATTTTTGAATAGCATATCACGAAAACAACGCGAGCACACCCAAAATGGTATGCAAAGGGGTTTATGGACAGTTACTATTCAAAAACGAAATACGAATCCAGGGCCCAGATTCATCATTGAGAAACCTCCGATAAACCCTGAGATATATCCTGACCGACGCCCACCTTTGTCTGCTTATCCTCAACTTCATATGTTAAACGCCATCTCCCATCGACCCTGCCGTCTGGTTCTGGCTGCGCCGCGGTTTCGGAGGCCGCTGTTCCGTTCATGAATCTGGGCCCAGACCTTGTTCGCCGCTGGTCTTGGAACTCAAGAGGCCAAAAGCCCGTCTCAGCTTGAATAGTGCCCCATCTTCCCACAAACTCTTCTGATTTTTTCTCGAAATCCAGGGCCCCGATTCATAAACGGACGAGCGGTCTCCGAAACCGCGGAGCAGCCAGAACCAGACGGCAGAGTCGATGAGAGATGATTTCAACATTGGAAGTTTAGGATAAGCAGACAAAGGCGGCGCCGTTCAGGCTATATCTCAGGGTTTATCAGGGGTTCCTAAATGATGAATCCGGGCCCAGAAGTTTTAGAAGTGGAAAATCTGCGAGAGAGAATACGATACTATTTCTATTTAGCGTAATATTTGGCAAATGGTCTCCAGCACGAAAAGTGTTTGCCAGATAGCCGACATTGATGGGGATCGATAAGGTGATGGTGGTGCAAAATTGGTCAAAATGCATATTCGCTACAAAGCAGACGACTGGTTTTTAGAACGCGAAAATTTCTCTAAACTATTTTTCTTGGGCCGCTAACCAGAGGTTTTTCCAAACTGGCCATTGAACTAAGTATTTATGCAGAATCTCGGCGGAAAAGTGATGTTGCTGACCACTGGAGGAGCTCTTGCGGTAAAGTCCACCCCTGGAATTCCGCTTCGATTGCTGCCTTCCCTGTTGCAGCTATTCGTATGCCTTCTGAGGCTCATCGGAGAAAGCCATGGAAAAAACGGCAAACTGATTTCCACTCCACTAGAAAAGATGGGACGTCTAGACGAAGATGTTGAAATGAGCGCTCGAGCAGTGCCGCCAAGCTAATTCCATTCTCGTCGACTCAATACGTTCCAATAATTTTATGGAATAAAAAACCGCGTATATAGGGAATTCTATTATGTTCACGTAATTACCGTTCCAATAACTACACGACACAGCACCAGTCCAGAAAAACTACACGGCCTACACCTCAGACAACTCAACAACGTTCCTTCCCGCTCGCAGTTGTTTGCCTTTGAAACTTCCTTCGTTACGATGTCATTTGTCTTGCAATCCGATAAAGACAAAATCGTGGCTGACGTCCGCTTCAGCAAGTCGATTATCAGTGGGTTTATAGGTGATAAAGGTGATATACAGTACCGGACATATCGTTCGATCACTTTTCGAAAAGGACGCTTCGGAGCGTCCCAAAGCGGGTTTTTCAACACCTTTGTTGACACCCTGTTATTTGTTAAAATATACATATATTTGAGCTTGACAGCTCGAGCTCTATCGACTGGTATTCAATGATCGGTACAACCGTAAACCCATAAGAAACCTTAGACCTTCCATCAATCCGGTGTGGGGGAAATTGCTACCAGAATCCGGATTGGGTAAATTGGTACCCACCCAGGCGAGATTTGAGGGGATAATATTTCAACAAAAAATTGTCAGGTGTGGATAATTTATATACCAAACGATAGAGCTCGGGCAGCTGCACTACACGATGTGCCTCCTTTCACGAATAGTTGACATTTGAGGGAGTTATTCAGAAATCTCACTAAGGAACGCTCCTAAGCGGCTTTTCCGGGATGTGATCAAAAGACATGTCCGGTACTGTAGTGAGGGTACCGTTCATGAATCTGAGCCCAGGAAGTCACTGCGCTCACGGAAGTGCTGAAGGCAGAAAAGGAAGCGGCCGAGAACGAAAGGCGGCGCGATTGGCCATACGTCATGCTCAGAGCGTAATGTCGGCTCGAACAGCCATAAAATCGCCCGCCAAATCGCCGAAACCCCTTAGGCGATTGATGGCGAACACACCTCCTGCATTGTCCGTCCGTTGGTCTAGAGGTTGTCGCCTTTCGGTGCTCCTCCAACAGCCGGACGAACTCATGCTCACACCCACACCTACTAGTAGACTCGTGAACAAACAAAATTACACACACCCACAACACGAGGAGACAACGACGCAACGATACGCCACTGAAAACAAGATCGACGCGAAAATGTGACACTTTCAACACACCGCCGCGTAAAATCCACGTAATTGTCGCTATGCACAAGTCAAATTCAGGAATTTTACTCTACAAAAGCCGAACAAAACCCGGCATATACCTGGAAAGCTATGATTCATGAAGGCCGGGTATCCTGACAGTGGTGCAACGGCTGTAATCTGCTGACGAACGCACTATGGAGGGACACTGTTCTAGTGAGGTACAGCTGAACAAAACCCGGTATATACCAGGGCCTAAATTCATGACGGGTAACGGCACAATATACCTGAGAATAAACCCCGGTTGGTGCGATTATTCGCATTCACGAACGCGCCGCGGAGTTTATTTGGGGGATATCGCGAGTTTATTCCACTCAGCGGCGCGTTCATGAATGCGAATAATCGCGCCACCGGGGTATATTCTCGAGTATATTGCGCCGATATCCGCCATGATTTTAGGCCCAGGAAAGCTATGATTCATCAAGACCGGGTATCTCAACGTGACGAAAAAGATCTGTTAGATTCGCTCCATCACAGTTCTCGGCTCTCTAATGCTTAGACGTCTGTACGGGTGTGGTTCGCGGTATCATCATCTCTGGCGCCTTAGGACATTTTTTGACGTAACTTGCAGCACACAGCGACACAACTAAGTGGTTTTCCATTGATTAGAGAATAATTAGATGAGCGATGACGAACTATCGAGAAAGACGACCAGGATTGTAGAAATCGCAAGGTCTAAATTAAATTTGTCCACTTCTGTGAAGAGTATTTTTCTACCGATCTGAGGTCGGGTTCCTTCGATCTCGCTATCAACAGAAAACAACCAGGCAACCTGGACTTTGAGAAAATTTCCAAAGCTCAGGCCTACAAATCCTCGAAATGAAAACCTTGGACTCGGTATGCTATGGAGCAGCGCGGTACTGCCCTGAGGCTAAAAGTTTGAAATATCACCGTAGTCTCAACTTGTGCAGATTCCCTGATATCGTCAACAGCACTAGAAAAAGACCGCTATATCAGCTTACTCGAGTCAGTAGGGCCGGGTTTAAAGTGAAAAAGCTATACACGCGAGCAGGGCTCGTAACGCATCAAAATCAACCACATGTCACCATGAATCACAAAGAAAAGTTTTACATTTGTATTCGAATCCTGTCTATACTTTTTATTTTTTATAGAGCATGGCGCAATGGCAACATGTTGTTTCACCCGCACGGTCAAGCGATCGATTCTCGTCCGGCTTATCTAAGCCTTCCCTACCTCCGGGGTCTGGAAATGCTTGCGCAGGTAGGTAAAGACGTTGACTTAACTGCAGCTGGTCTACGCGTCTCACTGAACTCGCCAAATATGCACTCGACATGGCTCTACGACTCCGAATGGAAAACTAATGCGTGGCGCGTTCTAGGGGAACGGATCAACGCCGGCCACTTCACATTTACCTACTACTTCTGCGCCATATGTTATCCCTATCACACGAATTACAGATTTACCAGCATTCACCGGCGGCGACTAGACTCAACTTTTCCCCACATTTTCTCGTCCTCTATTTTCAGCTCCTTTGGTTTTTTTGAGATGTGAGAATGGGAAAGGCTCGCCTAATATTCGGACAACTGTCCGTTCCAGTTCCGCCTCAAATTCACTGGACCGCAAAGAATTGAAGAGAAATAATATTCAATGGTCCGCTATCACGGTGGACCATGAGCCAAGCACAACTTCAAGTTGTTTTTTCGTGTGTTCATCGAAAACTAGTTCAAAACAAGGAACAGCTAATCGCACAATGTCCAGCGCTGATTAATCCCACTGGAATGAGCCACGCATGTCAATATTTTCCAGGGTCATAGTCTGGACCTTCAATTAGTTGCTTGGGTCGCATAGCTATGCGGTGATTAACGTCTTTCCCTTCTAAAAGCGGTCATACTAATCGACACTCCTTCCGGTAGTAACTGGAATTTTGACGTGTACGGTAGGAACAATAGGACCACTAAAAATTCTAGAATTTCACTACACTTTCTTTACCGTTGAATAGATCACGCTGTTTTGATTACGGCTATGTGCTTTTTATTCAATACAAATAACTCAGAGGTGACTTACGGCGTATGAGCGGTAAAAACGATCTATATCGTTTATATGGCAATTTGGCGGAAATTTACCTTAATTTTTGCGATTCCCGCCCCATCGCAGTTGACGTTGGAGCAATAACTCTTGGCTTTTTGCGTGGCTTTGTACTCATTGAATGCGGCGAGCAATAGAAAAACAAGGAGCAGGATTAGCCGGCAAAAACCACTCTTTAGATCGCCCAGACAGCAAACGAATCTGATTGCACCGTTTCCGTTCCTTGCACCAGTTCCGGTTCCGGTTGCAGCTGTTCAGAGAAATGAACTCGATTAGCACTCTATAGGCGCCGATTCTATATTTAGAAAAAGCTGAGGACTTAGTGTAGCGCTCGCCAAAAAATATCACTATTGTTCTGAGCAGAACAGAGATCCTCAGAAAAACAAGTAAATTAAATAAATAAGTAAAAAAAGGTAGCAGTATCCGAGACATAACAGCAATGGAAATCGTAACTTTCTGACACCAACACTGAGAAGCTCCGTCAGTAGTCCGCATAGGCTCAACTTGTAAATTTCCAAAAATAAAACAACGAGCGGTCCACGGTGAAAAGGGCACACAGATTGATAAGAGAGTTCTGGGCCCAGATTCATGAACGGACGAGCGGTCTCCGAAACCGCGGCGCAGCCAGAACCAGACGGCAGTCGATGAGAGATTGCATTTAACATAGAAAGTTCAGGATAAGTAGACAAAGATGGGCGCCGTTCGGGCTATATTTCGGGGTTTATCGGGGGTTTATCAATGACGAATCTGGACCCTGGTGAGTTCACTGTGTATTATCTTTTGACAGTTAATGACGGATACTTATGTCTGCGGTCTAATCGATTCAGGATGATAGAAGTGGGTTGAGTAGAGCGAGAGACACAAAAAAAGTTGAAAAGGAGGATAAGAAAGTAAAGGAACACTGATTCATGTAAAGTCATGGCCTATTCCTACGCCATATTCATAGCCAACCATTCAGCGGTCTGCCGGCCGACAAACGGCTGCCAACTACACACTAAAAACAAAAATATATGAACTGAAATGAAGATTTGAAATAAAACAAAAAAATATTTAAAATAAAACGATGAACAAATAGCATGAAGCAAAAGACGGCGAGCTGAACTGATGAAATGTGTTCTTGGGAGCACGTCAACGGAAATCGCGGCGGGACCCATATAAGCCACCCATTACAAACATCGCTTGGGTTTCGCCTATTATACAGTGGGATCGCTTGGGTTGCACTTAGTATACAGTAGGATACCCGGTTGATCAGCATACCGCACCACACAATTAACCCTGTAGGGTGGCGTTCACACTCCGCTGGGGCGGTAAAGCGAGAGAGTAGTTCGCCCGGGAAACGGTAATTGTCGCGTTAGGACCAGCAACGACATTCGGATCGTTGCCAGGCGGGTGAATAAGGTCTGAGTAGACAAAGATTCGCAGAGGTGACCACACACCCCATGTCAACCTTCTGCAGAAAGCGCTTCCGCCTCACTGCCGCAGCGGGGTGTAAACGCCCCGTAAGTCCGATTTGATTCCTTTTTACGATCGGTTTACATCAGTATTACGAGCAGCTTGTTTCTTTCGGAAGACAGAGTGAACACCACTGTATTTCTAAGAGGCAGCTGGTCGTAGTGTTGGCTCGTCACGTTGCGATGGGTTTTTCGCAAAAGCACATGCCGCTGATGCACTGAACATACGCGCACATATTGTTTGAACACACAGCGCCTCTCTCACTCTCACACCCAGCAGGCAGGAAACGGCGGTGACGACGACGACGAGGACGAGGACGAGGTGCCGATGGCAGAACATCCGCCGCGCTTCATCGTCTCGAACACTTCACCCGCCCTGTGTGTCATGTGGCTCATGTCATGTCTCTAGCATCGCTGTTGTAACAACGGCGAACGCCCGACAACAGATCCGACGTCGAAAATTCGAAAAATAGCTGTACGTCGCGAAATTTGAGCTCACTTCGCTCGTCTCCACCGGAGAGGCCAAGTACTGCACGGTGAAAGTAAATTAAAACTCAAAAAAACTTATAAAAAAAATTTGCACGTAAACTACTCATTAACGTATGTTCTTAACCTGCTTTCTCTTTTTCACCGTTCTTTCCTCTAATACCTTATTCTATCTGCATTGACTCCTCATTTGATCTCACTTCAGCCTTATCTTTGATCTCTCAGCCGTATATGTACCCCTTAACCGTTGCTGCTACAAACTTTTCTAATAGTATTCCCTACTATTTTATATTTTTCATTTAGATTGTTAATAATATTCCTCGAGTTCGCAGTATCGAATGCATTCCTTTCTCCTTACTACTTAATTACTACATAGTTACTAGGGTTAAGACCCAGGATAGGTTTTTATCTCTTCGTTAAACTTTCTACTTCCATTTTCTTCCTGTTTCGATCGTTCCACTGTTTAAATTAAAAAGGCAGAAGGATGGTAGGACACAATTGTCGATAGCGAAAGGAAAAAAGAAATTTCAATTGCCCGAATCGCAAACTTCCCGGTGACTAGCCTCCTGTAATAATTTCCCAGCAGTATTTCCTGCGGCCTTCTAAAAGCTAGGATGGTCAACTAAAGTTGTTTTCCCCTGAAGCTGAGTTTTCCTGGGTAGTAAGGACCTGCTTACGCTCACCCAGCCAAAACTTCTTTGCCTATCGACTGACGTTTTAAAGTGAATGACTAAACATATATGCCTAAGAAATCGTGGACCAATTTGGTGGTGATAACACAAAAGCCCAAAGCAAATGTCCGGATGTGAGCACCCATATGATGCGAGCTGAGAAAAGTTTTCAATTTTTTTTTGTCGCGGAGCAAATAGAAGTTATTTCGCAACTAAATCTCAGCCAACAGATAATCAATTTAAAACACTTTTTGGTACGTCTCAGCAGCAGGGGACCTTTCGTTTTCCATGCATGCAATTTATGGAATAATTAAAATTCGCAAATGACTGAGTCCTAACTCTTGACCAGTAGACCATCACCAGAAGATGTCCAAGCACAAGAACGTGAATATTCTCAAAATCGAAGGGAAATGGTCCACAGAAGCCCGTGAGCAATACGCGGTGGAAAAAAGACTCATGAAGGAAAATTTCGATCCGAACGGAAGATCACAAAACAAAGTAAAAAAGCAAGATATTCTACTTTGCTTCTCACTTCAGCATGTTTGCTCTTTTCTTGACTTTTTGTATTCATATTAAAAATCTCATGCCTGATGTAAATTTGATGCATGCCTCGAGTGCCCTGCAACATCTATAGCCAGAATTCATATTTTTAACGAAAGAAGAAGGACGATGAATCTATGCTATGAAACTTCCACTGCAAAACGAGGAATATTTGAGCATTTCTGAATAGTTGATGGCATGAAATTACTGAGACAGCTCCAGAAAACGTGATTTAGAGCAAAATTTTTCAGTTTTACGCTCAACGACAACCAATTAAATCTCGTAGATCTCGTAATTCATCGTTGGCCGCGTTATGAGCACAGCGTTTGTGATCGCACTTAATGGTCACGTTCGGTGATTATCAGAGATAGTTTAGTCGGAGACGAGCTGCTGCCGACAATATGAGGAGCAGCTCGTAAAACAATTCTCTCCCTTCCCAGAAGAAAGAGAGAAAAGCAGTTTGCGACCGATCCATTTCGCCCTGACGCCCCTAACGGATTCAGGAGCCGAACCACAGAAGTCAACGAACACTCAGGATCGACCCTTGCTAGGTTAACCGAGCATTCCATACTTATTGGTAAATTGTTACCAGATTTGTCTGGATAGGTTATGGCTTGTACACGGGTGTGCATCCGCAAGTAAACGTGCAAGCCAAATACGCATTCGACATGTCTCTGTGTTTCTAAACGTAAGACGAAAGCGTGGCGCGACTTTACGGATCGAACGTGGACCTTGTTACCCTTACCTTCCATATGGATATATCAGGGAAAGTCAATGAGAGCACCAGGTTTTTTTACAGAAAAATGATAAACAAACACCGTCAAAGAGAGACGCCGCTCCTTGTTCCTCTGGAAATCGACAGCTGCCGCATTTTTGTCCGATGACCAATCTACCCCGCTTCACATGTAATTTTTATTTGACGCCAAAAACCTACATTCTGGTAGATTATTCATAACCTGGCTCAAAAAGACACCACCACGAATTTCGACTCCGTTTTTCCAGAGGACAAAAGGCCCGGTGCCGTCGAAAACATGATGAATAAAACCCAGGAGAGCGGACACGCAGTGGTTGTTTTCAGCTGCGAAATGCACGCCGTTCGTTGCCGTGAGGCGATCACAACCTCTGCCATTTAGGTAAGGCACCTCATGACCACCCAAAAAACAACGCAAATGAAAAGACAATGGCAAAAGACAGAAAAAAGAAATCGACGCGTCATCGGTAATTCGAAGAAAAGAAAGCGGAATATAGTATATGACTCTTGCAGAAAAAGAAGTGAGAATAGTTCGCGCAAGAGAAGCCAAGAGAAACCGGAGCACCACCGTAACGGTGGAAAAAAGCTGAAAAAAGCCCCAAAAAGGCTTTCGAAAAAAGCCGACTGGGACATGCCCATGCTCAGTAAACCATCCGTGATCTTTTGATACTTTGAGCAGGAATGTAGTGATATGATAGCAGGAACAACTTGGTATCACTTAAGAATTAGGGCCGATCCGACCTATTCGTCTTGATGTGATCTTTCTATCTAGGAAAATAACGAGCTACCAGAATTGCAACGTAAAGGAAGTACTATGCTTTCGCTCGAAAATGGTTGTCAATCACCTTTCCTGTAGTGAAAGTTCCAATTAACACGAGAATTTGCGGAAACTGTATTTGTGAAAGAAACAGAAAAGAGACAAATCTACTATACAGCCACTACTGTAGACCACGCCGATTCTGTTCAATGGGAAAGAAAAAATCAGAGAAAGCGACATTTTTCTAGAAACAGGTAAGTCTAAAGCATGGTAGAGATGTAAGAGGCGCTACTGACACCCGGTTTAGCGATCGATGCTCTTCTGGGCTCAACTAGGCCTTTCTTCGCTTTCGGATTGGAAGAACTGATATCAGGGCCCAGATTCATCATTGGTAAACTCCTGGTAAACCCTGAGATATACCCCGAACGGCGCACAAACCGAGGTTCGTGAACGCGCGTCGTCGGGTTTTAATTGAGGTTTATCGCGGTTCTATCACACCTCTCGATGAGGCAGGGTTTGGGAGACCTCGACGGTATCGAGTGGGTTTATCTCCGACAGGGTTTCGGAGAGCGCTCGCCCGTTCATGAATCCGGGCCCAGATTTATCTAGTAAGGGGAAGACACTGAGGCGAACAGTGGCTGCGCGAGCAAGTCATCATATAGGCCAAATACGCACTCACCATGCCTTTACGATTCTGAGCGGAAGACGAATGCATGGCGCATCCTCAGAGGATTAATAAAAGCCAAGCGCTTTACCTTTAACTTTTAAATGAGTCCAGTAACCTGCCTAATAATTCAATAAAATGAATGACACAGGCAAAGAACTTGTGGTGATCAAGACGACAACAGACATGGCCAGAGATTAATCAAAACTTTGAAAAATCATTCGAAAAAAGACCAAGATAAATGCAAAATAGATCAAGAAAGAGCTCAGCGTTTAGATACACCAACAAATGATGTTAGATTATGTAGCTTCAGGTCACCCATCAATCAAACAGCAACTGCTGGTGTGGAAAAACACAATTGCATGTTGTGTGAATTTCTTGTGTTACTCTGTCAAGAATTCAGGAAAACATGACGACGACTGGACGTCGGCCAGCCGCACAGAATGTCACACCTGAGGCGGAGATTTTGCCCTCGAAACAATGACAGGTATCTAGAGAGGAGGTGGGAAAAGCGACAACGGCAACTAGCAACAATCACCACCACCACCAACAGAAACGAGTCAGCAGCACAGCTGACGGGCTGGCGGATAGACACCGACGATCCAGAAGCGCAGCCAAGAAGCGCCTGACTGAATCGATAACGACTATTTTACCGTGAAGGCCTTTTAGGTGTTGAAGAGAGAGGATTAGTGCCGGCAGGTAGCCCCGCGGACGATCATTTCTCGGAGAAGCCTTTTGAGTTATGCAGAACGCACTTTTCGCTTTCACCTGTGAAAGAAAAACTCAGAACCTGTGCCCATAACGCGGCCAACAATAAATTACGAGAATTAATTGGTTGTCGTTGCGCGTAAATCTGAAAATTTTGCTCAAAATCACGTTTTCCGGAGCTGTCTTAGTATCTTCATGTCATCAATTATTCCGAAATGCCCAAAATTTTCCTTGTTTTGTAGTGGAATTTTCATAGCATAGAGCATCGTCTTCTTTCTTCTTCCGTGTAGGACTGCATTTACTTCAGTTTTTCAGTTGAACTCAGGCAGAACTCGTTCAGCATAAAACGATGTGAACTAGGAGGAAAACGGGGATGACGAGAAATGCAGTGAAGAGACGAGGGAGGAGTGGGGAAATTCAGAGAAGTTGATGGAAGCCGATAAAAGTGAATGATGACAACCACCAGAAAGTCGAAGGAGGCGAGAAAGTGAGGAGATGAATGAAAGATAAGGACGATAATGGAAGCTAATGGCAGGTGGACAGAGAACAGAAAAGGAGATGGAGATACAGCCTAGATACTACGAGTTGAGTTTGAAAGTGCTGACCTCTGTAAGCAGGCGAGCATTCTGAATCTTTCTATAGTTACATTCCGTAGCGAAAGTATCAGGTTGTCCAATAATAAGTTTTTGCGATTTTTCAAAGTTTTACAAATGTTGACTGAATCAACCTTACTCATCGAAGTACGGCTCATCTTTGTCGATTACTGTCCTCCATAGATTCGGTAGGGAATGGATGCCGTGGTAGTAGAAATCTCGAGGTTTTGATTCAAAGAAGTGGAAAAGGTCGATTTCGAGTGCTGCTCAATCATCGTATCGTTTTCCTACCAGAAAGTGAGCTAGCGAGCGGAACAGATGGTACTCAGTTGGGGCAAGGTCAGGTGAGTAGGAAGGGTGGGGAATCACTTCCCAGCCTAGCATCTGCAGCTTCCGGCGGGTCAACTTGGAAGTGTGCGGTCTAGCATTATCATGGAGAAAATACCTATATCTCGTCGATTTTTGGACGACTTACACGGACAGCGTGGCTGAGTTTTTGCGGTTGGTTGCAGTACACATCACTGTTGACGGTACTACCAGAAGGACAGAGCTCCCAGTACACAAATCCGCGAACGTCCCAGAAAACGCTCAGCATCTCCTTCCTCGGTTTCGGCCCACGTTTGAGAGTGGCTGGTGGCTTCTTCTCTGCTGGAACCCATGCATGTCTGGTTGTATGTGACATACAACACCCACTTCTCATCTCCTGTAATGAGTGAGTCCAACCAGTCAAAACGGCGAGAGCTATGAGAGTCAAAACGACAAGCTTGGAACCCGTAAAGAAGGCGGTGACGAAGATGAATCTTTGATGACTCATATAGTTGTAGACAACCGGCTGATATAAAGCCAAAATGTTGTGTACGCATAAGCTAACCTTTGACCACTTATATACCCTACTGCTATACGATAACACGTCTCAACCAGGAGCGCCAGGTCAAAACACGAAATCGCAAGAACTTATTGGACAACCTAATAATTCCTCTTCATATCAGTTCACAAAGATCTCAAGAAAAGAGTAGTCCTTGGAAAGTCCTTTGAAATGTTCTCAACAAGAAAAGAAAACATATCCGAAGCGTAGTGATTGCAGCAGTTTGCGAAAAGCAGAAGACGAATGAAATCGCTTCGTCGTCGCGGCGGTGGCCCGCCGTCGATCCTCTTCAGCCACTGGGGACTACAAAGCACATGGCCCTTCAAGTACTTTTAGACGATTTCGGACGACGACGATGAGTTGGTTCCCTCTTGGCGGATAATGAAATTTCCTGGCGCTCTGCGTTTTTTATCGCCGATAACACTAATGCACGGAGAGATTGTCGGTTCGGCTGGGATTTTCAAGCAGCGTCGTCGACACGGCTTCTTCTAATTCGTTTGCATAGCACAACTAATGAGTATTGCACAAGTCGTCTTCCACGGCTGGATCACTTAAAGAAGGACGAGCGAAGCACTATAAACCAACTCGAGCGCAAAAAAACTGGAGAAATAAGAAAAGGGTCAACGGAGTTATAGGAGCCTAAAGCCAAGGAAAATATTGAGAAAGGGATTGAATAAGTATGGAAATTTTTGAGAAGAAATGTTGGATAAGGCGAAGTTAGATGAATTGAGATGTCAGAAAATTACACCATCTGGCCAACATTTTTCTTTTTCTTCACACACGAATTAACAGATGTTCCATGACATGTACTATGTAGTAAACGATATACCGGAGATATACCCCAAAACATTCCCCAAATGATGCACAAACCACGCAGTGTTGGACTTCGTTTAAACCTCGATTAAACCTTGAATAAACCTCGCGGTGTGCGTTGATGAAACATGATTTGCGCATCATTTGCGGCACGTTTCTCGGTCTATTTTGTGTATACTGGGCCCAGATTCATGAACGGACGAGCGGTCTCCGAAACCGCGGCGCAGCCAGAACCGGGGCCCAGATTCATCATTGGTGAAACCCCGATAAACCTCGAGATATACCCCGACCGGCGCGTAAACCGAGATTCGTGAACGCGCGTCGGGGTTTAATCGGGGTTTATCGCGCGTCTATCACATCTCGTGATGAAGCAGGGGTTGGGAGACCTCGCGGTATCTAGCGAGTTTATCGCCGACGGGGTTTCGTAGACCGATCGCCTGTTCATGAATCTGGGCACAGACGCCAGAGTCAACGAGAGATTTCGTTTAACATAGGAAATTAAGGATAAGTAGACAAAGGTGGGCGCCGTTCGGGCTACATCTCGAGGTTTATCGGGGGTTAACCAATAATGAATCTGGGCCCAGGGTCAGGGTGAGCTCCAGTGGCACCGTTCTGCTTCTAAAATCCTTAAAACGTCACTCGTTAAGTGTACCTTTTTTCTTTTCTTCTTCGTTTTTTTTTCCCAAGTTGACCAGCAGCTGCAGGTGAAGCCAGCCGAACGCCGTATAATTCAGACAGGTGAAAGCAATTTGCAGAGAATAGAGCCGTCACATGTAGAACGGAGCCATTATTCTTGCAGTGCAGACAGCTAACAGCAACAATAGCTACTGATGGCTACGGTAAAATGGCCGAAACGGGCGCGTAAAAAACCCGGGCGTAAGAACAGCGCTCGAGAAAATTAGCCAGTCAACTGGAGCAGCGGTATGCCGTACGAACAAAGTTTAAAATGCATGAATGGTCTCGACTAACCCGACCGCCCTCCCCTTGTGTGGCCGTCCGCCTACCCCTACTCGGTGCCCGGCATCGGTCATTCATGGGACGAGCGCCCGCGATGACCAATGCAAAAACATTTTGTGGCCGGCGAAAGCTCTCCACCTACAGATCTATTTGGAAATGGTAGGGATGAAATGTGAACCTTCTCGAAAAATGAGGTGCCGGTAGCTAGCATAAAACGTCCTCCAGAGCCCAGATTCATGAACAGGCGAGCGGTCTCCGAAACCGCGGCGCAGCCAGAACCAGACGGCATAGTCGATGAGAGGTTGCGTCTAACATAGGAAGTTTAGGATAAGTAGACAAAGGTGGGCGCCGTTCGGGCTATACCCCGGGGTTTATCGGGGGTTTACCAACGATGAATCTGGGCCCAGGTATGAAGGCGCCGCGGTGACAGATATCTACGTTCAGAACCCATCACGAAATTTGCTCTACTGAGAAATCTCGCGCCGGACACACACCCGCTTTCGCGGCTGATTTTCCCGAGCTAGCCATTCGTTCGTCCGGCTGGGAGGGTTCATATCCAGTGCCAGTGTATTTACACCATTGGTCGAAACACCTGTACCCTCAGCAGGGCCCAGATTCATCAACGGTAAACCCCCGATAAACCCCGAGATATAGCCCGAACGGCGCCCACCTCTGTCTACTCACCCCTAAACTTCCTGTGTTAAACGCAATCTCTCATCGACTCTGCCGTCTGGTTCTGGCTGCGCCGCGGTTTCGAAGACCGCTCGTCCGTTCATGAATCTGGGCTCCAGGTCTCCATTAAACAGGTGCATTACTTCTCTGAATGGAGGCACCCACTTGCACATCATCCCGCACCAATCGGACCAACTTGATCAACAGCACCGAAAGCTTCAAGAAGAACTAAGACTGCAGCGCAGTTCCTTAATAGAAAAATTGGACCTCTGAATTGGCCAAAGTTAAAGTCGGATGGATTCGTTTCTCAGGAGCTCTCAGAATCTCACCAGCTTACAAAGACCGAACGTAAGCGACTTATAAGGTTACACCATCTCATCAAAGGCAATGGTGATCGAAATACAGCGATAGTTAGGATAGATAGGATTTATTAATCTTTTAGATAAATGAATTTCCGTTCTGTCTAGCTCAATTGTAGCGCGTTGCTACCCTGGCTCTTTCGTCTAATTCGCTGAATCCTTTGTGTTTGTCTCTTTCGATTCTGAAGAGTTTTAGTGAGTTTTAGTTTATGTTTTTATGGCATGCTATTGAATTTTTTGGTTCTTTTCCTTGCTTAGGCTGTACGTCTTAGAGCGTATCAAACAAATAAATAAACAAATAGTTGGGTCTAGAGAGACCAAAGAAAAGATCCCCTCTAATGCTGGCGGCGACGTTCTTCTTGCCGGGTCCCAAATACATGAACGGGAATTGAAGCATAAGGCCCTTGTTATAGGTTCGCTCACCCCCCAGCGTAACTCGTCCATTTAGTATCAGACACCGTGAGGCCAGACACGTTTGTACGAGTTCACCACGCCAGCGTCACCATGATAACTCGTACAGACGTGTCTGGCTCCACGGTGTCTGATACTGAATGGACGAGTTACGCTGGGGGGTGAGCGAACCTATAACAAGGGCCTAAGGGCTCGTTTAGACGCCGCGTGGCGAAAATGCAAAATTGAAGCACAATTAAGAATCAACGTCCTTGATCGAATTTGCTCCTTTGCATTAGTGGCGCAGTCCGGTGACGCCTCATATAGGCAAACTTGCTGGTCGTTTGGGTTTTTTAGAAGGCTGCTATTCCTTATTAAAGGACATTTTGACGAAATTCACTTTTTTCGTTTAATTTCTTCCCTATGTGATTACATGCCTATTTTTTTGCTTAGATGCGGCGCCACCGGACTGCGCCACTAACGCAAAGGAGCAAATTCGATCAATGACGTTAATTATTGATTGCGCTTCGATTTTGTGTTTTCGCCGCGCGGCGTCTAAACGAGCCCTAATGCATTCTGCACGCAACGTCGCGATGTGTACGATTCATCAAGATCTTCAACAGCAATTAAAGCACTAGACTGAGAAAAAAATAGTCTTAAGGTGCCTACAGAAGAATAAGAAGTCCAGAAAAGCAACAAGTCATGAATTGGTCGGTATGGATAGCGCTGAGTAGCGACGACCTCTGCTCGGCGCCACAGAAGTTCGCCGTCCTCAATCACGCTTAACGCGCGACGTCTGGAAAAACGACGCGCTTCTTCAGCTTAATCCATTCAAGTGGCCGCAGAATTCATCTGGTCGCATCGCGTCAACGACAGCGGCTATAAATAACCCGAGGGGGAACTTCAAGGGGACATCCTCCAGACGGTTTTCCGCCCTAAAGCAAAAATTCCGAAGATTACGCTAATCCCATGTTTCATTGGTCAGCGTCTTCTCCCGCAGTGGACATATTTTTCCTCCTTTTTTTGATCGAGCCTTTGCGGCTGCTTTCTATTAGGGTGGCCCAAAAGTTCGTGTGCATTTCACATTCTGACTTCCTTTATTAATAATTCAATACAAACCCACAAACGACCAATAAAGTTATCATGGTTAATCACAATTCTTCACGGGATCCACGGGAAAGAATTGTGCGTAATCATGACAACCTTATTCGTCATCTATTTGTTTTTTCTTGAATTGTAAATTGAAGACTTCAGAATCTGAAATGCACACGAAAGTTATTATGGTTAATCACAATTCTTCACGGGATCCACAGCAAAGAATTGTCCGTAATTATGATACCCTTATTGGTCATTCATTTGTTTTTCTTGAATTGTAAATTAAAGACTTCAGAATCTCATCGAAGAACGTTTTCATCGCAGGCATTGAATCACTAATACGACATTTTTTTTTATTTCATCCGTGGAAACACTAACGCCGGAGAGGCGAGAAAAATTCATTTAAGCCTATTTATTCTTATTTTGCTGAAAATCTACCCGAAAAAATCGTCGCTGTATCTGGGAAGAAACTGCGGTTGGATGAAATAACAAGTTGCCAAGACCCCACCGAAGGTAGACGAGGTAGGGTTTTCCGGTTTTAGCGCTACCCCACCTGGGCCCAGATTCATGAACGGACGAGCGGTCTCAGAAACCCCGTCGGCGATAAACCCACTCGATACCGTCGAGGTCTCCTAAACCCAGCCTCATCGCGAGGTGTGATAGACACGCGATAAACCCCGGCGCGCGTTCAGGAATCTCTGCGCCGTTCGGGGTATATCTCGGGGTTTATCGGAGGTTTACCAATGATGAATTTGGGCCCTGGAGAAGGAAAAAAGGACACCACTTCCACCCGCTGTCTGAGGCTTAAGATCACTTCCGATTGGCACACCTGTCAACTTCATAAGGGAAACATTCAGAGGGGAACATATCGCTTCTATTTTTCTAGTTGAAAATCAAATGCATGGCGCATTCCAAGAAGGTTCACAACCACAGAGCATCCTATTTTCCTTCTTCTCCGAATACTTTCACTTCTTGAAAATTTGCCAAGCGTCGCACATCGTCGAAAATGATCGGATTCAAAGAAACATCAAAAATCCAGCGAGATGAGTCACCCGTGAAGCCCCAGCTCGAGAGACGTGCAGAAGAAGGGACGGGGAGCAGGGCTTCATTCAAAATTAAGTTAATAAATATCAATAGATCTTCGTTCGCACGGATATCATATTCGAAGTCGAAAACATTCGAGGAATGGAATAATATACGCACTCCATTGAGCAGACGATGGTCCTTCTTTGTTCTATCCTATCTATCCTTATTATTTACGTTCAGCTGAAGACCACAGGTTCTTCTACAAGACGACATTTGATTCTTGAATCTAAAAAGGTGGGATTTTCGGACCCAGTCAAAAAAGTGATAGAAATGACCCAAATGTCCGAGAGCTTTTGAACCAACCTAATACAAGACGAGATTAGGTGGGAAACTGAGAAATGACAGGAGCCCGTCGGCTTCTTCCTTTTTGAAGTGGTAAATGTCGAGAGATAGAATGAAAGAGGAGGTATCCAGGGGAAGAGAAGAGACGAGTCACAGTGGAAAAAGTTCAGTGAAATTAGTCAAAAGTGATGAATTCAGCTACAAACGTGTACGTAAGACAGTACATGAAATAAACTCGATATTAATGAAGCGCGAAATACATAAATTACAAAAAAATTTCAAAATTATTCATCATGAAGAAAGGTGACAGGCATGGAGCCCGCCGAGGCGTCGATTGGGCGGGTTTTGGCGCCAAACGGCCCCGGGTCATCGGTCGAAGGTTCGACCTACCGATCGGCCTTGTTGACCTCCCGATAAATACTCAACAAGACCCGAACTGATGGATCTTCCTGCATTTTCCCCAGCTTTTCACGGCGGTGTCAATGGAGGTGAATTTATCACCCGAACTTTGAAGAAGCCAATTTATTAAGGTGACTCCAAAGTTCGTGTACATTTCAGATTCTGACTTCCTTTGTTAATATCTCAAAAAAACAAATAAATGACAAATAAGGACATCATAGTTAAGCGTAATTCATTGTCAGAGATCCGATAGAAAAATTTATGCTTATCCTCGATGATTTTAATAGTCATTTATTTGTTTTTCTTGAGTTATAAATAAGGAAAGACAGTATCTGAAATGCACACGAACTTTTGGTCACCCTAATAATGCAAGAGCGGGCTCAGGTAAGTTTAATTAATTTTTTCGAAGAAAAAAACCGCATTTTGACGAAGGAAATGCCCTATTTCATAGGTCAAAATGTTCTTCAAAACCTCTATTCAGGTCTACATGTTTTGAATACTGAAAACGTCAAGAGAACCTTAGTTTTGGAGCTGTGCCAAAAGCTGTGATCAAAGCTCAGCAACCGAGCGCCTCACATATAGTCTTTCAGCGTTTGAATAATAAATTCGCGTCTTCGATTACGCACTGCATTTCAGCTTTTTCACCTCAACCAACTGAACGCTCCAATCAAAACATGTTTTAGAAGGCTAGAAAATAGGAAGAAGTAAGGTGATCGGCACTAATCAGTCTACTTGGGCTGCGCCATGCATTCGTGTTTCATTCGGAGTCGCATACGCGTGGTGAAAGGGCCACCCGCTGTAAAAGTCGGAGTTTTTACGTTCGCAGACAAGTCTGGTTCCAATTTACCCGACCACAAAGGGATGGAAGTCTTGGTTAGCCCGGGCCGGGACCCATCGCTCGACCGCGGGAATAACAATAGCTGTTGAGGAGGATAGGAATATTATTGAAGTTATAACTCCACCCGACTAGAACGCAGATAAATAGATATAGATGGTAAAATTTTACTTTATTTTTCTACTAGTTCAACATATATGAAAGCAAAAAGTAGCGAGACAAATAAAAATGATAGGATACTTGGACCTTTTCCTCGTAAAAAATTCTGTCTTATGGTATAAAACTTTAAAAGCGACCAAATAAAGCGCAAAACAAAAACTGGACGACTAGCATACAGAATAGTGCACTTATATGGGTCCGGAAACGATTACATGCATAATCCTTCATTTTTATGGCTCAGTAGAGCGAGGTGATTATTATTAATTATTCCTCTGCTTCAGAGCGCACCTTTTTATCTATCAAATCAAATTGATGAACGATCACAGTAGCAGAAAATGCGATGATTCACGAGAGTAAGATTTTGACGAGAAATCATGAATCAGGTGGTTGACTTTGAAAAAGAAAAAAAGAGCCATACATTTTCTGAGACTTTTTCTATTGACTGGATTTTCCCTCATTTTCTGACACATTTCTTGGGAGATTTAAATATTTGGAGTAACCCCCCCCGGAAGAAGTGAATACAATGGCAGAAAGGTGGTAAACGAAGATGTCAATTTCGGCTGCCGCGCGTAAAGGACACGGAACGAAAACCGCATTAGAACTTTTAGTTGCTTTGTGCTGGTTCCGTTAACTGTGCACATAACCCGAGTTAGCCCAAGGAAGACAGAGCGTAACCCAGTTAAACCCGACGCTTCCGCTAGACCTGCCCAGCTGGATACGGTAGATTTCAGTGAGCTTTTTGAAAAAGGACTCAGGACACCTTTCTTCACTTGCCCACCTGTTTCTGGCTCCTTCCAACTAAAGTTAAAGGTAAAGGTAAAAGTTCCGGCGTTGATCAGTACCCTGAGGACGCGCCGCCGCATTCGTGTTCCATTCAGGTGGTAGAGGCTTGGTGAATGCGTATTTGGCTTATACAATGGCCTGCGAAGGCCAGCCGATATACCAGGTTAGTGTCTTTACCTTCCCAGACAAGTCTGGTACCAATTTACACCCCGGAGGAATGGAAGGCCGCATCGATCGCTTCGGGTGTCAGCAGCGCCACTTACCCCTGTACCACGCGAGCCCTCTTTCCGACTAACCAGAGATAAACAGTTTTGGAGGCAACGCGACCGCACTTTCACATAATTTCACTAAAATAACGAAGTTAGAGCTGTATGAAAGAGATGAGGTCAACGGTGAGAGGCTGCAGTTGAATAAGAGGAGAATAAGAATAAAATAATAAGAATAAAAAGAACTATTCGAAAAAATCCAAATAGCAAAGAAAATAAGTCGTGGAGGTCGAAGAGAAAGCCGGCCATGACGACTAGTGATAAAAGAATTTTCGCATGAAATTGCGGCATTCGAATGCCTACCTTGAATGTCAATAATTTGCAAAATTGGGCAGATATTTTAGCACAAACAGATATATTATTTTTATAAATTTCGAGATTCTAAGGAAGCTATTGATTAACGGCGGTTTCCGTCGCTAAAAAACGTCGTTTTCGTCATTTTATCAAAGCGGCATGTCTGACACCGTGAAGAGTCGACACAAAAAATGTATGTTGGGGTAAATTTAATAGAAAGAGGATGCAAAGATAGGTCTCTCCTCTTGAAGACTGGGATGCCGCATAAGTTACCAACATTTTACTTTATTCTAGTTTTTTTAAGTTGAAATTAAGCACAGTATTTATTATTGTTTAGTATTATTCATGTCTTTCATTTCGTGCACGTAACAGTGTAAATAAAATAAAATAAAATAAAATACCCAAGTTGCTTTCAAAGTCAACGAAGCCACCTCTTTTTGACGACGGAAGAAATCAGTTGATGCTCAATATTCTGCTAGACGCCCGCTGCCAGAGAAGACTGAATCGTCTGAGATGTCTTTTTCTGTTGGAATTTCCTCTACAATTTGGCTGTCAGTCAAACATCTAGCCAGAATGCAGACACCTGTCCTATTTCCTGCAATTTCGTACAATTTAATCTCAAGCGTTCCCAGTGCCGTGCCGGGCAAGTCCAATTAGATGTGCACGAGGAAGGCCGAATAGAAAGAAACTCTTCCACCGCTCGTTTGTCCTAGCGAGGAACGGCCGGAATTCAATTGAAGAGCACTTTTTCCGAGGTCGGTACTCATAAAACGCAACTTGACGCATTGGATTTCCGGCACTTTTGCTTTCAATGCCGAAAAGCAGGGCTCGAATGGAGCGCTGTGGCTACGCACCGCAAAAATTCAGAGCACAGACGAACGTAATGTAATGAAAGAATGTCCAAGTTTTTGCACTTCTACGTATTAGGGGGGGGGCAAAAGTAATAAGTATCTCCTTTTATTTTCCACATAACTCCCGACAGGGGTCTCACTGTATGCTCGTCGTATTTATGTGTCTGTATGCTACTTACTTGAGACCAGTTGAGAATTCATCACTTCCGCGTATTTGAGAAACATGCTGAATCCTCAGGCTACCTCAGACCACTTGCGTGTCGATGTGTGCCGTGCAAATCTACGCCATTTCTCTTGTTAGAGAAGTCTGATCTCGATCGTCACGCAGGATAAGAAGTATGTCTACATTAACCCTGCCAAGCAGCTAGTCTGGGTGAGGCCTGGTGATCCGATATCGATCTTCGTTCGACGAGATGAGCATGGCGATAAGCAACTTTTGAGCTTCTTGGTCTACGTTTTGCTGGAGACTATTTCCAAAGATGGCCATGATGGACTCCGTAACCTTAGTGAACTAAATCAAGGAGGTGGATCAGCGACACGCACTTATTCGACCGCAACGTTTCAAAAGACTGATCCTCTCCGACAACTCCACACCTCACCGGGTAAAAGTAACCACGCAGAAGCTTGCTCAGCTGGGGTACGTCCGTGTACTTCACCCACCGTATTCACCGGACATCTCTCCATGCGACTACCACATCTTCCTTAGCCTGCAAGACTTCTTGGCTAGAAGGGACACAAGGAGCCAAGCAGACTTTGAGAGGCATGTCAACCAGTGGATCAACTCCAGGCCGAAGCAGTTCTGGGAGGATGGGGTCAGAAAGCTGGTAGCAAGATGGTAGCAAGTCAAAGACCTCAATGGAGAATACATCCCTCAGCACAGTTGAATTGTATTTAGGTTATTAAGAAATAAAAGAGTTTGGTGCATTTTCCTTAATACTTTTGCCCCCCCCCCCCTAATACCAATCCAAAAAGTGCTCCCAGTCGACCCCACCTGGGATTGACAGCGTCGGTCGAGGTAAGCGCTGGTTGTTTTTTTATCAGGACTTCCGGATAACTGGTAGCTTATAGAGACGAGTTTCTCTCCGGTTTCGAGGAGTGAAAAGATCTTCCAATCGTTACTGATTTGCCTCCTAAAGAACTTTGGGCATTGCTTGGCGCCATTCTAGTCCTTCGCGAATTCATCCATTTCTTTCCGAGGAGGAATCACGGTCGTATTAGGTTGTTCTCGGACATTTGGGATACAAAACAGTTTATTTTATAATATCAGAACAATTGTAAGGAGTCATTTGACAACGTTAATATCAATGATCTTCTCTATAACATTTTTTTGACTGGAGCCAAAAATGGCGGGAAATCCTTTTCAATTTCAAGAAGTCGCAAATGTCCGAGAACTTTTGCACCAACCTAATATCAGTGAGAAATATGAGAATGCAGTGCTCAAAAAGAAACAAGCAAGCTGACGATCGGCGCTTAGAAACGCGCTGCCATTTAGGAAGGTCGACACGAGACCGAAAAGGAGATTATGGCTTGGTGGTGTGGTGGGCTGGAGGCAAAAACAACGACGAGAAAGACAGGATGATGACGCTGGCCGCTCCCGAGAGTTGCTGCAGTGGCAGTGTTGCTTCCCAGGAAAGAGAAAGGAGTAAAAGTCGGGTTAAATCGCCAAAAAAGCTCAACTCTCCAAGAGAAAAAGTAAAACAAAGCAACTTTTCCAGAGCTTCAAAAGCTCAAGCGACAAAACTGGAATCATTTGACGACGGCCGAGAGAGAATGAAGTAACTTCCTATTCAGCAAAATTTCAGAGCGTTCAATGGTCCGAAAAAAAACCACTATAAACCCACTAGAAAGATAAGACCGCGGCTTAGACGCGTAGCAACATAATTGCGCCATATTTATCCACTAACGACTGGGTCGGCGGTGGAACAAAGACTGCCGGAATGGAGGTGGAGGTAAAGTGGTCGATTTCACCGCATTCCTCCTGCCAGAGACTCACCAGCGGCGATTTCTGAACGAATGACGAGCAGGCACAGGAGATGCTAATGAGCTACAAGCATTCTGCTGGAATGATGGAAGGGTGAACTGGTTTTGACCAGTTGTGATACCATGATACTGATATTGATAGTGTGCTGGCTATGTATGAGCCCTCCGGCACTCGGTTATCAATTGTTCCATTTTCTTCGGCCATAAACCTATCGTCTAGACTAGTGCTAACTTCATAACATATTCCATTTCAAAATCCACCATCACCTTGTTCAGATTTTCGAAATGTTTCGAGAAAACATCATTAGACAGCAATTATAAAGTTCTGGAGCATATTAGCAAAGCTCAGAAACAAAGCGCCAAATGGATGGGACAAAAAGTCGAGCGGATACGGCGGCCAAGGACGTCACAAGACGCCAGGCCAGCGAGCCAATACATCGATAGTGGGGTCAAGATAGGGAAGATCAAATTGTCCATGTCGATCTATTAGAAATTTGTGGAAATTCCGAAAGAAGCGCTAGTTTGCTACGATATAAAAGGTAAAGGTAAAGTAGCAGGCGTTGATCAATCCCCTTGGGATGCGCCACGCATTCGTGTTCCACTCAGAATCGTAGAGGCATGGTAAATGCGAAATTGGTTGATACAATGACTTGCGGCGCCAGCCGCTATACCAGATCAGTGTCTCTGCCTTCTGAGACAAGTCTGGTACCAATTTACCGACCCTGGAGGGATGGAAGGCTTAGTTAGTCCGGTAGGGGATCGATCGCTCCACCTTGCGGGTGCCACCAGCGTCTCTTACCACTGCACCACACAGGCCCTTTTTCCCGATATGACTCCCAAATATTAGTTTGCTAAGAAACTCTTTTTTTGCGCGTTATTCACAAATGCGAGCAAGAATCCACGAAATCAAGGTCCACATTCATCATTGGTAAACCCCGATAAACCCCGAGATATAGCCTGTGAACGGCGCACCTTTCTCTACTTATCCCAAACTTCCTATGTTCTGGCTGCCCCGCGGTTTCGGAGACCGCTCGCTCGTTCATGAATCTGGTCCCAGTTGTAAACCTAACAGTTACCGAGTATCATTCAGACTTTTCTGGGTAGGTGATAATAATGACTTGGTATAGCGGCCGGCCACGCAAATTATTGTCTACGCCAAATACGCTTCCACCCAGCCTCTACGATTCAGAAGTGAACACGAAGCAGCGGTGCGACCTCAGGGATTTGATCGATCACGCCAACACCTTTACCTTTATCATCCAACTTTTTGTTCCAAATATAACAGCGCATTTTATTATAAAAGTGAAGGAGTTGAAGGGACTGACTCTAAAACTGATGCCTAAACCGAACGTTAATGAACGTTAAACTCCGTGTAGTAACTCTGTATAGACAGCCTCGTTTAAAAATGCGCGGAAAATTTCCGCTGAAGTTGTTCATCTCTGACCTCGATAGGATTGGAATGGGATGCAAGTTGAATGCCTTCTCTTCTCATTATTTTGACCAACTTTTGTTACATATTTTTCTTCGAGCAATTTTTCATGGTGTCCAATTTTGAAATACGTGCATCTACCATTACAAAACAATACAGAACGCACCTTAAATTGGCATTTTTTTATTTTTATCTTCGCAGACTTAGTTGCCATTCATCGACTCAGCGCCGCACCCCATCGGCAAAAAGAGCAATCGATCTTGAAATCTTATAAAACCTCATAAATCGCATAATAAAATCTTATTAAAGACCATCTCTGATCTTTGCTGTTTTTCTGCTACTGACATTTTTCAATTTTTCCGAAAAAAAAAACGCAAAAACAAAGGATAGCAGAACTGAACCTGGAGAAATGCTTCTCCAAACGTCCGCCACTCGGCACCACCACAATACATCCACAGGAATTGTCGAGGACTTAAAATCTCAGCGTATTCTTCAGAAAGTCTTTTTCCACAAGGTCAAAAAGCTAGATTATTGAACGCAGTTGACGTTAGTGATAGGTTTCAGATAGCGGGGACACACATTATTTATGCTAATTGATAAAAATAAAACAAACAATGAAAAAATGGCAAAGCACGGCTAAACATGTAAATATTCAGAGCCTGCGTAAATGTGTTGGCGAAAAAAACAAATTTTCGGATCACAAAAACTTCCTACGAAGGCACTGTTTAAAATACAAAAAGCTAAAGCAAAATTAAAGCTGAATAAAGCCAGGTTCATGCTCTTGTCGAACCACAGCACGCAACTCAAGGAACGATCGCTTGAGTACGGCTGCGTCTCAATATCGATTGATCGTGATCAATCCAGAGGGCATTCCTGCTTGTTCACGTCGCCGTAGATGTCGAGCGTGGAGACGTCGAGCTGCTTCTTCTTCCTTAGTTTGCTGCCCTTCTTGCTGCCGCCCAGATTCATGATACGCACACAGCCAACGAACGGTGCTGGAAATCGATCTTAATGCTACCAATCGATGAATCGATAATTCCACTCGTAACCGTACCTGATGTCTCCAGGCCCTTGTTGGTAACACCTTCGGGCACTCCTCCGACGTAGATAGGATCTTTGGTGACCGTTTCCGGCTTCTTGCTCTTCTTCATGATGTTCAAGTTGCTCTTGCCGTCCACTGTTAACGTCATCAGGTTCTTCTTTTTCATAATCTGAACATTCAAAAAGTAAGTAAAAATATAAAATACACAAGTAGTTGATTAAATAAGTGGGCACTGAGGGCAATAACCCAGTGGTGACGGAAAATATGAAAATTCAATTTCAGTTTTTCAGTACATGTGATAAGCACCTCAGATAAGACAACTGACCTTGATGGAATGCCAGTGACCGTCACAGAGCGCATTGCCGGCGCTTGGAGTATAAACGAGTGACTCCGAACCAGAACCACTGTCGACGGTGAACTGAAAAATATTAATAGGAGATGCGGCGAAGAAAAAAAGACTTTTCAAGAAATTTGAGTGACCTACCGAAAAAATTCTGTTATCTACCAAAAAATCAGCCTGACCTACCAAAAAGTCCGTGGGATCTACTCCAACTTTTCTTTGACCTACTTTTTGTGATCAGATCCGGAAAATTTGTGTCATGATCTGACCCGAAAACAAGGTGCGATCTACGAAAAAAGCAATGTGATCTACTGAAATGAAGTATGATCTACCTCAAAATGAACTGTTATTTACCCAAAAATTCATAAATCATGATCTACCTCAACTTTCAGGTGATTTACCAAACGTTTGGCGTGGTTTATCCAAAAAATATAGTTTGATCTGCCAAAAATCAGGAGTGCGATCTACTCCCAATTTTTGCACTCTCAAAAAATTGTTGCGTAATCTACCCCCAACTATTATTATCTACCCGAAAATGAGGTGGGATCTACTAAAAAAGCAACGTGATCTACTGAAATGAAGTGTGGTCTACCTCAAAATAAACTGTTTTTTACCACAAAAATTCATGTGATCTACAAAAAAATTTGCGTGCTCTACCAAAATTTCTTTGTGATCAACCAAAAAAGCTGTTGGGTCTACTAGAAGATCTGTGTGAGTGTGATCCCAAAAATTTCAAACCCCAAAAATGCAAAGTGTTCTGTCCCAGAAACTCATGTGATCTACCACTGAATGTGAAAAAAGCACACAAAATGTGAATGTGAAAGTCGACTCACCTTCACAGATCCGTCGATCAGCTGCACGGTAAGATATTCGACGACTCCGACGGAAAACAGAATTCCGTTCTTGGTACGTGGACGAACTTCAATTTCGGCCGAAAACGACTGACCAACCTTAAATCAAAAGTATGATTTGAGGAAATTTAGAAGTTGGAAAAATGCCAATTCTCAGATTTGCAAGAAAAAACTCTTCAAAACAGAAAATGCCAGCAGATGGCCTGGAATATCGGGATGGTAACACAGGTTACAATTAGCCCAGATCGCCCAGCCCACTAGGAGCCCCAGCCGTCCAGATTTTGTGCTGAGGTTTGTTCATATTTTTCCGAGCAAAGACCATTCTGAACAAAAAACCACGAGGTTACCTGGAACTCCTTCTTGAGTATGGCATATCCGCCGTCCTTGCCGAAGTATAAACCGCTCTCGGTTCGCGCGCTGCACTCGCCGACACCGTGCTCACGAGCAACGGTGTCAAAGCGCTTGTCGTTCAGCTTGAACTCTCGAATACAACCGCCAAATTCCGATCGCACACCCTGCAAATCGTGTAATCGATCCGATTAAAGGAATTCAACGCCCGACCGGGACCACCAAAGTTCACTCACCGGCACGATGGTCCTCGCGTAGCTGGACAGTTCGTTGGGTATACCGCCTAGGTAGAGCGGCGGTTGGGTATCGATGGCATCGGTGCCGGCCGAGACGAACGCCTCGGCTGTGTCCTCGTCGACCACCAGCAGACCTTCACTACCTCGTCGGGACGCTTTCAATGAATGCCATTCGCCGTTCAGCACCGAACGATTTGAGTGGATGATCGTCTGAAAACGAACGTATGCAGATCACCCCAACATCGTCTGATCATTCGTCTTCCTCTCTACCAACTGCTCAAGGGTATCTGGCAAAGATAAGCACAGTCAAACCACTTGCCTAAGTTTCATTGTTCTTGCAAACGTGATAAAATTACAGTACTATTACGATAATTACAACAATATTACGGTCGACCGTAGCCCACTGTACGGTACCGGACGCGCCGCAACGATATAACGGCGGTAGCGGCGCTCCAGGACGCCGAAATGCGCCGTTTTGATGTCCACGCGTGGTGACTTAGGCGGAGCCAACCGCAGTTCATTTGCGCCCGTGTCCAACAAGGGCCACGAGTGGTAGCTCCTTCGAGCCACCCCGTGTGGCCCCCTACTCCTAGCTTGGGACGCTAGGAAAGGATGCGCCACATATTTATAGGAGGCGAGGAGGAGGCGGAGCCTAGTCGGTGGTGAGTCACCAAGCAAGGGACCGAAGCGGCAACGGGATCCGAAAATCGAGGGGTCAAAAAATCGACTGAAAAAAGTTTCACGAATTTGGGAAAAGTGTTGATGGAAGGATAGAGCTCAAGCTGCTAAGCTCGAATGTATACTTATTTTTGCAAATAAACCAATTTTAAAGAAGTTATTTGAAAACGGCGGGTTTCGGCGCTCCGAGGCGCCGCTGGCGCCATTTTATCGTTGCGACGCGTCCAGTACTGTACTTGAAAGTTTGCCTCAGTAGCGACTGGAGAGAAAAGTAAAATAAAAATAAATAAAATCACCTGGCCAGATCCGGTGTCGAATGACAGCACAATTCGTCCGTTCAACAGGAAAAGACCGATATGATCTGTGTGTTTGTCGTTTGTCGCAAACATAATCACTCCATTCGACGCGGTGGCGCGGATTTGTAGCGAAAATGTGCCACTAAATTTGGGATTTATTTTTAGAGTTTTCTTTGCAGGATCCACAATTTTCAAATCGTTCCGATAACTGACCTCTTGTCGAACGAATCAGGCATGACCTCGTATTCGAGCCGACTGTTCGGCTGTAGTCCAAAACGACTGCCGTCCACGTCGGTCGATGCCGGTTTCGGCTCCAACGGCAACGCGCAAGATCCGTCCGGAATCGGCTGAATAAAGATATTTTCGAATTGTTACAACCATGTGTGTCATTAGCAGGGAGAAGGTGAGTGAAAGGGGAAGAAGCTGCAGCGAAATAAGCAAACAAGGAGGCAACAGAACATGGCGGGTTAGCGGATCGTCTAGAAAAGCGTTACTTCAGGAATGTCAGTCAGAGCGGCCAGACCACAACCACCACACTCACTGCGGCCTTTCCCGGAGCTGCTGGTGGTTTCACGTCCAGATCCGACGTTGGCACCACCTCCACCACCTTCGCCGTCGTCTTGACCTCTTCTGGCACGACGATTTCTTTCGGTGCAGGCGCTTTTTTATCCTCAACTTCGGGGATGTGCACCGGTTCGACTGGAGCTTCAGTTGCCGGCGGAACGGGTGTCATGACCGGCAGAGTAGTAGGTGGTTCTGAGGTGGTCGCAGTGGTAGTTGTAGTGGTAGTAGCTGGCGTAGTCGAGGTGGTGCTGGTGGTGGTTGTGGTAGAGGTGGTGGTGGTACTGGTGGTGGTAGTGGTGGTACTGGTGGTGGAAGTTGTAGAGGTCTCAGATGGCTACAAATTGTCACATCAAAATGTGACAAAGTGAAAATACACCAAAAAATTTGGAAAAAAAAACTTAAAAATCCAATTCCTGCAGTTCTATGATACCTCTGCTTCCGTAGGTGCGATCGTAGTGGTTGCGGCTGTGGTGGTGGTCGGTGTCTTTGGCGCTTCCGTTACCAACGCTGCTGGTGCCTAGAATTTTTCATTTTCTCCATAGGGCCCTACATGAGAAATTTCCAACCCTTCTACCCGGAAACGTATCAGCAACACCTACTAAATCCGGTGACCTACCTCGGAGGTTTCCAGCGAAATGGCAGCAACCGGAGCGACAGTGGTCTTCACGACATCCGCGGCGAGCGAACAACCGGTCAGCGATACTTCATGGACCTTCGCCTAAAAAACAAAAATTAAAAGTAATAAAAATAAATTACAACAGCTATCAGAACAGTAAAAGCCGAGAACATGCAAAAATTCTGTGGGAAAAGCCTAGGTTTATTCACCTTTGCAAAGTCCAGCAGTTCTCCATTATAGGAGACATCACCGACGCATCCAACGAATGAAGCCGAGTCGTGACGTCCGAACAGAATCCTGGCCGCCTCGCCGGGAACCTGACGCAAAATCAAAACATAAAAATATGTAGAACAATTTTCGGACAATCCGACCACTCAAAAGCAATTCTGTTAACTCGAAGCGGCGCCACACTTTTCCTCGACATTTTGTCAACTATGTGTTAGGGATGGGCTCAACTGCATCACTACAACACATTCTTTCGAAGGAGCAGCCGATTTCGCGAGATTAGCTTGAGAAGCGTCCTTGATGGCGAGTTAACGCTCGCCTCTTCAGAACGTTCCCTCATGGCGTTGCTTATTCAATTAGAATTAGAGAAGCATCTTGTAGAAGTGAGTCATACAGACACAAGTTAGAGCTGAAATCTCGTTGTCACACCAAACTTACAACATTCGATCGACGTACCCGCTGCAAGTGAACGAAAATTTTGAGCGAATCTATTGGACGAAGACACCCAAGAGAGTCACAAGTGGATCAACTGCTTTTTTCATCGGAAAAGACGTAAGTCCCTCTTTCTTGTATGGTCTTTTTCAATGTGATTTTTTCACAAAAGAGGTTCCAGCGAGAATCATTAATCTGTCGCTGGATTTGGATCTGGCACGGCTCAATGAATAGCCGATGCCTCACGATGGCGACGTGAAAATGGGTGTCGACAGGGTTAAGGTGAAAGGTAAAAGGTAAAGGTGTCGGCGTTGATCAGTCCCCTTCGTGATCCATTCATGTCGTATAGGCGTGGTGAACGCGTATCTGGCCTAAACAATGACCTGGAGGGGGGGGGGGCAGCCGCTATACCTGGGCCCGGATTCATCATTGGTAAACCCCCGATAAAGAGATATAGCCCGAATGGCGCGCACCTTTGTCTACGTATCCCAAACTTCCTATATTAAACGCAATCTCTCATCGACTCTGGCGTCTGGTTCTGGCTGCGCCGCGGTTTCGGAGACCGCTCGTCTGTTCATGAATCCGGGCCCAGGTCAGTGTCTTTACCTTCCCAGACAAGTCTGGTACCAATTTACCCGACCTCGGAGGGATGGAAAGCTTGGTTAGCCCGGGCCGGGATCGATCGCTCGACCGTGCAGGTGTCAGCAGCGCCTCTTACCACTGTACCATGCGGGCTTTCACAGGGTTACGACAGGGTTACGGTACGAATCGAAAACGTATCGAAAACATGAACGAGAACAAAAATAACAAGCGATCGTCGGAGATGCGCCACAAGAAATGTTGTTGCTGAGTGCGGCCGACTACCTATAGCTCAGAGGTACCCCTTCGATAAGGTAATCATTAACCAATCAAACCAATCTCGCCTCCTTACCACTTCATCGGCGTTGGCACGTTGTTCCTCTTTCGAGTGAAGGTCGTCGACGTCGATACGAAGCGTGTCCTTAGTCTTTCGAACAGAAACATAATGCCATTGCTCGTCTGCAGCTGACGCCAGCTCTAACGATACCTGAAAGAAAAAAGGCATAGAAATAGCTGCAAAATAACAGAAAATCATCCTCCAGTACCTTGTCGTCTCCGGCAATCGCTACCAGCTCGACGCCCTCGATTTTCAGCGACAGAATGTCATCTTCGTCCGACTGGAAGGTCAAGAGTGTGCCGTTTGAGCGGCGAGTCTTGAAGCGCAGTGATACGTCCATATCATCGGAGACGGTGATATTGTCGAAGACGGCCGATGAGCGATCCGACAGAATCGACACCTGAATTTTTACTCTACAATTACTCCTTGGCTCACAGGAGGAAGTCTAATTGTTAGTTGCTTTTAGAACAAAGTTTAAGAGCTGAAATATTCCCAAACAAAAAATCTATTGAAACCTACCGTATTTACAGTGCCGAGTGGGCACGCGTTTCTCACACCCTTGCTAGCGTAGCTCGCGTAGAGATCCATCTCATCAGAACCCAAACGCACCGATTTTATGCAGCCGCGGAACGGTTCAATAGGCGATCGACTAAATATGCATTTTTGCTAATTATTCATATTTTTTAGAAATTTCGTTAACAAATTTTCAAAAAAGCTTACGTGTTGACACCGGTTGGAGTGCCACCGAGGTATAGGTAGTCGGTCACACTCAAAGTCGACATCTCGCCCGGCGCATCGCCTTCGGCAACCTATTTTTTATAGTTTTATTATTTTTCGAGAGTTTTTCACCGTTTTCAAAACATACCGTAACACCGTCGACATCCATTTTCACGTGCCGCTCGTTTCTGGCTACATTTACCGTATGCCACTGGCCGTCGTTATACGGTATGGTATCGGCAAGCCACTGAGCGGCGCCCGATCCGAAATCCAGTGACAGCTTGACACTTCCTGCCGACAGCTCAAGTGCGAGGAAGTCGCGCTGAAAAAAAAAAGAAAAAAAATTAAAACTTGAAAAGGGACGTTGTCTGATCACTGTCGATACTCCACTCTAACCAAAACTTACGTCTTTTCCAATGAAAAACAGCAGTCCATCCGGTGAGAAGGTGAGGAAGGAGAGCGAGAAGACGGATCGTTTTCTCGGATTCCAGTAGCCCATTTGGTAGACCAGATAGCCGTCTCCGTTCAGAGAAACACCTGAACTCGTGAATTTATTCCTAGCAAGAATGATAGCAAGCCGCTCTCAGATTCGCAGAAAGACAATTCACCATTGAGCTGCATTTTCCTTTTAGATCCTACAGTACCGGACATGTCTTTTGATCACTTCCCGGAAAAGCCGCTTAGGAGCGTTCCAAAGCGGCTTTTTTCAACAACTTTGTTGAAACTCAATTATTTGTAAAAATAAACATATATTTGTGCTCAGCAGCTCGAGCTCTATCGACCGGTATTCACAGATCGGTACAAAATATGACCCCTTTTGCCTACCCCTCAAATCTCGCCTGATCGGTCCCTCGGGGGCTGGTCGGTCCTTCGGAGGTCGACCACGCGAGATTTGAGGGGTCGGCAAATGGGGCCTTATTTTGCATTTGTACCAATCTTTGAATACCAGTCGATAGAGGTCGAGGTGCTGAGCTCAGATATATGTATATTTTTACAAATAACTGAGTTTCAACAAAGTTATTGAAGAAAGCTGCTTTGGGACGCTCCTAAGCGGCTTTTCCGGGAAATGATCAAAAGACATGTCCGGTACTGTACTCCTAATTGAGCTCATTGATTTTACTAAATCAATCAGATATCCGCATTTCTCTATATAGCGGCATGTATGTATTACTCAGGGAGTATTAAGCTTACTATGAACGCCATTCCTACCGCTTCACGTACCCGGCTGTGCAGACGGCTCCCTAGTTCGTGGACGCGGGATTGCGCCACGCACAGCGACAGCTCCTCCGGTTTTCGCATTCCACAGTCCGACCGGTTCGCCGTGAAGCGTCAGATCCTCAATGTCGCCCTCGAAACCACGGTTGCGCACCTCGCTAGCGATCTGTAGTGAAATTTGTTATGCCAAGGAAAAACCTTTTCAAATGCGAAAACCTTACCCTACTGCCAGCCGGTATTCCTCCAACAAACAGTCGACTGATCGTTTGGTGCAAGTTAAGAATGCTCTTGTTGCCGTCGGCAGTGCCTTTTTGGACTTCTTCGACCTGAACAAGTGAAAAAACTTCACGGACGAAATATTTCAATAGAAAAAATCCAAAGTAAAAAAAGAAAGAACCGATTTCCTTGCCGGAAATTTTAAAGACACAGCATACCTCGTCGCTGTTTGGCTTGCTTAACTTGACCGTAGCTGTTTTTCCTATTCGTTCAACACTCAGTTGACGCCACTGATTATCGGCGACGTTTCTGAAAGGAAAAACTGAGAAATTCTTGAAAATACATACAAAACAGCTGAAATCAGCCTTAACATACGTGTTCAGACGGATGATCAACGGCTTTTCGCCAAGGTCGATGGTGACTTTCGGCCGACCGTATTCGATCTCGACAGCGATATAGTCGTCGGTGGGCACTGCACGCGTACCGGCCGAACCCTCCTCGTTGCCGAAGAACAGCGGAATGCCTGGAGGGCAGAATTTCATTGGAAATTCATCAAAAGTTAGCGGAAAGGTAGAATGGTCGGGATTAATCAATAATCAGTATTCAGAATGGTACAGCCACGGTGAATTCATATTTGGTCCATGAATGACCCGCGGAATCAGCCGGTCTTCACGTCAGAGTCACCTTCCATACAAATCTGGTATCAATTTACCCTATCTCGAAGGGTGGAAGGCTTAGATAGCACGGGCGGAGATCGATCGCTCAACCGTGCGACAGAAATAGCGCTTCTTACTACTGCGCCATGCGGGTCTTAATTATCAACGGCGTCGAAAAACAACAGACCATGTTCAACAGCGGTGCGGAAATGGAACGAGATGTCGGTGTGTGCTGCGGATTGGGCGACTCTATGCGGCATCGCCAAGTCCAGCGAGCTGCCTTGTTCGAAATGCGCTCCGAGTTTGATCTGAATTATTTATTTTTATTAGAATTGTAACAACCAAGGGTCGTAGTATGCTAGCTTACCCTGTTGGCCGCATCCCTGGCCACCGCGATCTGCTCCTTGAGGGCAGCAATCTTATCCGAGCACGCCTCTACCTTGGCAGTGCGGTTTGTGGCCGCATTGTGCATCTTGTCGTAGGACTGCACCAGTTTCGGAACCAACGTCGACAGCTGAATTAGTTTTCCATAGTTAAAGGTAAAAGTAAAGCAGTTTGCGTCCAATTGTCCCTGAGGATGCGCCATGCTACCGCATTTCATTTAGAATCGTGTAGGTGAAGTGAGTGGTGAGTTTCGGAAATACAGTGACTTGCAGAGTCAGCCACTGTTCAGGTGATAGCCCCCACCTTCCCATACAAGTGTGGTAGAAATTTAGACCCGACCCCGTAGAGATGGAAAACCCATTTTCAAAATAACTCATTACATTCACAGTTTTGCTTTTGGCGTTATTTTTTGCGGTCTTTTTTTATGATTTACTCTTAACGTTATCAGTTATCAGTGGGGATTTGAATCGAACGTCAGGGTTCCGCCCTATTTTGTCCTTCTTTTATGACACTACTTTTCTTCTCCCCATGTGGAATCCTCTGAATTTAGTTGAAAAGGTTATGCGTTACCTAACTATTTAAGAGGCCTGTATAGTCTTTCTGGATCGTTTCTCGTGTTTTGAGTTCAGGTTTTTCATTTGTTGCCTCTTTTTACCCTCTGCTATTTGTGTTTTAGGCGCGTCATTGAACGTATTAAATAACTAAATAAATAAATTCGGGCCAATTCTTCGCCAATTTCTCCACGAGTATGACCGATAAAAATAATAGTGTACGCGAAGCGGAAGCGCTGCGGATCCACAACTACCAAAAAGAATAAACCACCTCTTTAACGTTGCTCTTCGTCTTCTTTATGCCCTGTTGAGCATCTGTGGTTTTCGACACAACTTTATCGGCAGCGATCTTCAACGCAGATAAACGGTCTTTTGAGTCGGCCAAAACCTGGAAAAGGGGTTACACTCAACTTCTAATTCGTGTGAGAATAAAATGGAGCAAGATACTCCAACTTCCAATTTTCAACAGCGAGTACTAGAAAGTTTGGAGCCAATTTACTAACAGATCCGATAAGAAAGCAGAACCTTTTCTGAATCGGCGACAAGGCTGTTTACGTGGTCGGCCGACTTCTCGATGTCCGAAAACGTGGTCTCGTTCAACGGTGAGGTGAGTGAAGTGCGAATTCCTTCAGCTGTACGACGCATACCCTCGACCATCGTTGACAGCTGCAAGTGATTAGTTAAAAATCAAAATTTTCAAAATTTTCTCCCAAATGTACCCGATCGATTTTGCTGTCCGTCTCCGCCGCTTCCTTCTTCAACTGATTCATGGTGTTCTGCTGCAAATTCGAAGCTTGGCGCACTAGCGATGCTGAGCCATTCAGGGCAGTCTCCACTTGATCTTTCTGTAATTATATTTACGATGAAAAAATTTAAAATGCTTCAAAAATACAAAAACTGTAATATACCTTCTTCTGAAGGCCCTCGTTGAGCTGCGTCATCTCGGTGACGGTCCACTGAGCCTTTTCCTGTGCATTTTTCAACGAATCGGTAAGATTACTGTAAGCCGTGGCAGCTTCGACAGCGTTCTAAAAAAGTCAAGGATTTAGCCACGCCCATTCGAGGGCCTATGATATCCCAGTAAGCAGTAAGGTCTAAAAAGCTTGCCTGCGATTCTAGCTGAGCCGATCCGAACGTCTGCTGCAAACGCGAGGCCTCCATTTCCAGCTCCACCACCTTGGCGTCTAGGCTTGACTGGAACAGGTAAATGATGGGTAAGAAAGAAAAATGAAATAATTGTGAGCCTAAAAAATGAGAAAGAAAGCTGCTGTCACCTTGTCGTACAAAGCGTCACGCTTCTCTCGCTTCGTCAACTCGGTCGCTTCGGCTAATTCGGCACGGACTTCGGCCAGGTTTGCCAATGAGTTTCCGACGGACTCCTGGGCGTCCTTCGCCTGTTCGGTGAGGTTTTTCACCTGGAGAATATGCTATTGGGTGGAAACATTTTTTGAATGAGAATGAATTATCTTCGCCACAAACCTCCAACAGAACTCCACTGATGGCCGCGTGTTCTTCGATGGCTTTGTCGCGACCGTCGGCCAGTGCTCTGGAGAGACCTTCCAATCGCAGGGTAGACACACTCATTGCAGTCTAAATGTTTATGTTCAATAAATCCAATATTCAATAAAAAATCGACCCCGTCCCCTTAATACAGGGTGTCCCAAAAAGATGTATACACTGTTTGAAATGCCATAACTTTGGCCGAAGTGAACCAATCGAAACGAGTCATAGCTTGGATGAAAGCTAAGAAAAAAGAAAATTTTCTGGTATGTGTTTGGTGAGGATTACGCCATGCACTCGACCGTGTCCTCGGTTTTGGACCTGATTGATAGTGCGCGGATTATTTGCTTGCTCTACCTTGGTCGTAAACAGGTGATATCGCTACTGTGAGTTACTTCTAAGGCAGTAAACATACCCACGTATAGCAGCTCTTGGTTAAGCATGGAATAGTACCAATATCGAGCAATAATTGTAACCATTGTTTGAGAAACTAAAACTCTTCCAACAGTGATGCAATCATCAGAAAAGATTTTAGTGGAATGTAAAATGTATGAACCATAAAGAATGCGCCATGCACCTCTCCGAATCGTCGGATTCTAGACCTGATTGAAAGTGCATGGGTTATACGCTTCCAGGAAAATGGCCATCAATTCGAACAATTGTCATAATGATTATGTTTAATTGTTCATACTGATCATTGTCACGTTATTTTCTCACTTTCCTTGCATAAACTGTCGTCTTTCATTTTAATCTAAATTTAGAAAAAACATTGTCGTATTGTGCAAGTGCATCCTAAAGTGCATGTTAAACTTGCTATGCTTCGATGTTTTTATGTTTACTGCATTGAGAGAAACGCGCATCAGCGGTATCATCTGTTGGCGACCAAAGTAGAACAAGCATGTTATCCGTGAACTTTCAATCAGGCCTAGAATCCGACGATTCGGAGAGGTGCATGGCGCAATCTTTATGGTTCATACATTTGACATTCCTCTTAACTCTTCTCTTATGATTGCATCACCGTTGGAAGAGCTTTAGCTTCTCAAGCAGTGGTCTCGATATTGATGTTGTTCCATGAAGAGCTGTATGTTTACTGCCTTAGAAGCAATTCACAGTAGCGATATCACTTGTTTACGACCAAAGTAGAGCAAGCATATAACCCATGCACTATCAATCAGGTACAAAATGCGAGGCCACGGTCGAGTACATGGCGCAATCATTATCAAACACATACCGGAAAATTTTATTTTTTCTTAGCTTTCATAAAAGCTATGACTCGCTTCGATTGGTTCACTTTCGCCAATGTTATGGCATTTCAAACGGTGTATACATCTTTTTGGGACACCCTGTATATGGTTCATGAAGTTCTAACAAACTAGCTCACCCTCTTCGATTCCTCTGAGTTCTTTCTGGATTCTTTCAACAGCTTCTGTGAGTCGCTCAGATAATCGGCAACCTTCTCGCTCTAAAAGAGGAGAAAAATTGAAAGAAAATGTTGATCTGAGAAATTTTCGAAATGCATACCTTCGTTTGCCCGAGCTCAAGCTTCTTTTTCAGCTCCTCTAGCTTATCACCGCGCTCCTTCAGCTTCTCCTGTACTTCTTCGAGCTTCTTCGGCACCCGGGACACCTCTTCAGGTTCGCCATCGCTGAAAAATCGATTACTTGATATTTTTTCAACAATTAAACTTATAGGATTCAGAGGGTGACTGACGCTGTAGCCGCTTCAAGTTGGTGAAGCGTTTCCTCAGCGTCCTTGATCCATCGCGGATCAATTACCAGTGCCGACGAATGGCTTCCCAACGAAGCCACGAGGTTCTTAGTGTGATCCACAGAGGCTGAGGCATCCTTAAAATTAATTCCATGCAGACTTTTGCTTTAATTCTCAAAACGGTTTTAGTAAAAAGACAGTTTTCCTATCGGAATCCCTGAACCCACCGCTGCTCGACGACGGATGTCCTGAAGAACTTCAGCGGCGGTATCTGTCAAATTCATCGTGCGCTCTACGTCTTCACCAGTGACTTGCAGCAGTCTGGAATTGATTTGACATTTATCAAACTTGTAACTTTAGAGTTTTCTGCACTGATAGATTGATGCCTCACCTATCGGCAGAATTCTTCAGAAGTGACATGTTGTTGAGCGCTGCTTTTCCATCACCGATAAAATTGTCGTATTCCTCTCCAGAGAGCAGTTTGGCGGTTTCCTGCAATAAATTTTGGCTTTTTGGAATCCCACTTATCTAACCCAGTAAGGCAGATATCTGGTAACCTACAGTATGTTCAGCGAGTTTCTTCGAGTTTCGACTGAGTCTGGCACCAACTACCGTAGCCGAGGAGATTCCGCGAATGGACGCGTTTAGGTGAACAGTATGGACGCCGAGTTCGTCCACATCGGAGACCAAGTGATGCACGCATTCGTCGCATCCTGAAGGAAAAGTGATCTCGATGGATTTGAGCCGGAGATGGTGGCAGGTGACAAACTTACGTCGACATCCGAAGGTGGGAATCCGCAGGTAGGACTGGAGGCATTGGTCACAGCGCGAGCCGGTGGCTCCTTCCTGGCAGTGGCACTGACCAGTACGTACGTCGCACACGGTGCCCATCGACAGGTCCGCCTCACAGTCGCACTCTTCAACAGCACAACTCTCAGAAATTATTATTGGTGTAGACAGTTGAGTAGAAGGTCAAGATTGTTAGAATGCGTTTCATTCGGCTAACGTTTCGGCGATGTCGCCTTCGTAGGAGCCTGTATGATCGAATATGTCCCTTAGAAACCTCATTCTCAAACACCATTTCAACCTACGAAAGTGTTCTACGTTTTCGTTGGTGGACCACAGGGCGCGTGGAGGCATTCCAACTCTAGCGGCGGTGTCTCTATTTTCGGCCGCGATACTGATAATGGAACATTGACGGCATTTTGACTATCTATCAGGGCTCAATTGGCGGTCACCCAGAAGTTGGCCCTATTCTCAGAAAAACGCGAGTTTGACCTAGCTTATCGACTTCCCTGGTATCATCAGGGTGGGTGTTCCCTAAGGTTCATTCATCCGCTTACTCCCATATCTGGGGTGATGGTGAGGATTTTCCGCTCTTCTAGATAATAGAATGTTTTTGTAGAATGAAAAGAACTCTACCTTTACGATTCCGACAATTCTAAAACCTTAGTCGAATAAAACTGTTGCGACACTTAAGACAGTTAGTTGCCGAAAGTGGAAGTGGAATTGTACACGGAATCTCAGGAAATCTTATTGATAGTACCTGTCAATCAATAAACGAACTCACTCTGACATCCGTACTCGCCGTAATTCCAAAATCCGTGCTCACAGTGCTCACAGCGCTGTCCAATGGCTCCCGGACGACAGGGGCACTGGCCGCTTTCTCCATCACATTGAGTCGAGGCCGACGCAATCCCACAGTGACAGGGGTAACAACCTCCACATCGCGAGAAACCCCAGTGATCCGCCTAGGAACGATTCTTTAGATTACACTTAATTACTTTAGATAGTTGATAAGTTGTAAAGACGTACAATACATCTGTCACAATGAGTGCCTTCGATATTCGGTTTGCAGTCGCACGTGCCGGCCTTATTGTCGCATCTGACGGAGCCACACGTGTCGCATGAGCATGACGAGCAATTTTTCGCGGATATCGCGTCGCCATAATACCTTGAATAAGCGAATTAACTTTGCCACCACTGTCTGCCGATGAAAAGCTCACCATTCGGCACAGTACTCGCACCTACGACCGTCAGTATTACGCTCGCAGAGGTAGCAGTCGCCGGTGACCGGATGACATGCTCGTGAGTCCGTCAGATTGTTGTTGTCATTACAGTTGCATGGCTGGCACGAGCCCCCAGGGCGTTGAGGATCGCCGAAGAAGCCGGCGTCGCATCTGAAGGTTATACATATCACACACATATGGTAATAGTCCCCAGAAATGTAAGGTCGCACTACGCGACCTTATTATAAATCACACAAACGAAACGAAACGTAGGAAAACAGCAATCGGAGCATCGAAAAACCAAAAAATGGAAAGCAATGAAAACGCCATGAGAACGAAAACCAGTACCTGTCACAACGTTCTCCTGTGTAACCTGGTTTGCAGTTACAAGACAGTAGCTGACCATACTCGGATACCTGAAAACTGTCGTCTCAAGGAAATAACAGCTCTGAAAAAATATTTTTTCTAGCTATTGTTGCTTTATTTCTATCTCTCCAATGCGAGCAATAATGAATTCCTAACAGCAGATCTACTGCATCAGGTCGGTCTCAACAAGGGAGGTCCAATAAATTCCTCCAAAGATTTACAACAAGACCCATATAGTCTCGGAACATGAACCACAGAAATGTAGTTTTTTTTTGGCCGGAAAATTGTAGGGCAAAAATAGACCGCGCTTATGTCATGCACGTGCCAAACCTTAAGAAATCATATAGGCCTTATTGGAAATTTTTAATTTTTCCGTAGTTGCTGAACCTTTTGTAAAAATTCTGAGAACGAGTTGAACCCTATGCGAGTCACCGGCGGCGATGAACGTAATTCGTCTGGGAGCGAGCTTCAGAGCAAAGATCGTGGGTCACTGATTCAGAATGGGAGAAATAATGAAGCTTCTCTATATGTAGGACCAATGTACTTTTTTCTGATTTTCTGTCAGCTTCTTCACTGTTCCTTTTTTTGTTCTTTTTTGCTTTCCCCATCGCATTTTCTTCCGTCTGTCTCGACCGGCGTATTAAATTAAATTCGAAAAAATTACCTGACATCCAGTGGCAAAGTTGTTAGTCGGCGAAAATGGGCACTGGCAGGGCATGCACGAGTACGGACTCCCATCTGTGGCATCACCGTAATGACCTTCTTCGCACAGCTCGCAATGCTCACCGTGGGTGTTGTGCTGACAATCGAAGCAAATTCCTACAAACAGTGCTCTGATTTCAACGAAATTCTTTAGAAATTTTCAAAAAAATTGATACCAGTGCTAGGATCACACGAGCCCGAATGTCCGTTGCAATCGCACGGAACGCAGGCACCGAGGAACGAGCCGGTCTGTACACGGTAATAGCCGGAGGCGCAGTGCTGACAACTGGGTCCGGAGTACGGAGCAGGGCAGAGGCACTGCTCCACAGAAGACGCTCGAATGGCCGACAACGGGAAATGCTGAAACGACTTCGATGAAACCGGCCACATAGAGCATAACCACCAGCCCTTCACCTACCTCGCCGGAAACCTCCAAGCCAAAGTCGATCAGTTCGGCTGCGTACGGATTACTGTAGTAGGACGCCTTAAGGGTGATGTTCTGCAGAGAGTGCAGAATCATCATTAGATCGTCTCGAGTGATCGGCTGACCGTTGGACGACAGGAAGTTCTCCTGAACGAGTATCGATAATCTTAAAGATGCAGCCATCAGAAGTGATCCGTCGGCCCCTCACCGGTAGCAGTTTCACGCGAACATTGAACGCCACACTCGGATCCGCTGGTTGTTCAGGTGCCCAAAACTCGACAGTCATGTTGTTTCCGTAAAGTCGGACGTCGGCGTCGCTGCTCATCTTCAGTTGGTCGTCACGAGGTTGTGACGAGAGTTGGAAGTATAACTGCAACAAAATATTATGCAAGCACATCAGAATCGATGAGCTCAGCGAAAAACACTCACTAAAAGTCCATAACTGGTCGTGTAGTCTGCGCCGTGGTCAATAGGAACGTCAAAATAAACGCTGTTCGTCGAGTTTTCGCCGGCTGTGTAGGTGAGGATGTCGTTCTCGACTGAAAGTGTTCCATGTGGGTCGTTGGTGGTGAACATCGACATATCGACGGAGCTCTGAAACGATTGAGTTAAACTATGGCAGAAATCGGACAGAAAACATTTTTATAAACAATTCCCAGAGATTTTCAATTGAAAAATTACAATTCCCGAAAATACCAGAAGGTTAGGAACTCACAATCGACACGGGGAACATGCTGGATCTGCACTGATCAGTAGTGCCAAAACAGAAGCAGTCAATACATCCCTTCGGATTCTCCTCGGATAAATCGAACGTCCTCGGCTTGCAGGTGTCGCACCCGGGGCCAGCGACGTTCTCCTACGACAAGAAGTTTCAAACTGATTCATTATTTATATGATTCGAGAATAGTGGGGTTTTCCGGGTGAGCGACTCACCTTGCAAGTGCATTGAGCAGTTGCGGGGTTGCAGATTTCCTCGGTGGTTCCTGCTGTGTTGCATCGGCAGCCGTAGCAATGGGGGAAACCGTAGAAACCGGGTAGACATCGGTCACACTGACGACCACCGACAGATTCGCGACACCTATATAAGTAGATAACACGATTAGGCACCTTTTATTCTCGAATTTTATAAATAAATGCCAGCTCGGAAGGACCGGCGACATGTGTAGGGGATGACGGGTCCAATGTTGATTAAAACAGTTACAGTAAGACGGCAACTGTAGGGAGTGCTCATATTTTCATCGCACAAAAAGGAACCAGTAGTCAACAACATCTCTTTAGCTTCCTTTTTAACACGTTGACGACCGCGCCATTTTTGCGTGTCTGGCGCGTGGGATCAATCGATTTTTTGCCGCGCTTAGGGCGTGGTAAAACTAAAAAGAAAAAGAGCAAAAAAAATCGGGATCTTTAGTCTTAGCGATATCCTTATGCAGTAACACCATTTTCGAATGACAGAATTTTCTCGAAAATCTTCCATTTTGCTAGAAGGTCACCTTTTTTGGATGGTTTCGATTGTTTCCTTTCTAAACACAGAAAATGTTTCCAGTGACCCATATTTCGTAGTAGTATTGTTGATATCTGCGGTTAATTTGTGTCTAACGTCATCTTTGAAAATAACCAAAAAACGATTCTAGCGATCAATATTTGTTTAGAGTATAGAAGAAGACCTGTGCATATTTTCGCCTACTTGACTACTTGTATATTTTGATGTAGAAATCAGCAACTGATAATTGTTTTCATGAACCACTCCTCTAAAAGCACTGTTTAAAGGTGAACAATATATCGCATAGGAAGGATTGCCCGAACTCTTCAACACCATTTAGAAAATAGAAATATTAAGCTGTGGCATGGCATCATGCCACACTGTCGTCAACATGTTAACACAATTTTACCATTGAAGCGCCTTCGTGAAACAAATAGCAATAGTGTGAAACGAATTTTCTGTTTAAAAAACACAAAACACTCACAAGCACTGCCCGCTGTTTGGATCGCACTGTAACGATGCGCCTTCTGAGCCTTGAATGTGACATCCGCACTGAAAAATGAGAAATATTTGAAAATATAAACAATTTGTTTGGTTTCCGAAGTATAGTCACATTCTAGTTTAACACTATTTTCCTCTCCACATGAAAAGCGGCTATCAGTTGTGTTCGAGTATCTCGTTTATGCTTCGCTGCTGAGCGAAAAACGCCAGAAAACCTCTCCAACCTGCTGACATCCGATCAGCGGATCGTAACCGAACGCGTAGCCGACGCACTTGTCGCAGGCAGTTCCCTCAACGTGCGGAGGGCAGAAGCACTGACCGGTCTGTTCGTCGCACTGCTGACCGACACTGCACTTGCACTCTAAACAATTCGATCTTAGAAATGAATCGATAATGATTATTGATAACGATAGGTCAGCCCAAATTAAAATCTAATTTTTACTCCATTTATAGCATTACAGTGGTCGAAAAATTCTTTTCAATCTCCGTAAAAGTTCAAAATTCTACGCGAGACTCACTGATGCACTCCGGATAATTGAAGTAACCGGGCGCGCAACGCTCGCAACGGCGACCGATGATGTTCGCCTTACACTTGCACTGTCCACCGTACTCATCGCAACAGAACGATTCGGAACCCTAAAAACACCATAGAATAAAAAAATAGAAAGAATAAATAATCCAAAAATGAAGAAACGCCCACCTTAGGATTACAATCGCACGAGAACGCCGCCGCATTGAAATCGGTCGTCAACGAGAAGATCTTCTCACGACAGAAATCGGACACGTTCTGTGGGCTGAAAACGGATATGAATCGATCGATAAATCGATTGATCTACCCGCATACGACGACTTACTCGTTCCGGTAGTTGTCTTCGCTGCACTGTTGTATGAATTCTGACGACAAATCGATCGGCAACGGCTTCATCAGCTTCTCACTGTACGAATGATACGGCACGGCTGTGATGGAGTCCTGAAAGAAGGCGTTTATACTTCTGTTGCCCCTGGATGCCAATGCTGGCCATATGAATTGATCAAATTACTCGACAAATGATGTCTCTTCCTTTTCTAGCTCATTTTTGAGACGATAATGTAGAGTTTATCTTTATCTTGGAAGAAAACAGTAGCCAGTCCGAAAAAACTGGAAATTTCTCTCAAAAATTCCTTTCAAAAAAAAACTCACAATAAAAACTGGTCCCTTTTGGGTGTTGTTATGGTAAAGGGTTGCAGTGTACTTGTCCTCCATCCAAAATTGAATTACCTGAAACAAAATTAAAGATTGGCTCTAAAAAATAATGTCGAAAAACAATAAAATGAATGTAAAATATTTCAAAATAAAAACCAGTACGGAAATATACCTCCGGTTTGTCTTTCTCGGTGATCAGCGCGCGACAACCGCTCACCGAAGGGCAGTAGGCGAGTGGAACGGAGGCTGAAAAATAATTTTTCTAAATAATTTTTAATATCCCATTAACCTTGAATGCAGTCCCAAAGGCCCTTCCAAGCGACAGACAAAGCAATCGAAAAGCTGGCCAGGAAAGGGGGATTGTGTGCGGTATAGGAAAAACAAACCGTGGTGTTCCGACGGTAATATGTCGTTCTCTGAAATTCTCATAAAATCTATTCTGATTCCTGGGGCCAGATTCATCAACGGACAAGCGGTTTCCGAAACCCCGTCGGAGATAAACCTGCTCGATACCGTTGAGGTCTTCTAAACTCCGCCTGATCGCAAGGTGTGATAGACCCGCGATAAACCCCGTTTAAACCAAGGCGCGCATTCACGAATCTCGGTTCGCGCGCCGTTCGAGGTATATCTCGAGGATTCGAGGGTTTACCAATGATGAATCTGGGCCCTGGAGATAGCAAGTACGGGGTTGCTTGATTACGGTCTCGAGAGAAAGAAAATTTTCAAATTCCAATTCCTCAACATTTTTTTTGCAGAATTTCTTTCTTTCTCAGGTAATAAGAATCAAACCTTAAGAGGGGTGCATGATATTGGAAAACCGTCCTCAACGGGAAACCTAAGCAAATAGGAAAGCTATTATTTCTAGCTTAGTGAATAATGACTTTTCAATAATGAATTTTAATTTTTATTTCTATTTAATAAACATCTCCTCACCTTCAAAGTAGTGGTCGTTCTGCAGCAGCACCCCGATGTTGAGTGGAGTGTTGTCCGGATTGAAATAGTGCACGAGGAACATGTAATGCCCACGGGCTGGCACAACTCCGTTCACTTCTAATGTGCCCTGAAATCGAACTCGATTTCATCATTTTTTTCTACTATTTAATCTCTAGAAGTATCACCTGGCTCTCATCCAACGGCACGACAACCACATCCTTGGGATTAGCAATTGGGAACGGTAGCTTTTCGCCAACGATTGCGGTCTCCTAGGAGAAACATTGAAAAAAAAATAGTGAAAATAAAATTACCAAAAAGGAGTTCCAGCTGGTACCTGATTTTGCCCTGCTTCCGCCTCGGCGACGATAGAATTTCCGGCTGGTGGATATTGTTGTGGAACGCATCTGCCGTCTTTTCTTATGCACACCGGCACCTTTATCGATATTTTGATATATATTGATCGATTTGATCACACAAACACTGAAAAACAATGCGAGTCGACTAACCTGTTGCATGTACTCGTTGCTCCACTCTTTTTTCGCAATCAAATTCACTGCAGCCAGCCCGAAGTCCGCGTTCGGCGGTACGAGTAGCTGGACCGTAGCTGGTCCCTTAGTCAACGGCACCGCGGCCACCTTGCCTTGATCGGTGACAGCCTCGCGGCAGAAGGTTCTGCAAGGATTACGGTAGAAAATCTAGAAAATGAATGAATTCGCAATGGACCCACGCAAAAGGACAGTGATGAACGGTGATGGAGCCGTTGAGCTGAACTTCTCCGTCTTGCGACACTTCGATGATGATCGGTAGTTGAGTTTCCTTCTGATTGTGGTACTCAACCACCACCGAGTAGTCGTAATCCTCGGGAACGTCGATTTTGGCCTGGAAATTCGGATCTTAGTCGATACGAGAAGAAAATTCACGCATCCGACATACCTCGATGACTTTTCTCTCATCTCCAGAGCTCACATGCGAAGCAGGACCAATGATCTCCGGGAGCGATTCGATTGGAACCTGAGGATTTCCAGTAAAGAAATGAAAATAATCTTCAAAAACTATTCTGAAGCCTACCCTTTTCAAGTCAGTCGTCGTTCCGTCGACTTTCACCTCATTAAAGGCGTCGGAATTTTCGGTGACGTCCACACGAGCCGATACCGCCATAGGCGGGTAGAGGAGGTCCACACAGGTCGAATTGTGAGCGGAGTTCGCTGAGCATGGGGGAGCGGCGCGTTCCTTCAGAATAGTGCCGAGATAATACTCAGCCGGCAGCACCACCACGTAATCCTGCAAAATGAATAAAATACGACAGAAAGAGAGCACACCGAGAGGACTTCTGGCCAGGTGACGGCAATTCCTTTTCACTCGAAAAAATTCCAGGAAACGACCCAGAATTTCCACCTCATATAGTTCATTAGAACGAAAACATGGCAGTTTAGTTTTATAAATCTCAGATTCTCAAATCATCGACTAACCAAGAACAAGCGCTGCTTGGTAGCGACGCTGATCGACCATTTTCCAGGATTCAGCACGAATGGTTTTCCAGCGATGGTGACCTCTTTTACCGATGGCGTATCCGTCGGTGGAAAAACTACCTTCTCGGACTGTTCGATATCTAAAATACAGCTCCAATTTCTTTGAACTGAAAGAGTGCATTAGTTCGGCCAGCTTGTCCAGCTACACCTACCCTGAGTGTGAGTCATTCTCGGAGCGACCGCTACGACAGCGGTGATTGGCACTGGGGTCGGATTGTGGAAGTTGAAGAGCAGTTTGTAAACTGATGCCTAAATATCCCTATTTTTGCATATTTTTTGATGAGGTTGACTCTCTTGAAGAACCTTCTGGGAACCCCACCTTCGCAACGTCAACGTCCACGATGACTTTCTCCTGAATCGGCGAGAAAACGGCATAACCTCGCCAGCTGTAGTGGGGAAATTGTGCCTCGTCGACAGCGAATCGAACCGGCCGCTGGTCCTCTGTGTGACCGTCTTCAGCTTCGTACTGGAATCGAAATTTTTCCAAATTTCTGATTTTTTTTTCAAAACCTACTTATACAAAATATATCTTATTTATGGAGGAGTTCTCCTATTATCGTAATTCTGTGGAATACCGTTTTTATGGTAGAAGTAGATGTTGCACTGTTAGTGTTAGAATCACCGCAAGAATCACGGCTCAGGCCGTATTCTAACCAGTGTCACAGACTTTCCCGAGCAAGGCGATGTTAAGCCACCCTACCGAAGCGTCTAATATCATGATTTCCCGTATAGGCTTGGGAGGGCGACCAGATCCTGCCAAAGCAGCAATTTTTACGAAAATCTTTTTATTTTTTACGAAAATCTCTTAATTTTTACGAAAATCTTCTTTTCTTTTTTACGAAAAAAAGACATTTATCGGCTCTAGTTTTCGGTTGCTACTCGGTCACACTTTTGTAATTCTACCGTTATTGCTCGTAGACGATTACTTTAATGATATCTTTACTTTCCCGTTCTTCACTGTCATGTGTCGTTTGCTCTGAAATGTTTTATAGTTTTATATTTTTATTCCATTTTTTTCTCTTTTCGGTGCTCACGTTGCCGTTTTCTCATGCATTACCACATGCTACGCGCATGTAATAAATTTGAAATTTGAAATTTGAAAATCTAAGAACTATCGTCACGATTTGAGGAAACTAATTTGAAATTCTCCTCACAGCTGGTACACTCGTCTCTTACTATTACCTGCATCATATCTATGTCTCTACCCTTTATTTTCTTCAAAGAAACCGAATATCACCACCTCGCTCCACCAGCAATTCCTTTTAGCGTTACCTTGATAAATCTCATGAACGGATTAAATAAGTTCAGTAAAAGTCTTGCAGAGTCAGTGTTCTCGACAATGCCACCAGGTCTTGAAAAGCTCTTTCCCTTCTTACACAAAGATTCATCCATCAATATTTATACAAAATCCCTTGCTTTCTCGAATTCCTTTCACACTAATTTCGACCACCAATTTCTTCTTAATACCACATCCATCGTCAAAAACGGCAATCCTAATTTGGACTAGGGCTACTTCAGGTTAGGAAACAATGTCCTAAATCTGAGGTTTTCCTTTCCTGATTTGAAAGGCCTGTTCCTATTCTTGTTGTTCGAAAATTCTTGCATTCTTCAAGTACCTGATGATGCCACAAGGTGGGAAAGTAGTGGTTTTCGATCGGTTTATCACATCTCAAGCCGGTTACTCGCGGTCGGCATCGACACTGGCCACTCTGACCGTCACAATCCGCTCGTAGCGCACCACCAATGTCGCAGTTGCATGCTAAAACTTTCCATTAAAAAGAATTAATATGAAGGAAAACGTTGTTTGACGATAGAGAATCGCCGTGTTCACAACCCACGTTCACAGCCGAGCTGGTTGAAGCCCTGGAGATTGTGGAAGCCGTCGGCGCACTTGTTGCACTGTCGACCGGCAGCGTTACGTTTGCACACGCACTGACCACTCCTGAATTTTTTTTTGAATTTTTTACATCAAAATATGAACCACGATTTCTCTAAAAACCGCCTACTTCAAGTCGCAAGTGTTGAGCATTGAGAGTGTACCATTGAGATCGCAGCCGCATTCTGCAAAAAACCCCTATTATTCTCCGCTGTAGTCGTTTCATTTTCCATTTTCCGCAAAAAAAGAGCGACAAAGTTTCTCACCGACGCATCCGTCCGTGTGGTGATACTGCAAATCCCAGAAGGTTGGCTTGCAGTGGTCGCAAATGCGCCCGTCGACGTTCTTCCGGCATGAACATAGCTCTCCTGGTTGTACCTAAGAAAGGCTCCAATTTTTCAGGTAGAATATCCCCATCCCCCTTTGACCCCTATGTTTTTTCCTTTGAATTCCCAACTCCTGAATTATCCTTACCACTGATGCTTGAGCATTTTAAACCGAACACCTGCTGAGCCTCAATCATTATTCATCTTCCAATTCTATCCAGACCAGATTTATCGCTCAAAATCGAATAAATTGACCGAATTTTTCCTCCAATGAAAGCCTCACCTTGTCGCAGCCAGCAAAATCCGGCGTGACACCGGCCGGATGGCAGTTGCACTCCTCACAGGTGGGGAAGTTGTAGAAGTTCGGCTTGCATCGATCGCATCGCTCTCCCTGAAGCGATTTTTTTTTATTTTTCCAAAATTCGTTTTCCAGATTTCCTTTTTGCTGGAAAACCCAAAGCTCACCTCAAAATTGCCTTTACAATAGCACTGTCCTTTGCTGTCACATGCCTGTCCCTTGGCGCCATCAATGAGGCAGCTACATGCCTAAGAAACATACAACTTTAATACACTAGCTACACTCAATCTGTTCAAATCTTCGGAAAGTCGGAACCAATGGTGGAACTTTCAGTGATATTTTTCTTTTGGTGAAGGGATATAGTAGGATCTGATATTAAAGAATTCATACGTTCTCGAACCACAAGCAAACCAGGTCCCAAATTCATGAACGAAAATTTGAGGTACATAACACTCCGGGCGAAATAAACCCGGTCCACCTCCCCAATATTCGCATTTATGACAATCGGGTTTGCGATACTCGGCGTGCAGAGCAACAATTGCAAGACCAATTTAGCATTGGAGCGCTCTTGCTACGCTCTTCCTACTGCGGGCCGCTAGGTGCCTCCCGAGCCAGCGGGTAGGATAGACCCGCGATATCCCCCAAATAAACTCCGCGACACGTTCATGAATGCGAATACGCACGCCGACCGACGTTTATTCTCGGGTATATAGCGCCGATACCTGTCATGAATCTAGGCCCAGAAATGGAAATGATTCAGGTTACAGCACCAAACGAGCATTTGCAAAGTAGAGCTTTAAATTACGACAAAATTCAAGAAGATAAGAGAAACCGTTCAAGAAGTCGTCGTGACATCCGAAACTAAACTAGAAATTGACGTTGCGATGATGGTGCTATCACGGTGACGCGGGTACGAATCCCGCCTGAGCGGCCATTTTCGCAATAATCCCAACACCTTTACCACATCATCTACCTCATATATGGATAGTGATAACACGCAAAAAACGCGCCAAAAAAGTAGATTTTCACGCTAAACTGGAAATCATAATCTGGAATCACATAACCAATGGCAAAGACAATGAAACTTCACCAAAGAACAATGGCCCTTTTGGAACTTTTGGTATCACAAACGCCGAGCGGCCCTTCAGCTGGAAATTTTGAAGCTCTCATGGAGTTAGATAGCGACTCACTTTGCAATTAGGATAGTCGTAGAAGCCGACGGCACACTTGTCGCAAGTCCTGGCGGTGAAGTTGGCATAGCAGGGACACTGACCACTGGTCGGGTCGCATTCGAGTGCTTTCGCGCCGGCGCCAAGGCAATTGCACTCTGAAAATCGATGCATCGATAGATCACCGCTTCCTATCGATAGATCGCCGCTTACCTTTGCAATTTGGATAACCGTAATAGCCGATATCGCACTGGTCGCATTTCTCGCCGACAAATCCGTCCTTACACATACATTGACCGGAATGTGCATCGCATACGCCGTCTTCGGTGCCGACTGGATCACAATTGCAAACTGAAAGCATAGGTTTACCATTACTCGTCTCCTTAGGACCAATTTCTTGTGGTGGGACGGCGGGGTTGGGGAGGTGTGTAGTGAAGGCGCTCCTTCTCTCCAGAGAGACTGCTGTTCCGGGCAGCGTGTGGTCGTTCAGGGCGCAGATTCATGAACGTACGAGCGGTCTCCGAAACCGCTCGTACGTTCATGAATCTGCGCCCTGAACGACCACACGTTGCCCGGAACAGCAGTCTCTCTGGAGAGAAGGAGCAGCCAGAACCAGACGGCAGAGTCGATGAGAGGTTGCGTTTAACATAGGAAGTTTAGGAACATAAGAAGTAGACAAAGGTGGGCGCCGTTCCGGCTATATCTTAGGGTTTATCGGGGGTTTACTAATGATGAATCTGGGCCCAAGATTACCAAACGCTCCTTTTCTACAAGGTGGTTCGTTTTTTATTGAAGAACGGAGCGAATGACAAGAATGAGATACCCGTAGCCTAAAACCTGCTATAGACTTAATCCTCCGCGGGGAGGCACGATTTAGCGTTACGAGCGTCGTCATTGTTTCTCCTCTTGTGTCTAGTAGTCTAATATGAGGCTAAGTTACACTACATTGTGCATAATCTTTTTTTATTTTTTTTTATTTTTTCTATTTTTTTATGTTTTCTGATTTTATAACCTTTCACAAATCACTCACATGTGCAGTTCGGGAATCCGTAGAAGCCGGTCTGACAATTGTCGCACTTCAGGCCACTGAACGACGGCTTACAGACGCACTGACCGGTGGTCGCCGAACAGTTGGAGTGCGCCGCACCCGTCTCATCGCACACACATGCTGAACAGTGATGGTAAGGTGATGAATGGCATACTTAAATGATACATCGCCTCTAAATCCCAACAGACAGGAACGGGAAACTGATAAATACCGCTGCAAAATGGCCATTTCAATTGGCCTTCAGCACTTTTGGGTTCTGAAAAAGCACAAAAATATGGAAGAAGATGAGATATGTACCCTTGCAGCCGGCGGTGATGTTGGTAAAGCCGGGCTCACAGGTCTCACAGAAAGTGCCGCCGTAGCCGGGTTTGCATGGACACTGGCCACTTTCAGGCTGAAAAAAGATACTACTTCTTCAACGATTAGAAAATACATGGGAGCGAGTCCTTCTAGGCCGGGATTCATTAACTGTTCATCGGCCGGTGATATTCACCTCGGTTACCCGAGAAAACGTGATTCATCAACGCGCGGTGAGCCACTTGGCGGTGAACTGGCCGGTGAAATTCGACCGCTGGTGAAATTCACCGGCAATTTCGTTCATGAATCCCGACCCTGGGGTAATCACTCACCAGACAGGTTCCCTCGAGTGTTCCGTCCACCGCACATTCGCACTTTTTGCACTCGGGCGGATCGTAGTAGCCCAGAGCGCATTGATCGCATTTTTCGCCTTGGAATCGAGGCTGACAGAAACATCGCCCGGTGCCCTCCTCGCAGTCGCCGGTGTGCTTGTTTGGATCGCAAGAGCAAGCTGCAAATGAAACCCTTCTTCCATAATTTTTGAGATATTTTTTCTAATCATTTTGTCCTCAAAAGCTCACGTTTGCAGGGCATCGTGTCATTCCAGTGCACACCTTCCTCACGGTAATAGCCGAACACGCACTTGTTGCAATTAATGCCTTCGGTGTTGTCCTGGAGGAAAAGTGACAGTTGTCGCGATTACGGTAAACAGAAAAATAAAAAATAAAGAGATTTCTACTTTTACCGCTGTTTACCACAAGTGTAATGCTTGCCTCTGGTCTCTACCTAACTTAATACCACAGTATCTTTCACCTCTGCTCTTTTCCCTCCGCCTATGCTCTCTTCTAGTTACCTCAGTCTTCAACAGTGTGTTCCTATGCATCCCCACTACCTTACCCAGGTTAACAACCTTACCGAGTCTCCAGAATCACGCAACTCTATCCTATCCTACTATATAATAAGCGAAACCCAAGCGATGTTTGTCATGGGTGGCTCATATGGGTCCCGCCGCGACTGTCTGTTACCGTACACCAAATGCACCCACAGCGACAAGGGAGATTATGAAATTGTTTCAATCTTTTACGTTTCCTTTCGTTTTCATTCTCTTCCCTTCGTTTTCGTCCTTTTGCTTTTATATCGTGTTTTTATCCTGATGGCTTACACTTTTCAAAACGTTTCCTCCGTTTCCCTCTATTCAGTTTCCATTTTTCAGTGGTTTTGAGCCTTCGTTAAGGCCAAAATTTCTGTCGGTATTTGCGCTTTTTGGCTGTTTCCAACTCCCGCCAACGTTACTACAGTTGTTTTCCTAACGAAGTTGGCGAACAGACGTCTGACGGCCGATAGGCCGATGGAAAGCTGGTAAGAAAATAGCCTGAAATGATAGCCGCCTACCCGACAATTGAGACAGCGTCCACCACCCTCGTAATTTCCATGAACGTCCATCGACTGACTGTTAACGTACACATCCTCATCGTAGACGCATTCGTCGGAACGTCCGAAGCAGTTGCAAGCTGAAAGCGGTTTTTCAGTCTTATCTAATTTTTGATAAAAAAGCACAAGGAACTGCCAAAATTCCACTAACGTTCACAGGTAAAGTTGTTGTGAGCGGTGGTCGGTTGCCATTTCTTTTGCACAAATCCCGGACAGCAACGTTCGCACATATCACCACAGGTGTTGTGTTCGCATCTATATTCGACGGATTTTTCTGTTTTTTTTTTCAAAAATTTTCCTAAAATAACAGCAAAAGCTACCTGCAGAGCAGAGTGCGAGGCCGTTTCGGATCCAGAATGTCACACGTGCCAGCATGACCGTTGCAGACACAACGACCACCCATAAGGATCTCTTTGATCGAATAGAAATACTGAAATAAAAATAAAATAAATGCTAAGGATGAATTAAAACGAATCAGTCCCAAATTATGGAAATAGATTCTAATACAGAAAAACCTACCCGTCTCGTAACAGTCGGGTCCGTTCTGTCGTTCAAATGCATCAGATGGCCTTGCAGGGTCCTGGTGCCCAGTAGACGAATCCGGACGTTCGTGGCTCGGGTGAAGTTCTGTAGCGCTTCCGATGAGGAGAATCTGAACCGACTCGGCCGGTGCTCGAGGATCTTGATGACCATCTAAACATAATCATATCATTTTCATAAAACTCACGCATTAAACTTTCGTCACAAGTGGTAAAGGCTTTTAGGCACAAAAGGGCATCCACCAAATTACGAGCCCAGCCAGTGGGATACAGCGTTGCGATCTCCGCGAACCGTCTGATATAATTTACCAAACCTCTGCGTGTAACCTACAGTACCGGACGCGGAGCAACGATAAAACGGCGGCAGCGCCGCCTCGGAGCGCCGAAAGCCGCCATTTTCAAACAACTTCTTTAAAATTGCTTTATTTGCAAAAATAAGTAAATATTCGAGCTTAGCAGTTCGAGCTCTATCCATCCATATACACTTTTCCCAAATTCGTCGAACTTGTTTTCAGTCGATTTTTTGACCCCTCGATTTTCGGATCCCGTTGCCGTTTCGGTCCCTCGCTTAGTGACTCACCACCGACTGAGCTCCGCCCCCTCCTAGCTAACTATAAATATGCGGCACGTCTTTTTCTAGGGTCCCAAGCTAGGAGTAGGGGGTCCCACGGGGTGTCTCGAAGAAGTTACCACGCGTGGCCGCGTTAGGAATGGGGTGAAAACGAACTGCGGTTAAGTGAACTCGGGACACCACGCGCAGACACCAAAACGACGCATTTCGGCGCTCCGGAGCGCCGCTACCGCCGTTTTGTCTATGAGGCGCCTCCGGTACTGTATATAGGACGGTTCCGGGAGAATGCCGGGTTGTTTGGCTGGCCGGGTGCGGAATGAACCCTTTATCGTTTGGGTGAAAGCAACATCTCCAACCAGCGCTATCCCATGCCAGGTTGAACTAACAGTGAGAAAATTAGGAATAAGCATATAGGACAGGTTTGGAGGCTTATTAGTGCATATAATTTTAACAAATAATGAGCAAACAAAAACAAACCTCAGCGTTCTCCAAGGGATGGATTCCGGCCAGATCCGAACGACAGACCACTCTGTCGTCCTCAGAGATCGGAGACAGCGACTCCATGCCGAATTGCTAGAAATAGAAAGGAATTGTTTGAAAGTTGAAAAAAAACAAAAATAAAGGATCGGTATGGTCCTAATAAGGCAAACAGAAAGGGCGAACTCACTCTCATGCACTCGGCCGGAGTCTCGGCGAAATAGTACCAAGGCTGGAAGGTTTTACCGTAATCCGTGGAGCGCTCGAGAATCCATGTACCCGGCTTCGGACTGTTCGCCATTTGAATCCAAACGTACGCCACATGGAACTCCTGGAGGGAATAATTTTTCTGACCTCCTCTAGCTGAAATTTCAGAAAAAAAAAAGAGAAAAATCAACTGACCTGCTCAAGATCGATAGTGATATTGACGTGATTGAACTCCATACCTCGAGAGAGGGGTGGAGATTGCCACCAGCTGGTGTTGCCGTCGACCATGTTCTCAGCCGGATGAGCATTCTCCGTGCCGGCCATGCAGTGACCGCAACCGTGACCACCCTATTATAAGGTATGAGGTGAAGATACACCGAATAAACAGAAGGGAAGCTAACTCCCTTTTGCGAACGGAAACATGGAAGGGACGTGCTCTACAGTACCGGACATATCCTCTGGTCACTTCCCGGAAAAGCCTTAGGAACGTTAGGAAGCGTTCCAAAGCGGCTTTTCTGAATAACTTTGTTGAAACCCAATTATTTGTAAAAAATATACAAATATTTGAGCTCAGCAGCTCGAGCTCTATCCATCCATATACACTTTTTCCAAATTCGTGGGTTTTCAGTCGATTTTTGATCCCTCGATTTTCGGATCCCGTTGCCGCTTCGATCCCTCGCTTGGTGACTCACCACCGACTAAGCTCCGCCCCTCCTTGTCGCCTAAAAATATGCTGTGCTCGTTGCCCCGAGCTAGAAGTGGGAGTGGGTGGCTCGAAGAAGTTACACGAGGGATACGCAAAAAATCGATATTTTGAAAAAAATCAGGTGTGTATAATTTATATACCAAACGATAGAGCTCGAGCTAGTGAGCTCAAACATATGTATATTTTTACAAATTGTTGAGTTTCAACAAACTTAATTGAAAAAGCCGCTTCGGAACGCTCCTGAGCGGCTTTTCCGAGAAGTGATCAAAGGATATGTCCGGTACTGTATTACTGTCCAGGCAGTCCTTTCAATATCTATTTGGATTCTTTCCCATCCCCACGCAAAAAAAATACCTGGATGAAGGCCTCTCGCTCTTGTCGCATTTCACTGTATGGCAACGGATTCGTAACATCATCCTGATACGAGTAGTAGTTCAGCGGCGAGTATTGCGTGGATCCTGTAGAAAAATCTCCATATTTCATACAGACATAGCACTGAATCTATAGTAGGTAGGAAGAGCACGAGCTCAACCCCTTGCTGTTTTCCCTGCCTGATCGAAGAAGTCAAGGTTCTTCTAACCAAAGAATGTTTCATCCATCGTCTATACTTCACCGCGCATTTTATCGCAACGTCGCGCGACTTAAGTATGTTTTGTCGCACAAACTGACGCAAACCCAGCCAGCAAATGTGATTTGACCACAGAACGTCAAGATATACTATTTAGCTAGATATCGGCAAAAATGTTCAAAAAAGGGGGAATGAGATTACTCTTTCGACTGGCTGCTCAACGACAAAGGAGTCTATATCCGCCAAAAAACTTTTAGAAAACAGATTTTTCTAGAAACCGCACCAGTCAGGGAGCAATAAACTTCGTTGATTGGTTGTCCATTGTGTTCGCCACAGGTGGAACTGGCCCGTATCGGCTTCCGATGGGAGATGGTGAGCAGACTGGGCGTGAGCACCTGAGCTGTGCTCAGCGTCCAGAGTGCCGCCGCTAAGAGCAGCACCGCGGACCTCATCACAGCAACTCCGATGGCTGTAACATTCAAAGAATCCATAGGAAAAACGCTTAAAAAATGTGGAGAAATTCCAAAGAACAGAGGTCAGAGATCACGATTTTGACTGTCCTAGCCAAGTCTACAACCAAATCGCCCGAGAAATATAAAGCATGGCCGCAGCGGAGATCGACACCCCTAGACTCCCCGACTTCCATGGCAGAATCAGCTGGAGTGGCCTCACAAAGAATCAAAATACGAAAGCTTGCTAATCGTTGCCAATGATGAGAAGCCTTTTTTGTAGTTTTGCCCCAAATAATTTTAAAATATGAGGCCAGCCAAACGTGAGGAAGAAAACCTGCGAGTGATTCACCGGGACAACTTCGATAAAGGATGTAAAGACTTTGACCGATTATCAATTAACCATCAACGTGTGGACTTTTCCGACGGAAAATGAGAAAAAAAACGAAAAAATGTTGTGAGAAAGGAACATAAATGCGCACTAGATAAAGCTGTGAAACCTCAAGAAAAAAATTATTTCGGTATTAAAGGAAATGGATTCATTCCCCTAGTTTCAAAAAACGGGAAAATGACGTGCTGAGGATCCGTGGATGGAAACAAAGATCCAAACTAGGGAAGCTGGTGTATACTGAACGAAAATGAAGAAGAGAAATGGGAGCAAAAGAAGGTGTACTTGTCTGAATATCACCCATAACTATGGCACCTGATAAGGAAAAATAGCGATATAGAATACGGATACAAAATAAAACACAGCGACAACATAGTAACAGTTATCCGTATCATTTTCTAAAAATACGGAGAGATGATAATCCAGTGTTAAAGATCATAAAGACGTCAGCGGTGTTTTCAGCGTGCACTGAGCGATGGATGTTTATACCCCTGACCACCACCAAATCATCGTCCATTACACATCTGCGCCGTAACATAAACCAATTGGGCTTCGATTTGAACCATTGATAGATAGCTCGGAGAAATTGAAAGAGGGCGAGGAATTAGGGGAGAGACTAAAAAGTGGAAAGCCATGAGATTGGGAGTAGATGTACTCGAGATCTCACAGCTCAAGCGGCGCTACATGTGAAGGGCAAAGTCGGTAAGGAATTAAACAGTGTTGATGTTAACTAACACTTGTGTCTCGGCGTGGATTTCGTCATTAATTTAGGATAAACGAAGGGCTAAGTCAAAGGGAGACGCTCAGATGAGAAATACCGTCGAATTTGGGTTTGTGAATACTCAATACTCATTGGCATCGCACAACATTCTACAGGTAGGATTATCGATACCTATCAATGCAATTCATGAATACTTTTCTGAGATCAGATTTTAGCGGATTATAGAAATATCGGAAAACTTCGAGTAACTCTTGAGTGGTCACATAGCAACAGAAAAGTGCAACCAGGCAGCAGCAGATCGGATCTCGAACCACCGCTGCCCTTGTAAAAGTAGACGAGTGTAAGGGATAAGGGAAGGAGAGATGAACGGAGCAGCAGCGACCGCCTGCCGGCCTGGCATCGCTTACAAATGGCCCGCAGCGGCCCGAAAAAGTGGGGCCCAGACCGAGCAGCTGCTGGCATTTCACTCACACACGACCAGATGTGTTGAGCTCAGTAGTGATTTTTTGCATCGCTCCACACATCACAATTGAAATCGTTACGACGTTTAGTAGGGTGGTTCGAGCAGTAACATTCGCATTTAGAAGTTGGAAGAGAAAGCAGAGACAGCACCACAAATATGTACTTATCCGGGCTGCCACCCACGTATATTACGAAAACTATCAAAAATCGGACATTTTGATAAAATTGCACAAGTCTGTTTCTCTGCAGAACTACCAGCCTTCGACACCAGGGCCTAAATTCATGACGGGTATCGGCACAATATACCCGAGAATAAACCCCGGTCAGCGCGATTATTCGCATTCATGAACGCGCCGCGGAGTGGAATAGAGCCGCGATATCCCCCAAATAAACTCCGCGGCGCGTTCATGAATGCGATTAATCGCGCCGACCGGGGTTTATTCTCGGGTATATTGTACCGATACCCATCATGAATTTAGGCCCAGGAGAGCTCGCAGAAAAAAACCGAAAATCTTAACATTACTTGTTCACGACTGATAGGACAGAGAGAATTCCCCTCGACCTGGGAGCCACCCAAACCGCAGGATCAACCCAAAAGGGATTCTGAAAGAGGCAGGAACTCAGGCGAGGTAATAAAATCATGAGACTAACTTTTTTAGACCCGTAACCTTAGCCTCTAGAAAACATGAATCCCGTGGGATCAAATTCCGCGATTGATCAGGTTTCGTAACACGGTCAACTAGTTTGGTAATTGCACTCTGAATGTCAGGATGTAAAGAAGTCGAACAACTCGAGGAAAGGAAGATGTTGAAAGGAATAAACCAACTCTCGATCTAACTGACCAGTTAAAAAACCAATTTCATTAATTCTGATTCTTAGTCACCGTGACGTGAACAAAATTTGCCAAACAAAAATATCCTGCAAAATCCAAGAAAACAGCTCATTCGGTAAAAAGAAATTGGATCTCATGACGACGATAAAAGAAAAAGGCAGGAGACATATCAAAAAGCTGAACCAGAATTCTTATGTGCCTCAATGTTGATAAAATGATCGTCAAAGAAAATTTCCATGAAAAAAGGAGAAAACTAAAAGAAAATAAAAAGAAAAAGCATCGCAGATGCAGGAAGCAAGGCTGCGGTGCCACAACGCTGGCCGACTTGTCGAGTAGCCGACAAGCTGAGCACATCAAGTGCCCTGTATCGCTTGTGACCACAACAATAACAATATAACAGCGATTAGATAGCGCTTGACGAGTTTCTGGGGCGAGAAGGTCCTTTGGCTACGGTATGTCAGCGTTGGGTTGACAATAGCGGCGGTAATTCTACCCCGACCTCCTCTGCCACAATCACTGATCAGAAGACTCCAACAAATAGCAAAGCCAAAGTATACTCTCACTAAGAATTTGCGAAAGAAAAGCAGTTTTTGATCCTGTTGAATAAATTTCTCATTTTCTTAACACATGTAATCTGGAATTGAAATTTCAGAAAATGCGTTCCAAAAAGTAGCGCAATACTCGCTATCCTGGATTGAACTCGGAGCATAAGCAACAAAAATCTCCAGTTATTTGACAAAACGATTTAGAACTACTCACTACAACATGCTTAGAAAAAATATTCCACGGCATAAGGTCGTTTTAATAGTTGTGGTGCAGTGGTACGAAGCGTTGCTGATACCCACATGGTCGGGCAATCGATCCTCGCCATAGCTAACGTAGCCTAGTAAAAGTAAGGTGTTCGGCTGTGGTCTATTCCTTGAGACGCGCCATGCAATCGTGTTTCGTTTAGAATAGTAGAGAAATGGTGAATGCGTATCCGACTTATACAACTGACTCGCGGAAACCAACTACCCTTGCAGTGCTCACATCTTGTCAGACAAGCCGGTACCGAGGACCGATCGCTCGACCGTGCAGCGCTTAGAAGCGCCGTAATCGCTGCACTACGTGCGCCTCGCAAAAAGAAGTAGAACATTAAACCTTACCTATGAACACTGCTGTGCTCCATGTATCCCAAATACGATACTGGTCCTGTCAATGACAGTCGGGACGAGTGTGCTGTGAATCGTCGACCACGCGGTGATCGTACCCTTTCCTGAATCAAAATCTGACGTACTTGCCCCTTTATCAGTAGCATAGGCCTGCATATGCAGCTCTCAGAGATAATCTGCACTTTTGAACGTAATGTATTCTTGCACAATTAGAAACTATAACAACATTATCTCACAGGGAGCCAAAATACGCGTAGTGCGACAACAATTCTCTAGATGACAACAACAAACTAAAATCGCACGGGAGATCGGTGACTAACAAATACGACGAAAAAACGAAAGTGCTGAGTAGACAAATTCCAATTCATAGCCTTCTCAAATTGGAGAAATCAAAAAAATCATAAAAAAACAACTTCTTCAACTTAACAGCGCTGATCAACGGTTACGAAAATGAGATGGAGAACAAGAACAATTAACTTAAGAATTAACAAACAACAACGATATGAAGTATTTACGGATAATTTGACTCAGGGGTTCTTAGCAAGAGTTTCCTCCTTCTTTTTGAATAAAATATAGAACATAGCAATATTCCCTATGAGGCTGAAGACAGCGAATGCGATCAGGAGTGGAGTCAGCCAGCGATTGCGTTGCTGCTCGTCGCGCTGCGAAATCGAAGTAAAAACAGAGCGAGAGGGCGACAGATCGCGACGAAGAGGGCGAATCGACGGCAGCCTTGTGTAAGCGGTCCCAGACTAGAAGTTCTTTTTTTGTTAAAAGAAGACCGAATCTCATTAGGACACCAAAAATAAGTCGAAAATCGAAAAAATCGAGAAAGATCAGATGCCTGTGTAAATCATCCTGAAAGGAGATTTCATTGTCGGGTTGAGAACTAGACCTTTTTAAAAAACACAAATTAGGTAATAAATCTGGTGAGAGGAAAGACAGGGAGAAGAAGAAACCCATGGTCTAGTTTCTCACCCACTTATATAAGAAAACCTAGGAAATGTCACAATATAAAATAGGAACAGAAGAAACGCCCTACAAACCCTCCAATTTCACCTCAAAAATCCCTTCGCTGAACAAGCACACCTCCAGTTCTCGCAGAGAAAGTATGGTAATAAAAACAGTGAAAGAAATACAAACGTACTAATGTCCTAATAAAAACAAAAAAATGTGAAAAGGTTATGGTGAAAAATAAAAAGCTAAACTCTCACCGAAAACTGCGAATGAGCTATGGAGGGCGCACGCATGTTGCGTTCCTGCATATAGCTCTCCGAAGGTGCTCGGCGAGCTGCTGAACCGGCGAAGACGTTCGGATGGGGCGACTTGTTCGGTTGATCATCGCTGAACAATGAAAGCGACGACAATGACGGAGCCAATTCACGACTGGGCGTCGCTTCACGGACCATCCTGGCCATCACTTCCGACGGTCGCATGGCGCTCGACGGTGGCTTACTCGCTGCAGAGATCTTTTCAACGGACGGCTCCCAATCCATGTCCTGAAAGTCCAAGCGCCCATTTCAGAAAAGCAACCTTTAAAACGTCATTCATTTAAACTTACAAAACGTGGTAAAAGGCATTACTTCTCATGAGCTTATTCGTTTGGAAGGCAGATAAGGTAAGATAAAAATGAAAAGTGCCGGCGTTGATCAGTCCTCCTAAGAAGGCATCACGAGTTCTTCTTCCAATCAAAATCGCAGTTGCCCGGAGAAAGCATGTTAGGCCAAAATTAGCCGACCGCTGTTCAATTCAAAGTCTTCACCTTCCTGGACAAGTCCGGTACCAATTTACATGACTCCAGCAATGGAAGATTTGGCCAGATCGGACGAGGGTCGATCAGCCGACTAAGCGGGTATCGCTAGGATGCCCTACCACTACATTAGCTACGTCCTTGGAATACGGATACAGTGAAGAGGGTAAATGATCTCGAATATAGATGAACAAGTAGAGGGAACGTAAAATCAGAGCAAAAAACAGTACTCAGGTTGCTGTATCCAAAGTTTCGTGAATGCCGCTGGCCATCGGTTTTATCAAATGAAAGTTATTTTTCGTTTTCCTTCAGACATTTACGCATACTATCGGCACTAAAAGCTCTCTGCTATAATAATTCCGTATTTTGTCTCTCACTCGCAATGCGGCCGTTGTACGGGTCTGAATAAGGGGCGAATGTGTGGAACTTCCTTTGGTGACTGATAAACTCCGGCCACTTCACTTTTTAGAACTGATAATCACAAGTAAAAAGACACAAGTAAAACTTAAGACATCAAAGATGAAGAAATCGAACAATAGCTACCTCATAATCTCCTCTAATCCGACCATTTTTCGGAGTGTTGGATGGCTCGGGGGTTTGCTGGCGCTCTCTCCACTTGTTGCGCTGACGTATGGCAAGAGTCGGTGTTGTTTTTGGGAATTTGTCCCGATTTTCACTAGTATTCAACGTCCTATCGAGAAGCATCGAGTTGTTGGCACTTGTTGCCTGAGACGAACACTGGGACATCGGTGTTGACGCGATAGAGAACGCGCTAAAAACTCAAAAATTCGAATTAAATAAGGAAAGTTTGAATTAGAAACGACATCAAGAGAATTTAGCGGCTCACCTAGACAACATTCTGTTCGGTCGGGTTTTATGAATCCTTTTGCGTGGTACGAATGTTACAGCCGTCGACAGCAGTGTTTCAAAGCAGGCGAATGCACAGCGGAATAACGCCAGGTCTTCGCGATACATCTTAAAAAGTACAAATCCCTTGAATAAATTTCCTTTTCTCTAGAAGAATACGAGAACAAAATCTGAGACCCACCTCATCAGGAAACGTGAACGATACCAAATGTAGCCCGGCCACAACCGGCAGCATCAGATCCGGCAACGTCGTTCGACACCTCAAATATAGACGTTGAAATCGAATTCCCAGAATGGAAAATTTAATAATGAAGGTCAAAGCATTACTTGTTCGTCCAGAGTGTTATCACATGAGCGCATAGGAGCGCTCCTACGAGATGGTATGCTACAGTAAGGAGACCAGGGAGGGTTCTCTGGAGGAAAAGAGGCACCCGGATGAGATCTAGCCCGGCATCCTGGAAAACACTGGAAGTAATTTGTCGGACGACCGCTGCCGTAGCTTCTAAGGCTCAAACAGATCTAAACACAGAAAGCTCAACAAAATTGAAAAGTCTTGAAAAAAACATCGAATGAGATTAGTGGATAAGGAGCGAGTTGCAAGTACTAAAGAAAAAGAGGGGTAAATGGATGAGAAATGGATCGAATCAAATAGGACAAAAATCGATAATCATTAATCGATCCATGACAGGAGATTACGCTTTTATAAAAGACGAAGAAAATACGATTCTAGTGCAACTTCCTTCAATAAATTGGAATAACCGCAACAATGCTAGCGATCCATAGAATGACAACCAACCTCTTGAAGGTAGTTGAATTGGGAAAAGAATATCAGTACAGCCAGGACAAAGGTGACCGCATGCAGTAGCTCGACCATGAATCCTCCAGCGAAAAACAGACGTCGCCGACGTACCACCTACAAGCGAAAACTTCGCAGCTCACTTAGCAACAGAAATCCACGGAATACAATGAAACCACTTGAGATTAATTAAGAATTAATGCTGATAAGTGACCTAATTAACACTAGTTGGTGAATAAGATACGAAATAAAATACTTTCCATATTCTATCATTCCTTGTGGGATCGCAAATGCTAAAAAACTGAGAAAAATACTTACCTTAGACGCCATTTTCGTGACTGAGGTAAATCCGCTCACGATCGAATTGGCGACGACATTCTTCAGCGCGATCAAATTGGCGTACTTTCTCTGTGGAAAATCCATGTTCATTATTTCATATAACCCAGAGAAATTTTTAACCAATTCAGTTTTGAGTGAAACGCAAGAACTAAAGAAGCTAATAAAAAGCCGGTCGAATGACCACAATAAAAAACCGAATAGAAATACTTCCTATTAAATAGACAAGAAAATAGGACAAAGAGCATATTCGTTTAAAACAAACCTTTTCCTCCTGCATTCTATTCTGGGTATAAAAAGTACACCTTGCGCACAGAGGATAGACTTTGTTCAGCTTATAGCGATACGTTTCCAGCTCATCGCTCCACCTTTCCTTAAACACATCCATCTCTTAAGGTCGTGTGAGCTACATAAATCCAAAAAGTCGATGAAAAAAAAGGAAAATATTGTGCTCGGAAACTAAGAACCTCCACAATATTAAAGTCACTCAAAAAGAAACAATATTTCACTTCTTGGAGCTTATACAAGCAGTAGCATAAAAGATACAAGACAAATTCGGCTAGAGAAAGGATGAACTCAGAGGAACTTTCAAGAACAAAAAACGTTCGAACCGTCTTTGTAAAAAATCTAACACAAAATGGAATAAAAACGAATACGAAACGAAAGTTGATGCAAGAAACGAGCAGCTGGACGACAAAATCAGTGAAAACACAACACACCTCGTCAAGGGGCTCAAAATCGGCGATTTTCCGCATGATAATTTCTTGTTGTCGATTGCAGTTGTCACATAGACCATTGCTGGCGTAACCCTCATGTGGTACAACGTCCGGTCGCAAAAGGCTGCTTTTGGCCGGTGTGCAAAATCTGCAGCAATAACTATCAACCGGAGAACAGGAAATGAAGGTTTCGGAGCCCCCTTAGCGAGAGATTTCAACTACACTATGTTTATAATTCCAAATCCTCTTCTGATTATTCAATAAGCTCATCTCAAGAGTTTAGACATTGGTCTTATACTACAAAAAGGTGAGGAAACCAAAAACAATGATGACAGCTTGGAATATAGCAAATGAAGTTATGAGCCACCGGGTCCGACTCATCAGAGAGCTCTTCAAGCCTTGGAACATTTTTTTTACTTACCTTCTCGTCGGTACAGTCGCTCCAAAGCAGTGTTGACCGGGAACTTTACGGTTGTAGCCGCCTGACTCATTGAATCCATTGTACTGTTCGCAACTGGAGCAGACAAACGAATTTCTTTGCTCATACGGAACTCGCTGATCATGCTGGCAGAACCAGCAATTCACTTTCGTTTTCAATCGGCTCCTGAATGAAACCGATTCTATTGGCACTACGACAGATAAGAAACAGCAAAAATCGAAAATAACGAAAATCCAAAAAAAGGGCGATCTTCACGACATTCAACAATAGTTCGGTGTCAGAGATGCATAAATAGTCAATGAACCATTACAAGGCAGGGATTGGGTGTCAACACTCATGCAAAAGGATCGGTACAAAAACTAATCGACAATTTGAAGGCAAAACATGACCCATAAAAAACTTTCGAAGCTTGGCAAGCAAAATAAGTAAATGAAAGAAAAGAAGCAAACAAAGGAGGATCGAATTTCAGAAAGAAACGCGAAGGTAACATGTAACCAAAAATATCCACTCACCTTAACGACGAGTAAATCAACGGTACCAGAGTACAAGCCGCCACCGCAGCGACGACCTCCATCTGGAAGATGCGACTGAAAATTTCAACTAATAATAAAATAACCATACGGAGTGGCCGAGAAGTTAGGCGGCTCAGTTCTCGATCTACATAGTCAACGTTAAATTTCAGATAGAACCTTACGACTTGCTTAGAAATACTAGAGAAGGGTGCATATACCAACGCCCGACTCAGGTTGACAGGTCGACTGATGAGGGACAGCTGTCATAATCACAAAATCGATTGATATCAGAATGGAAGGAAGGGGCGTTTAAAACACTGTGACTGATGACGCTATGACCACGCCACCGGAAAAGCCAGAGGCAGGCGGGCCGTGCGGTATCTCGGTCAGGCGGAAGCAGCACCAAAGGTCTCATTGGCAAGACGAAGCGACTACCAAAGAGCGGGAGATCTGGTGACTGATCGAGATCAAAAACTAAGGAATAAAAAGGAAAACGCCTCTTAATTCGGTCATGCACAGGAGGTATAAAAGCGAGACAGAAAACATCCATTCACTGTGAGATAATGTCGGAAGAGAAACGTTGATTCAATCAAGTTAAAGCTGCTCAATAAAACTTTATTTGTACAAACATGCAACATGTGAAATGCGTTTCATCATTAGGTAGACGACAGCAAACGGTTTCGCAAACACCGCGTCAGTATGGAAATGGACAGAAAAGAAAGGCACTTTCAATGTCGTGGTATATGCTCGATAAACTCTTCTTTATAAACACGTTCCGGATGCGCGGAAAAAAAAGAAGAAATAATTAAAACTCACGCGGTCTCGCGCAACAGAAGGCACTGACTGAGAGAAGCAGCGGACGAAAGAGCCAGAGGAGAGACGAAATAAGTACTGAGAAATGTAGCGTTAAGAGATGTTCCGATGATCGCGAACATGCACACCACTAATTCACTAGGAACATGGGCTGGAAGAACAGAATATAACGTTGAGGAGCGGTCAAATGTACAACGAAGTTTCTTGACACTCTATGTCGTTCGGCGGTTCTAGGATTACGATTTTCACCGGCTCAGCTAACAACTACACATTTCGAATTCTACGCAGCACCTTTTACCTGCCCAACCCATCTTTTCTAAGAACTTCTGTGGGCCACCATTAGCTAACAGAATCATTCAAACGGAACCAGAACCCTAAAGACCACAAAACGACGATCGTAAAAATCTGTCGAAAAGCATTCAATACACAAATGATGACAAGACAAAAAATGACAAGAAAAAAAGGTTTCTCGCCGACCGCATTTAAACAAATTCGTCCGAACTTGATGGTTAGGAAGGCAAGATCTACCAAAGTCCATTCCTAATGCAAATACTATTCATTTCTGAAATAGAGGCCTTTTGAAGTTATTTAAGTGAAATTCTTCAAACTAGAACCAAATTACAATAAATACAACATTCAAAACAATAACAGCAAGTAGCCTCAATGAAAAACCGATTATTTGGACTCCAACGCCTCGAAATGCTTCTTTGCAGATCGAATATTCATCAAGGTAGCAGCTGGTGAAACATTTCCGTCAGCTAATACGACCATTATAAACGTATTCGGAGTAAAAGCATCGATAAACGCAGCAAAGTGGCTGTTGCGGACATGCATATACTCGAACTGAGAGCCCATCTTGCTGCAATGCAATTTAAACTGTCTCTAGGAATAGATTTTTTCCAAAGCAATAAGGCGACATAGATTCTTAGAAAAAAAACCGAGTAATACCGTCAAAAATACATAAAAACACCACTACTTACCTGCAACTCAGTTTGAACTGCTTGATTATATTCGAAACCTTCTCAAATCGGTGCATATCACGATGTTCGGTCATTTCTGCATGCGCTATCACAAGAAACGTGGCCCTCTCAAACAGCATCACCTGCAATGTCAAACAGGAGAGTAAGAGGATAAAAAATCGTATGTGGCGGTACTGGAGAACCTGGGCCCAGATTCATGAACGGATGAGCGGTCTCCGAAACCGCGGCGCAGCCAGAAGCAGACGGCAAAGTGGATGAGGGTTTGCGTTTAACATAGGAAGTTTAGGATAAGCAGACAAAGGTGGGCGCCGTTCGGGCTATACCTCGGGTCTTATTGGGGTTACTAATGATGAATCTGGACCCTGGTCAAAGTTTTAGACATGCATATATCCTCCCAATTTGAGAAGCTACTTCGTGCGGAATCGGTTACACGACCAAGTCAACACTTCGAAATTTGGCTTATTTTCATTTCTGGTAAAGTAGAAAATAGTATGGTATGCAGGGTATAGACCTAATAATTTCTGAAAACTGTGGAGGAGAAAACAGCGGTGAGACAACTCGCGTTCCTCATATCCGAGTTGAAAAATACCAAGAGGAAAGGACAAGTCGCACTCCACTACTGCCTACGGTTGTCACAAGGTAAACTGCGAGAGCAGCGTCGACCTCGAGAGGTCATATCCAAAACTCTGTCACTTGTAAACTACTTGCAGGCCGAAAACCCGTTAGAGTAAATCAACAGGATTAACACATCACATCACCGGCGGAAGCAATAAAGCTGCAAAAGTGGTCAGAAGGAGAGGCACTACTTGAACACTGGTGCTGTAAGCAATCAAAAACGAGAAGAAAAAACAAAAACAAAGCGCCTCCAACAGTGCCCTGATCGGTCAAGACGAAGCGATGCTGATTTCAAAAACAAAATGAGTGCAATCTTGCAAATCGAAAAAAAAATGCAATCCTTGCGCAACTCTAACTGTAAAGCTACGCTTTACCTCATCAGCATCCAATATTGCAGCAAATTGCTTCAGCTTTTGCTCCATTATACTGACATTGGGAATGAGCTTGTATACTATAGCTGACCACGCCTGAAAGATCATCAAAATAAACAGCTTGAGACTGTTTGTTAGTCCGGCAGCTTCGACTTAGTCAGATTAAACAGTAACAGCAAACAAAGCGACAAAGTCCAAACTGATAAATACGAATAACTGGAAAGAAACTGGCAAAAACATAGAAACGGTACCTTATACAAAGTTTCGTCCCAAATACTACTGCGGAAACACTGACAAACAGTATGGGCACGATCCGGGCCCGCAGCTAACTCAGTAAACCGCAACACAAGAGCAGATCGTTCTTTAAAAGTCTGCAACATTTCGCGAAATCATAGCAAAAGTAAGCACGCAATAGCCAATAGTCGCACGACAACCTACCTGATCACGATGATCCAACTCGATGAGATCCATCTTATGAATCAGGCAGAACACCTTAAGCAAAGCACGGTGATTTTACTGGCAAAAACTTTATGGTAAAATCAAGACGAACCTGAGCATTCGGAGAATTGTGAAGAAGTGCCTCAAGGCACGACTGATAATACCCAAGGTCCTTCTCAAATTCTCTGCTTTCAACATCAAATACATATATTAGCACCTGCAAACTCGATTGAGCTTGACATGTTTACCCGAATACTGCCATCACTGCGATTTTTGAAAATGTACTTTCGAATAACACGAAATCCTTCGGAAATGTTTATTGATGGGATCTCATCATTTTTTTCTCTTTAATTTTCAAGTTTTGTATTTCACAAATAGTACTCTATGTTGTGGCTTGCCGTTTAGCTTGTTAAGGATGTTCTTACTTATATACACACTAAGTTTAATCAATAACTCTGACACACGTCGGAGAAAAAAATCGTTTCACACCTGAACATTTTTGAATATTTGATCCTTCTGTGAAGACAGATAATTGTTCATGAACGTTTCTTGGCCGCCGCAATCCCATAAATGCAACACGAGATTTCCAAGAAACCTTAAACATGGGTGATATGTGGCATAATGATAGATAAAAATAATAATAGAACAAAAATTACCGAACATGTGCGTGCTCAACCTCCATTGTCGGACCAAGTCTGGAAGTGTCACGAGCTATGTAGTTTGCAAAGATGATCGAGCGCATACTTGTCTTTCCCGAGCCGCTTTTGCCCATTAGCAGAACTTTTCGTTTTGACGACATCTTCGGCGCCTCATAAACATAAATAAAATGGTATGCTAATATGCGGCCAACCAATCACAGTCGCAACCCAAATCTTCTCCTCCTGAAAACAATGGAAAAAGGCAATCAGTATGAGTAAATGGTGATTCGAACAATTCGGTTACTGTATAAACCCTCGTGTAACAAAAGAAGGACCGCTAAAATCAATATCTAGTAGCATCGGCACCCTCTGGACCCTACAGTTGATAAGAGACAACGCCACGATTGCCACACTGATCAACGGAACGTGGTCAACCAGAACAAATTCTGGGCAACACACTTCGAAATGGCTCTAGATAATCGGTCCATGAATAAATGGACGATAATCTCCAATTTGGGATGGGGAATTTGGTTTTCAAACTGATAGAAGCTTCAATGTACTTTAGGTAACCACTCAGGTACTTTAAACCAGTAGAAAGCTCCTGGGCCCACATTCATCATTGGTAAACCCCGATAAACCCGAGATATAGCTTGTGAACGGCGCACATCTTTGTCTACTTATCCTAAACTTCCTATGCTAAACGCAATCTCTCATCGACTCTGCCGTCTGGCTCTGGCTGCGCCGCGGTTTCGGAGACCGCTGATCCATTCGTGAATTTGGGCCCTGGGCACAGATTCATGAACGGACGAGCGGTCTCCGAAACCGCGGTAACCAGGACCAGACGTCAGAGCCGATGAGAGATTGCGTTTACCATAGAAAGTTGAGGATGAGTAGACAAAGGTGGGCGCCGTTCGGGCTATATCTCGGGGTTTATTGAGGGCTTACCAATGATGAATCTGGGCCCTGGTCACCGGCCCGGGCGATTCTTAGCTGATCCAGAGGTGCAAGCGGTGCTGATACGCCGCCTCTCACGATTCTCTTCTGCTTTCATACTTCTACTTGGAATGTGTGGTCTGGAGGTAATCGAAAAAGGTACCCTTAATTGAAGAAGCCCTATGAAGAACCGTTTAAAATTCAAAGTTCTGATCCCAAGATAAACTCCAAAACAAAAAGGAATTTAAAAACAGAAAAAAAACGAAATAAAAGCTTCCGCACAAATACATCGGTGACTGTGAACACTACTGGAAATAGTAGAATGAGCACAATTGAGAAAAATGTTCATTACCAATATCATGACCACTATATTATTATTAAGCGTTTAAGTAATAACATCTGAACTAGTCCTAGTAGCGGTAGTGAAAGAACACTGAACACCGAACGGCAGACACCTAATTTCACCTATACACACACAAAATGCCTAATAACTGATGATCAGAAACAAAGTGATATACCAAACAACAGTTACAGCGGAAACCGTCTCATCCGACACCAACAACGATTGAACAAGAAAACGAACATTCTCTGAACCAGCACCACCGACACTATATACATACGAGCACACCTATATCATTTGGAATGAGTAGACTGGAATCGACACTGAATGATTTTGTACACTCGCTCAACTCGGACTGGGTGTCAAATTCAATATTGAAGAAAATGTGGGTACTATTGTACTTTTGGGACCCCACTTTTTTTCGATTAAAATAGGCCTATTGGGGGTAATCGGCCATGAGAAGAACGATTCTGATACTCGTTTAGTGCGAAAATGCCTTATAAGCCCGTTATCGTAGGTTTTAAAGGCGAGGAAGCCTGCGAGATAGCACGCGGCGGCGGGAGACGCAGACAGTGCACTCCCTTCCCCTGCACATTTCGAAGTGCTTCCAGAGCTGAGTCCGCGTTCAGCTCGTTCCGACTGGTCGAAGTTTCCAGTGGTACCACGTGGAGGCTCGGACAACTACCAAGGGTTATATCGGCGCGGTCACCGTAGAATTCGTCGCCTTCCCCACGATTCCCAGGCAGTACCATGGTAGTACTGTCTGGGTGTTGACTGAGCCTTGGTGGTGTTGTCCGAGCCTCCAATGGAAACTCTCCGACCAGACGGAGCGAGCTGAACGCGGACTCAGCATTGGAAGCACTTCGAAATGTCCAGGGGAAGGGAGTGCACTGTCTGCGTCTCCCGCCGCCGCGTGCTATCTCGCAGGTATTCTCGCCTCTAAAACCTGAGATAACGGGCTTATTAGGCATTTTCGCACTCAACGAGTATCAGAATCGTTCTTCTCATGACCGATTACCCCCAATCGGCCTATTTTAAACGAAAAAAAAGTGGGGCCCCAAAAGTACAATAGTAGCAAAATGTGTTCTAATGAGTACCGTGTTCACTCAAGACTGAGAGCACAACCGAACGGCGAACGATCTACTCAACAATCTATTATTACCACTTCATAAAAATATATTCGTGAATGATATCAGCAGCTATCACATTTACAGGGCGGAAAATCCTGTCAAAATAGTAGCGCGACCAAGAATGCGAGTTTGGTAGAAGTTCCCTCGCACTCTTCCTCACAAGCCTGACTCACTATGGAAAACAAACTCAGTAGTATCCTTGAACTTAAACCGCAGGGAACTAAGCTACACGGAGCTAGGATAATTAATGGAACTAATGATATGGAACCAACGTGACTCGCCATTAATAACGGGCGAGACGAAATTTACATGAAATTAAGGGAAGTATAGAATCCGATGCAAGTACAGAACAACACAAGAAAAATGAAAAATGGCGCCCGCAAACATAGATCGCACAGGCAGCAAGGAAACCCATCAGCCCATAGATTTGACGGAAATTTCTCATATTGATCATAGACATATTTCTGCTTAAAGACAGGCATATATATGGAGCCTGAGCTAGCATTCGCTTTGATCGACAATACCGTGCTCTCCTAGTGACGAATTAATAACTCCTTTGGCTAGTCCAGCTAACACCGGGTTACTCGTTTCAGCGGCATTGGTTTCCGGCCAATTCGTGTCCTGGAAATAGCATCGGTTCGATTCTAACAACAGGAGAAGATTTTCAGATTTTTTTCAAACTGACGCTCTCCCTGGAAGGTCTGGGTTTGGTCACTGTCGTGCTAGCTCCAACCTTTATCTGTTTCGCAGCTGCACTGAGCAGAACAACACTTTTGATCAAACTTTTTGGTGGAACAAAAGATGTTAGGTCACTTATAAATGGGTGGCGAGTCCGTGGGCAAAATGCGAGGCTATATTACTCCAGAAAAACTAGCAGTGCGTCACCTATGTCAACGAACATGCAATTGAACCCAACAGCAATAGGTATGCCTTAACCACAACGAGTTTAGCATAAATAGGTTGGGCCTCTCACGTCTACAGAAGATCTCGAAAATCAAGCTGCTTCTCCTGAACAGCTCCTTTACCACATAGCTATCCTTCTCACCTACTGATTTCGAAAATAGAAATTGGTGACCAAAAACGAACCTCTTCTTTCTCGAGCCCTGGCCAATCTCCGGCGTTTTCAACTGAACTGTTTCCAGTCTTTAGCGATGAAAAATCAGCCCATTCGTCATCATCCGCAGCTTTTCTCGGTGTGCTAGCACTTAGAGGAAAGCTGGCCCAAGACTCGGAGCCTGAAAATACAAGCAGAAGTGAGCTTTACCCAGAAAAAAAGGTGGGAAGAATTCTAAATACTTACTGCTAGACGCTGGGACATCCTCCCAAGAAGATGCACCGAAAACTGCACTTCCCTCAGTCTTTCGCTCACTATCGGCTCCTGGCCAATCGTCAACTGCGCTGCCATTTGACTTCTTCTCGCCCGGCCATTCATCGGCAAATGCCGGGAAGGGCGCTAAATATTACACTACACGGTACTCATTAGATCCTCGAGACAAATGTATCAGAATATCAAGAATCAGTCGCTTACATGACCGATCACCATCATGCATTGGCCAAGAGTCCAGAAGGGAACACTTTTTCATGCCACAAGCTGCCTCAAACTTGCTTTCATCAACATCGTTTTCCTCCAAATTTATATCAATTTTCCCAAAGCGCATGCCTTGCACGTTAAATCTGAAAAAGAAACTTAGTTGTAACTCCGCCTCATGACTTCCAGTGCAGATAAAATGTTGAGAAAATTTGGAGAAACGAGAAAATCCGGGCAGTTACCCACCCTTTCGTCTCCGAGCTGACTTGCAGGTCGCCAAGAGTCGTATCGAATACATCCGTCATTTGTACACTGACCGTCTGGCTCTTGAATTCATATAGCGCATGGCGTTGAGGAGCAACAGCGCGTTCAAACTCGTCCATGGCATCATCTGAAAGAACAATTTGTTGCAAATCAATAGAAGTGATTAACAACTAGTCAACTATCCACGCAGTGTACTTTACAAGACCAATACCTTAATTTAAACTAGTTTTTTTCTACAATTAGATTCTATGAGAAAAAACTAGCCTATGGATTCATGCTGATTCGACGGGCGCACATTCACCACCTCTGGATCCGGCATATTCCAACTGAGCCACTCATCTACTAGTGCGGTAATGATCGGCCAGGTGGGACATTTCTGCAGAAAACAATACAACCTATGTTCTGAGTTCACTTTTTTTCTTAACTTCGAGAAGATAAAACCTCAGCTGCGCTCCGCACGCCCTGGGATGACGGAGAGTTCTTCATAGCTTGTTCAACAGCTAAAGCCAAATGGATGTGATGGGTTCGAAGCGAGAACAGATCGATCTTCTTCAACACACACCTCGGCTCAATGCCAAAGCGAATGATCTCAGGAAGATTCAATGTCTGCAACTACTTCACATAAAGAAAGTTCTCTGGAAAGAGAAAAAATAGTGACCTCAAACCAGTAAGCGACCGCCGGAGAAAGCGGATCCGTGTTGCTGTAGAGGATAAAGGATACCATCCTTTGCAACATTCCATGAAATATAGAGTAACGAGGTTGCTTCCACACTAACGAGAACAACTGGAAATTGCGTCGTATTTTTTTCCAAAAAAAAAATAGGAACTGAAAGTACCTTTTTCATGTCACACTTCTCAAACTGTTCCACAAGTTTTGCATGTGTCTCCACATGGTTTGTGTCGCAGAGCTCTAGCAGAACTCGCATCAGATAGAACCAGGTTTCATCGACCGGATCGTCTTCAACCTAGGAAAAGACACTCCATCATTAAAGAATGCTTCGTAACTAGTGAATGAGAGAGATAAAACCTAGAAAACACACCTCAAGTTCATCAATTACTATCTGAACTAGGTCAGCAACTCTTTCAGCAACCGCCATCTCGACTATCCGATGTGGATCAGGGCAGAACTGAAATTATCGACTTTCAAGACGCCCAATCAATCCACCTAGAATCTGTGTATAGGCTGAAATTCTGTCCTATTGACCTCGAAATCAATAAAATAGGGAGCACAATCCTCTTGTTTTTTGTCGAAGGGACAATAAGTAATGAGTATCTGGACAATAAGTTTCCATCAAGTAAATGTAATAGCTCCAGTACAAATATGCAAAGGAGGCGATAAAGCATAGAAACTCAAACGAAAACTTTGGTAAAAGTAAGTCAACACTTCAACCGGATCCATGTACCTTGTCAGCGCCCTCTCTCATCATTTCGTTGCCGCCATCTCCTGACGGATTTCCGCCAGCCCATGGAATTTCCGAGTTGAACTCCTTGTAGAGTGTGTGACTCGGTCGATTGAGAATTTGATTTGAGCTCAGGAGAGTGACGATTATCTCGCAAACGTTCCTCGTCAGCGACGGCGAGATAACACCTCTTTCGTTTCGCTGAATTATCTACTGGAGAGAAAAATGCATTACCACCCAAACGATAGTAACCTACCATCAACATCTTTTCTCTCAACGCAATCGCCATGTCCTTCGACTGCAATTCATCGTTCAAAATGTCTGTTTTCAGTTCAAGAGCGTACATTTGGTCTCGCACATTTCTAAAGCAATCCAGAAAATACGAAAGCAGAATAAATGAAGAGCATTGGCTTACCGAATAACATTTGTGAGAAGTTCCATGACATTTTCATGAACGCATTCCGGTTGATCGGGATCCAACTGGTCCAAAAGCAATTGACATACTCCACAATCGGCATACCACTAGAATTATGTTCAATAAAATGCAGCAAGTAGTTGCTGACCGCCAATGTGTGCCAATACAATTAGAATCGCATAAGAAAAATGTTTCCATTATATTGTCTCATTCCACCCTCATTCTACAGATAACCACGGGTAGGACGGCAAGTTTTCGTCATCGCAGAAATTATGGTCGAAACTATCAAGTCTCACACTAGATTAATATTACTTATAATAACGAATGGAATAAGAAGATGGTGTATTAACTGCCAACCAATAATTGTACCTTATATAATGGAAAAATAACTGGGTAGTAAAAGAACAGCTGAACCAGCTTGAAAAAGGCCACGAATCACACAACAGCGCATAGAAAAGCAAAAAAGGAAAGGTAAATGTGTCGGCGTTAATCAGAATTCCATGAACGCGCCGATGCATCCATTCAACTTCGTAGAGCCACAGTATATGCGTACTTGCGGGCCAGCCGCTAAGCCAGGTCAACGTCCTCCCAGACAAATCTAGTACCAATTTACTCGACCCCGATAGGATGGAAGGCTTGGTTAGCGAAGATCGACCGCTGGCCCGTGCGCGTGTCAGTAACGCCTCTACCCAGTGCACCACGTTCTGCCGCATAGAAAAGTAGTGCACAAAAACCGAATAGACAAAAAAACTCACCTGTTTTATTCTCAGAAAGTCGTCAGCAACCTGTGGGACCCAGACAATGTTCTGCAGCAACTCGCTTATAGCAGCCATACGGATATTTTGCACGCATTTCGATAGGAAGTCAGTAGGAGCAAGTGTCTCTACCATCTTAACACAGGAGATTAATAAAAAAAGACGCCAAAAACTAAGATAGTATGCTACCTTTGCAACTGAGCACTGAAACAACTGCTGCATGACCTTCAGAAAAAATCCACAAACCGGAGCATGCTTGGAAGCGTTGTTGTCGAAGAAATGTTTAACCACATCCAGAGCATCATCACACTAAGCATCATTATTAAGAAAACTACAACACGACATAGAACAGAAAACTGCGAATAGAAAGATAAAATCTAAAACTGAGTCACCATCAAAAACGCGTTCGTGATGTTGTTGTTGTTGCGAACACTCAATATGTCGGAACAAGCTAAAGGCAGTCTGAAATAAGAAATTATATTTACGTGAGAAAACTGGAAACTTCAAAAAGGTATATACATATATATTGTTACTGTCATTATTACAACTCCAGAGCGCGCGTGGTGGGGTGGCAAGAGGCGCTATTGACACCCGCACGGCCGAGCGATCGATCTTCGCCCGGGCCAACAAAGCTTTCCATCCCTCCGGGGTAGGTAAACTGCTATCAGACTTTTCTGGGAAGGTAAAAACACTGACTTGGTGCAGCGACTGGCCCCGCATGTCATTATATAGGCCATAATACAGACCTATAGGCCAAATACGCATTCACATTTCACATTCTACACATTCTACGATTCTGAATTGGAAACGAGTGCTGCGGCGCGTCCTTCGGGGACTGATCAACGCCGGCACCTTTGCCTTTACCTATCATAACTCCGCTTGAGCTTGGAATTCGATAAATCGATGGAAACTATTAGCAAAATAACCGAATAAACCGAATTAGCTGCCCATTATTAGTTGATAACCGAGAATAAGCAATTGATAGTTTCCAAACTATTTACTGCAGAATTGCACGATAATAATGCATATGTAGTGAAATTTGCTTCCGAGATTATTCAACCCCCCCCCCGCTGCAAAACACTGTAATATGCTTCAAACTTGCGACCAGAACTACGACATGATTTCTTACGACGAATTTTCAATGCGTTAAATTGTGCTGAGAGTACCATGAAGCAAAATTACACGAAACTGAAAAACGATTGGAAGAAAAACCAACTTAAAGCGGGTCTTTGAAGGTTGTGTACTATCGACGTCCGGGCACAAAGCGAGTTTGACGACTTCTGTTAAGACGTCATCGCGACAAAAGCTGAAAATGCACGATTTCGACGAGTCCGGACGAGATGGCAAATTAGTAAAGCAATATTAAGAAATAAAATAGTCTACGGTAATACAAACGCACTAGTCCAGTAGTTTCTTATTTCCACCCCACAGTTCCTGTAACGTGTAGGGAAGGCCGAGAAGAGCTGTGAGCTGGTTTCCGTTGATATAGTTGTCGATCGTTTCTTCTTTCGAGTCACCAAGCTTCCGTTCTTCTTCCCAAAACATCTGCGACAGAAAATAAGATACATGAATCGACGATAATATTAAAAACCTTAACTAACTTCTCTTGAAACACCAGTCCTTCGTCAGATTTCAAATTTGGTGAAATCACGGTGTCCATTTTTCACCATGGTGGACGGAGACCATCCATATCGGAGATGTGAAATCTCAACAAAAGATCGGAAAAATCACAACAATGTAATCACATCACAGCTTGGAAGATTGCCAACCTTAACTAACTTCTATTTATTTCGGCAGTGATGACAACATCAATAAGCAAATCAATTCGTAATCAAATCACAATAACACTATCCAGGAGGCACGAAAGTCCACTCTGTTATACTCATGACAAGACTTGTGGTTTTAGGGTTGACGGGCAGTTTTGCCTCTGGTGAATGTCGGCCTTGTAGGTCAAACACGTGGTAAACGAGCCCAAAATCTTAGTTTGAGGTCAAGCGCTCCACTTTGTGGGCACCTCAGCTTATCCCTTTTCTCCTCTCAACTGGATATCCAGTCATACGAAAGGATTTTGAAACTTCGGTGCGTCAACGATCTTTCTTTCCATAATCAGATCAGCAATGACCACAGAACGAACGCGACTCAGACATCCAAATATCAATTTTTCGAGTACACACTTTTCCAGCTAGTTAACATCACAAACTTTAGCTAATGTTACGAGCGCGATGAATAACGATCAATATTTACACTTTATCGTTGCACTATATATCAACCATAGGGTATAACATGTTATAAAAAGAAGCAGGATTCCAAGCAAGCTCCGGATGACAACCGATTGCTCCTGGATGTTAACGGGCGCCGTCGGATTTTCAATCGTCGGTCGCGGCGCGGCGCGCGCATGTTTTGCATTGGCGCGCACCAGTCAAGCACGAGCTCGGTGCTGGTCTAATCGCTGCCATAGATCTACTCCACAATGCAGCCACTTACACTGTATACCTGAAGAAAGAGGAAAGACAATAATTCGGGATGATTGGAATATCATGGTGAAAAGAGTCGAGGCGGCGAGCTTTTCATCACTCATGATAATTTATTCCGGCAGCTTGATTTCAGCCAGTTAGCAATGTAATTCTGGGAAACCTTTTCACAGTGAGGATTTGCTAGGAAATCGTCCAGAAACCTCACGATCTACCCCGATTCTTTTTAAATCTCGAGAGCGCGGTTTCGCCAAATGCTTAAGTGAAGTGGATGCGAGGATGAAGGGATGAAGATGATATGAACGATATTGAAGCACAGAGAAGCACATGTCCCACAATTAAACGAGATGACGTCCGTCTGCCGTTGGCTGGAGATCGAGCCGCCGTTGGCTATCTGACCGGATCGCCCGCCAGCATTTGAATCCATCTCATCATCGGCGCCCGCCAAATGGGTGATTCCTTTGATACTTTGATTCTTTTTGATTTCAGTGATTTTTTCGTTCGAATTTTGTATAGAGTAATTACTTGGGGTGATGAGTAGGCCCCGTCCAGCGTCATCTGCTGGGATCGGCAGAGTTGTTTTCAAATTAGGGACGGGAGATGTGAGATCCTAACTTACTTTGTGTAGCCTTCTGCTTACCTGGGGTCTTTCAGAAGCAACTCGTCGTTTTCTCTCTTACCGCCTATCACAGTCAGACTCCGAATCAGTTGAGGTTTGTGCAGTAAATTCTAGTAGTTATTAGATTATATCGCGGATTTCTCGTCCTTGTCAAACCCATCCTGTCGGGGATATTGCCTTTTCTCGAGCTGCTGAATTCCAAAATCAAACTCGATTCGTGCGAGAATCAGCCGTCGCTCTCACCGCCACCGTTGTCCGATTGGTTGAAGAAGGTACGCTACAAGATGTCTGAACTAGCCATGGTTACTGTACTGTAGGTACTGTATATTACCGTCAAGAATTTTGGTGCTGTTCTAGTATTATTACCAATTTGGCTACAGTTTAGGTGTATGTGTAGGTTGAATCTGAAATAAATTTCTATGGATGGAGCTCCGGCTCTGTCGCATAATCTGAAATTCTAGTTCATTACTGCTTTTTTTGTGGGTTGCTATTATATATGCTTGAATATGATGTTGTAATAGTGGTGCTTGGTTCATCGCAAAAATCGCAGCTCAGGTGGGATTCGATCCCGCGTCACGCGGATAACCAGGGCCGTGATTGTAGAGGGATTACTGTAACTGCATGTGGAAGAACTAAAGTAAGGGTAAAGTTAGATAAAAGTCCATCTTCGATAATCAAAAGGTTTTCGCTAGGAAGTTTCATGCTATGCGTGATCGCTTCATCGTCGTCGGCGCGTCCTCTGTGTCTCTACCCCGCGCTGCGCTGCCTCTGTGGTTTTGGCGCCGAGTATGAACTGTACTGAAGCGAATAGGTGACCTCTGCTGTAGAAATTGTTGTTTGCCCTAATACATGTTTGTTTATAAACAGCTTAATCTGACCGAATTTGAGGTTCTGTTGTGTCGTGGAGTGTTGCGTCGTGTGTTGTGTGCTGTTGCCGTCGGAGATTTCCGCCATCGATACCGTAGAGAACGTGGCCAGGAGCAAATCACAGACTTTAGGTACGTTTCGCACGTTTTTTTTCGTATTTTTTCTCGTCCCGACTCCAGAGGCTTCTAGAAGATTATGGTCCGTTTGTAAAAGGTAAGGGTTAAAGTACCGGCGTTGATCAGACTGTTAAGGACGCACCGCCCATTCGCGTTCCATTCAGAATTGTAGAGGCATGGTGAACACGTATTTTGCCTATGCAATGGACCGGGATCGATCGCTGGACCGTGCGGGGGTCAGTGGCGCCTCTTACCACTGCACCGCGCGGGTCCTGGTCCGTTTTTAGCTGCCAATTTGTGTGCTGCGTACTAGTGCCATCATTATTTCGATCTAATTCATAGCACTTTTTTAATTGGAAAAAAAATCGTCGACCATGTGGCTGTAGGCTTGTTTTTCTGCGTAGATTGCATGGTAACGATTAATTTTAATTTAAAAAAAATGTCCAAAATCCTGTTTCAACCTATTTAATAGATCAGTGACAATGTTTGACATAGCCGGCAGATTAGAGGCGCAACAACTGTTCTATCGGGTAGTTGACAAAATGTGCCGCTGATCTATGGACAGGTCAGAAAATGTATCAGTCATCTGGGAAGTCAAGAAATGAGTCGCACATCTAACAACTAGATCGAAAAATTGACAAAATTGACGCTGATTTGTCAAGCAGGAGGAAATCCTATTCATTTATCGGTTGGGTCAAAAAATTTGGCTCTGGTCGTCGTCCTGGGTTGATCGGAAATGTTGTTCTTGAACTATTGAATAGGTCAAAAAGAGATCTGCTATTGATCTCGAGATGGTCTAGAAATTTTGCAAATTTGTTGTTATCGATAAATTTCGTAGATCTATTTGATTCCGAAGTATTTGTCGACCTACCCGATAGATCAACAGCAGATTTCTTGGGCGAAGCGATAGATCAGTGACGTATTTTTTGACCAGCCGGATTGATCAGTGACAAATTTTTCAACCAACCCGGCAGATCAGTGTCCCATTTGCAGTACCTACCCGATAGATCAATTGCAGATTTCTTGGGCTAAACGGTAGATCAGCGACAAAAGTTTCGACCTACCCGGGAGATCACGGACGCATTTGTCGACCTAATCTATAGATCAAAAACAAATTTTTCGAGCCACCTAATAGATCATTGATTTCTTGACCTACGAATAGTTTTGTATTCCACTGTCTTGTGTGTGCAACGTTGGTAACAGGAATCGCTTTATCAAAAGCTGAGAACTAAGGAAATCATAAGACGCTAAAACAGCAAGAACACTATTTGACATTGAATCTAAGACAGTTTTATGGCTTCTTGTTTATCTGTCGTATTCTTTGCTCCCTCTCCCGACCCCAGGCGTTCGGGCTCGGAGTTGGGAGAGGGAGCGAAGAATTGATTGAGGTACTTTTGTACACAGTATGGATCTGCATAGTTGACGAGGAACATACGTTGATGACTAGCGTCGGAGTTCTTGATGGGCGCAAATCGGCCGGTTTTCAGCACTCCTTTCATGATGTCGACAAAATGTTTGTATCTCCACATCTTACTGGCAAATGGGTTGTGGAACTGAAATCATGTACTCTACTTACTGGCGCGCTACAGTATTGGACGTGCCGCAACTATAAAACGGCGACAGCGGCGCTTTTTCTCGCTGAAACCGCCGCTCTTTAGTAATTCCATCAAAAATTGTTCGTTTGTAAATTAACTATATATTTAAGCTCAGCAGCTCTAATCCCATCACTTTATTTTCAACTTCTTCAAACTCATGAAGGCAGTTTTCAAACTATTTTACATACTTTACCCATATCGCCTACACCCTTTTGGTTGATCCTTATCGATCGTGACGGACTCGATAGTGGGTGCTGGTTGTGTTGAATAAGCTCCTTCGTGATAGGTTAGCGGACGAGGTTTTTCGCCTTTTTGGACCACCCAGTTGCATTTAGCAAAAGCAAATAATAGCTTAGTAATCCCCGTTTGATGCTCTACAACACCATGCTAGTCTTGTTGAGAAGATTTGGAACACGCTCACTGACCTCTATTGTAAAAATTGCTGCAGTGTCGCCAGTTGCAATAGAGTAGGGCCATTGTTATACCGACGCTCACCCCCCAGCGTCTGCCAGCGCAACTCGTCCCATTCAGTATCAGACACCGTGGTAGCAGACGTGCGTGTGTTAGTTGTCCTGCCGGCGGCTGGCGGGACAACTAACACACGCACGTCTGCTACCACCAATGGGACGAGTTTCGCTGGTAGACGCTGGAGGGTGAGTGTCGGTATAACAACGGCCTAGGGGAATGGAGGGGGCGTCCGCCATCGTGGCGGGACCTCCATCCGCCGGGTGACAATGTGGAACGATCTGCGAGAATGAGTGCGCACATTGATGATGATTCTGATAGCTCCTTTCATCACTGGCAATGTGGAAGCTCAGTGTGCGGACTCACTTTCGTAGATCACACGACTGCCAGCGGATGGTGGTCTTGCAGCGAATGTTGCTCGATTTATATGACCAATAATTTCGACGTTGATGGTGCGCTTGTTTCGCAGGTGCATGTTCTTCAATCTCACCTCAACATTCATCTGACAGACGACCATTCCCGCCTCTTCTAGAATGTTCTCGATCGCAAGCTGTGGAACTATTTCATATTCTCCGTCCTCGTTGTCCATGATCAGAAGATCGATATTGGTCCGATTGATCAGTTTCGTGAAAAATGTCTTCGCATCAATATTCACCACCGGAGCATACCGGTAGCCTGAAGGTTTGAACATAGTCTCGGTTGGTTTGACCAACGACAGTCCATTGGACGGTCGGAAAAGCGCGCAGCTATTGCGGAAATACGCGCATCCCACTTTTTACTGCTCTACATTGGTTTACTGCCGCAGTAGAGTCTGAAGGGGCCCTTACTGCAGAGGTGAACTCACCGTTGTCCAAGATATAGGCATCTGCGATACCGGTTCGGCCGCTGACGGCGAACGGAAAGAACATTCCGATTTCTTTGAACAGCTCTGCGTTTGGTATGAGTACTGGATCGGCGCCGAAAAATTCACTGCCCTAAAATTGACAGTTCAACTGATGGTCAAACATGATTGGAATTTGCCTAAGTACTCGAGTAACTAGGGCGTGCGTGGTACAGTGGTAGGGGCGCCGCTGGCACCCGCACAGTCGAGCGATCAATTCTCGCCCAAGCTAGGCGTTCCATGCCTCCGGGATCGGGTAAAATAGCTCCAGACTTGTCCGAGAAAGTCAAATCACGTGGTATAGCGGCGGGCCCCCGTAAATCATTCATAGGTCAAATCAGCATTCTACTATGCCTCTACGATTCTGAATGGAACACGAATGCGTGGCGCGTCCTTAGGGGACTGATCAACGTTGGCACCTTTATCTTACTTTTGATCCAGGATCAACTTTCGTTAAATCTCGTAATTACACTGTTATAGGAGCAACAATGAAAGCTCCTCCGACGCTTCAGTAAGTCGGAAGACAAAACTGTAAGCTTGAGAGCCTCTCGGTTTCTTACAGGTTAGATAAAGTATATCGTTTATCAGTCCTCTAAGGACGAGCCGCCGCATTCGTGTTCCATTCAGAGTCGTGGAGGCATGGTGGGTGCATATTTGACCTATAGAATGACTTGCGGGGGCCGGCCGCTATACCAAATCAGTGTCTTTATCTTCTCAGACAAGTCTGGTAGCAATTTACCCGACACCGGAGGGATGGGCTTGGTCAGCCGGACGGGGATTGATCGTTCGACCGTGCGATGGTCAGTAGCGTCTCTTTCCACTGCACCACACGCGCCTTCATGTCGCTAAATACGCGTCAGAAATCATATTTGACTAGGAGATTTGAGGGATTTCCAAGGTTTAACAATGACGGAGAACTAATAACTAAGGAGGAAGACAAGAAGAAGAGGAGATGATTCTGATGATGAGGAAGGAGATGCGCAGAAAATCTTGTTGAGCTGACCTCTGGAAGTATTTTCTTCAATTCTCTCTCGGCCTGAATGTCGTTTCCAACTCCGAGCGTTACCACAACGACGGGCTTCTTGGCCTGAACATTCTAGAATTAAGTGGCTGTCGATCGCCTCACCTCAGCCTCAGATGGGGCCAAGTCTTCTAGAAGGGGTTCCAGACTGAACGGTTGAAGCGAGAGCGACATTCGCCCCTACTAACACCAGCACCGTGTTGTAGCTGGCTCTCGGAAGAACCTTGATACAAATGGAAATAGGGTGCATGGCGCATCCCAAAATAGCAAGTGTAATTATAAAGTGGTCGGCGTCGATCAGAAGGACACGCCACGAATTCGTCTCGCATTCGGAATCGTGGAGCCATAGTGAATGCATATTCGGCTTCTGCGTTGACTTGAGGGGCGAGTCGTTGTTCAAGTCTGGGTCTTCATGAGTAAACAAATGTGGCACTCATGATCAGTGGGAGTAGCACCTGCGCCCAGCCGCTAACCTCAGACGCTGGGAGCGGTTTTTGCCGGCGCTTTTTCGGCTTTTGATCAAAAGACACGTCCGGTACTGTATATGATCAAAAGAAATCACAGTGTTATTCTTGATGAAGTATTTGGTTTCGTCGTAGTTTTTCACCGAATCCAACACCACTCTGGAGACGTCCGTATTTTCCACGCAGTAGTTGGTGATTTTGGTAAATCCTTGAAATATCTGAAAACATCTCTCCTTCAGGGAAATGATGTTGACAAAAAAATCTAGTACTTACCTCTTGCGAAACCTGATTGGGTTTTTCCAGCTGTTCCAGCATGCACGTTCGGAGAGCAATGAACGCCTCCATCGTTGTAACGTTTGGCGAAGTTTGATAACTTATCATTAGATGAGAAATTCGAAAAGAAGACGAAGAATTTCCCAGCAGTAGCATCACGGAAACCATGGCCAAGACAGTTACTGCGGTCGCCACCCCGGATCGAAGCGTAATATGGCGCATTTTAACAACTTCTTGCACTTCTTCTAAAGAAGGCTTCTCCTAAAAAAAAATTTTAACAAAAAAGTAGGAATATTGATTCATATGACTTGGTAGGGCTTTGTAGTTTATTGCTGCTGAATCACTTGTGTGGTATGAAAATTTATTTATTTATTGATTTATCATTTATTTTCATTTATTGTTATGAAAATGTTGAAAGAATCGCCGCCTACTAAGCTATCGATTCATCGGACTACCCCGTCACTAAGGCGCATGGTGCAACGGTAATAGGCGCTGCAGACACCCGCACAATCGAGCGATCGATCCTCGCCCAGGCTAGCTGAGCCTTCTATGCCTTCTGGGTAGGGTAAGTTGGTATCACATTTGTCTGGGTGGTAAAGACCCTGACATGGTATAGCGGCCGGCCTCAGCAACTTATTGTACAGGTTAAATGCGCGTTCACAATGCCTCTACGTTTCTGAATGGAACACTGGTGCGTGGCGCGATTTTAGGGAATTGATCGACATCGCCCCTTTACCCTCACCTTCCCTATACTTTTATAGCAGCTCAGTAGACGGTGTTTCTCATCATTTTTAGACCTTCAACAGAAAAAAAAACAGTATGAGAAAGACTATATTTCTGCCACATACTTTCCAAATACACTCCAAATACAAAGATGAACTCGGGCATGGATGACCACATGAAGCAGAGTCATGGACTTACCTATCCAGCTTTGGAAGGCCTGACTGCGTAAGAAATGCACCATACCTTTTACGATAATCAACCTTTCGTACGGGAAGTCGATCTGATTAGATAAGAAACCAGGTAAAACTTGTTGAAACGCGCTCTGATATGAACCAGCTTCTCTTAAAAGCCAAATCTTTCTAGTGATACGGTCGATCCTACCAATAAGGCCCACGCTGGTCTCTAAAGGTGTCCGTAGCTCCCCGAGCCTGAATACTGTAGACATATTGAAATTCTTTTCTTTGCAAAAACAAGAATCAATTGTTCGATTGTTTCTGGCTGCCGGTACTTTTATATGCACTGCTCCCTGTCGATGTTTATCAAGATTTTCCTCACCTCGTCCATAGATTTTCTTCCGAAAAGCTTCATTTTTGGAGGTTAACCTGCGACAAAAACTGATTTTAATGATTTACATTCTGTCGATTCTTCATTCATTCTACTTGTATTACTGACTGCATATATTGGGGGAAACACTTTTCAAATTCAAATTGCCGCGGTTTTTTGAGGCAGTGTTGGGGAAATGATGGTGTTAGACGTCTTCCTACGCTGCACCACTTTCAATTCAGACTTGAGTGAGGACCAGAAAGGCTCTTCCCTGATACTTTGAAGTGCTTTACGAATCTTGCAGTTTTCGATAAAAAGATTCGGCACTATTCCACTTGTTGGACACCAGCACTCGATTTTTTTCAGCCAGAAATTTTTTCTTCAGAAATTCGCTGAAACTAAGCCAATGGGGGTAATTGGGGGCGCTGATCACGAATCTGCTGTCCGTTTCTCACGTGAGTGGTCTCGGACCACCCAAATCGCTACCGCAGCATCATTGCAACATAATCTCCTAAATGGATTTTCTTTAAACATGGTCACTGATGGCGCCAACGCAAAAAACAAACCATATGTATCGAACTCGTCCCTTCTTTTCCTCGGATCGCTGATTCCGTCGACAGCATCACACAGACTATCGAGGGCTGAAATTAAAGTATTAGGTTGTTAACTAATTATTTGCTTTTTTTTCAAGCTTCTGTTGTGCGTCTAGTAGAGAAGCTTCCGAAAACGTCCAGATAGTATTCAATGAGTTATTTGCTCTTTCATGACATGTATCTGCTATTCACGAAACCTTGAAATTTTGATAACTTTTTGACCACTGAAGTTGAAATCAAAAATGAGAAAAATTGATCTCACCGACAGTGGATTTTCCGTGCTTCGTTTCGCGACTTCCTGCAAAATCGTATACACCTTCTGAAAGTAGACGAATTTCTCTATAAAATGGTATGCAGCTTGTTTTGGTTTTCCTAGGTTTTTGTTTACTTACAGAGCGTCAAAGTGGGGTATCTGCGCAGCATGGAAAAATAAACATACACGCACGCGCCGTGTTTAGAGCATACAGAGCAATGCGCGAGGTGATCGCAAAAACCTAGGAAAACCCAAACTGTATACTATTTTATAGGCGAAAACGTCAATCGCAGTGCAATGCGCAGCGACGAGAATAGCAGATGGAAGTATCGAATGCTATCGAGCGCGTGCGGCATAATTAGTTAACAACCTAATATTAACAACATTAATAGAACATGAGCGTCACCACGCCAGCGTCAACGTGATAACTCGCAAACGTGTCTGAGAAGGAACCCCGCCATTTAACAGGTGTTCTGATCTGCTCTTGACTTGAATGGACGAAGATTTTTCCACGGATGGAACTGCGTAAGACGCGTCTATATTTGAGTTAGGATACAAAGCCCACAGTTGTGGGAAATTCATGACCTCGTTGATGAGGGCGCTTTTGGTGTCGTCCGTCCACGATGGAAGTTCTGGAGAAAAAGACTCGCGCTTCACTTTTGTACCTAAATAAATGTTTATTAAGTTCGAAACCTGCATGCTTACAAAGTTATTATTTGAAACATACGTGAGGAAAAACCCAATTCCTCTTTGGACGGGCTTTTCGTTGGCTCGTTGTCACCTAAATAAACGTGACTGAGTCTAAAATCTTCACGTTTACAAAATTGCTTCCGAAACCTACATGACACAAAAAGCTTCTCCTCTTGCAGCGGCGTTATCGTGCGGACTTGCTGCATGTTTTCACCTAAATAAAGGCGCACTGAAATAATAATCTTTATGTTCGCCAAGTTGTTTTCGAAACGTACATGGCACAAAAACAACTCCGAAGAGGATTGAAAACTAAATCTACAACACCCTGAGATAGAAAACAATTAAGCAAATTCAAAAAACAAATAGACCACGATCTAAGATAAGCAAAATTCAAAAGCTCACGTTAAGGGCCCTTACAAACCCGACAACGTGCAATTTGAGCGACGAATTAGCCGTTGAGCATGAAATTGAGCGAAACACCCGACGACGAGCACTCTCGTCCAACGCGGCGTTTGCGGCCGCCGCATAGAGTACAAATGTTGGTATCATCTGCTAGATCAGGGTGGGTGCAGATCAATCGCCATCTCTAACATACCTTGAGGGTTACCTAGGGTACTGCGAAGTTTCGCTTTATATATTTGAGCCATATGCTGTCATTCAGTTAGATATTCATCTTGTGGATACTTTTCTCGCTTACTGCTGCTACCTATTCAAAATAGTACATTCAGGAGAGCATTTCAATTCTATCTCTAATTCAATTTTATTTAGTCCTGCTCTTCATTTGTATCGATTCTAATCAACTTGTTCAGGTGCAAGGAAGGTCAAAGTTGTTAGGAGCACAGAAAGCGACCGAAGGCGTCTCCGGTCAAACAGAAGTCGAAGAAGTGAAAAGTTAAAGTTTATCGTTATCTTATCTGTCGCATCGCTGTTTTTCTATTAGTTTTTGTTTGAGATGGAAGGAGGTTTGGTGATAGATTGATTGTTTCTGGAAGTGCATCCGTGGTTGTCATCACCGTTGAATAAATGTAAATACTACTTTTTCACCATTTATTCTTTCAATGTTATGCGTACGAAATACCGTACATTATTTACATTTTTATATTTCTAGATGCATGTGTTGTACAATAACCATACAATCAGTTGAAATAAACTCGTGAATTCTATTATAACAACCCGAATTCGGTCCATCCATCTTCGGACAGCACCATATCTACCACTGGTAACTATACCCAATTTCAAACGAAAAAGGATGCAATAAACAAAAAAGAAGAACATTCAACGCCAGGCTCTGCTAACCATCTCCATCGCATTTGCAGTGGACGGTCGGTGAAGATCCAGGTACTTCCTATGATAATGGACTCACGACCCGGTTAGCCTGAAAAATGTTAGTAAGGTTGTATACTATCTTTTTTGTTCGTTACATATCCTTCCTATATAATAAGCGAAACCCAGTTGTTTATTTGAACGGATGGATGGATGTCAATTCATTTTTCAAATGGTGGTGGTGGTTTTATCACTGCTTATCAATGGAATCATTTTGAAGATCACATTCTACGATGACGCACTTACACATCGTCTACGTTATATTGTTTGCCGAGTTCAGTCTTAATTCATTAGAAATGGATTGAAGTAAAGGGGACGGGGTATGAGTGAGTGAAAGTGCGGTAAGTTAGGGAAGTAAGTGAAAAGTCGGTGGAGCTGCTCAAACTGTGTCAAAACTTGGAACAGAGCCAAAATTTCAATTGGCGAAGTGTCGCTTAACTCGGGAAATAGTATAGATTTATGTATTTATTTATCTAACGAAGCTGGAGAACAGACTTTTGGCGGCCGATAGGCCGATGAACGGCTGTTAGCTGAACATCAAGTACCATACCAGCTTCAGCACTGAGTAATTCATTTCCATATGATAAGTTAGACCCGTAACATGTTCTACATCGAAATGTTCAACTTCTGGATTCTTGTTTATGTCAGCCATAAGGTAATACCTAAGGATTGTAGTGTGGACCTGTACGGATGAAAGAGCCATGAGAACGGATGGAAACATCGAAATCGAAAAGAACACATAGGAAGAAGGTCAAGCGGGCCGCTGGTAGTTATTCAAATGGCGGCACTCACCTGCCGCTTTGGCGCCGCAATGCCTGAGGCAATCCTTTGCCCCAGAGACCTGACCCCATCTCCACGGGACCGTGAGGCTCCTCCCTGAGGAGATTTGCACCCGACTCACCTGTGGGTACTTTTCTGTGCCGTTGAATCGCTTCTCAGCCTGAAGTCTCCCTCGCATCCAAATTTCTACATTTGGTATCGTTCCTCATCATTTTTCGAACCTTTGACTTTCTTATGTTTAGATTAACCGCAGGTAATCATTTCCACTTTATTTTCTTTGCGAAGCACTGGGAGATGTGTGGTTGTAGCTATCAGCGCCCGCCAAATGGGTGATTCCTTTGATACTTTGATTCTTTTTGATTTCAGTGATTTTTTCGTTCGAATTTTGTATAGAGTAATTACTTGGGGTGATGAGTAGGCCCCGTCCAGCGTCATCTGCTGGGCTCGGCAGAGTTGTTTTCAAATTAGGAACGGGAGATGTGAGATCCTAACTTACTTTGTGTAGCCTTCTGCTTACCTGGGGTCTTTCAGAAGCAACTCGTCGTTTTCTCTCTTACCGCCTATCACAGTCAGACTCCGAATCAGTTGAGGTTTGTGCAGTAAATTCTAGTAGTTATTAGATTATATCGCGGATTTCTCGTCCTTGTCAAACCCATCCTGTCGGGGATATTGCCTTTTCTCGAGCTGCTGAATTCCAAAATCAAACTCGATTCGTGCGAGAATCAGCCGTCGCTCTCACCGCCGTCGTTGTCCGATTGGCTGAAGAAGGTACGCTACAAGATGTCTGAACTAGCCATGGTTACTGTACTGTAGGTACTGTACATTACCGTCAAGAATTTTGGTGCTGTTCTAGTATTATTACCAATTTGGCTACAGTTTAGGTGTATGTGTAGGTTGAATCTGTAATAAATTTCTATGGATGGAGCTCCGGCTCTGTCGGATAATCTGAAATTCTAGTTCATTACTGCTTTTTTGTGGGTTGCTATTATATATGCTTGAATATGATGTTGTAATAGTGGTGCTTGGTTCATCGCAAAAATCGCAGCTCAGGTGGTATTCGAACCCGCGTCACGCGGACAACCAGGGCCGTGATTGTAGAGGGATTACTGTAACTGCATGTGGAAGAACTAAATTAAGGGTAAAGTTAGATAAAAGTCCATCTTCGATAATCAAAAGGTTTTCGCTAGGAAGTTTCATGCTATGCGTGATCGCTTCATCGTCGTCGGCGCGTCCTCTGTGTCTCTACCCCGCGCTGCGCTCTCTGTGGTTTTGGCGCCGAGTATGAACTGTACTGAAGCGAATAGGTGACCTCTGCTGTAGAAATTGTTGTTTGCCCTAATACATGTTTGTTTATAAACAGCTTAATCTGACCGAATTTGAGGTTCTGTTGTGTCGTAGAGTGTTGTGTCGTGTATTGTGTGCTGTTGCCGTCGGAGATTTCCGCCATCGATACCGTAGAGAACGTGGCCAGGAGCAAATCACAGACTTTAGGTACGTTTCGCACGTTTTTTTTTCGTATTTTTTCTCGTCCCGACTCCAGAGGCTTCTAGAAGATTATGGTCCGTTTGTAAAAGGTAAGGGTTAAAGTACCGGCGTTGATCAGACTGTTAAGGACGCACCGCCCATTCGCGTTCCATTCAGAATTGTAGAGGCATGGTGAACACGTATTTTGCCTATGCAATGGACCGGGATCGATCGCTGGACCGTGCGGGGGTGAGTGGCGCCTCTTACCACTGCACCGCTTTAGCTGCCAATTTGTGTGCTGCGTACTAGTGCCATCATTATTTCGATCTAATTCATAGCATTTTTTAATTGGAAAAAAGTCGTCGACCGTGCGGCTATAGGCTTGTTTTTTTTTGCTAGATTGCATGGTAATGATTAATTTTAATTAAAAAATGTCCAAAATCCTGTTTCAACCTATTTAATAGATCAGTGACAATGTTTGACATAGCCGGCAGATTAGAGGCGCAACAACTGTTCTATCGGGTAGTTGACAAAATGTGCCGCTGATCTATGGACAGGTCAGAAAATGTATCAGTCATCTGGGAAGTCAAGAAATGAGTCGCACATCTAACAACTAGATCGAAAAATTGACAAAATTGACGCTGATTTGTCAAGCAGGAGGAAATCCTATTCATTTATCGGTTGGGTCAGAAAATTTGGCTCTGGTCGTCGTCCTGGGTTGATCGGAAATGTTGTTCTTGAACTATTGAATAGGTCAAAAAGAGATCTGCTATTGATCCTTTGGGGCCTGTTCGCTGACGCTCTTGTTAGGCCTTTGTTATACCGACGCTCACCCCTCAGCGTCTGCCAGCGCAACTCGTCCCATTCAGTATCAGCCACCGTGGGGCCAGACACGTTTGTGCGAGTTATCACGTCAGACGCTGGAGTGATGACGCTCACGGGCTGTTATGCAGACGCTCACGCGCGTCGTCGCTAATCGCTGTGCATTGCACTGCGATTGACCCTTTCGCTGGGGGTCGGTCGAGGGCTGCTCTGTATGCTTCAGGCGCGTGCGTGCGTGCGTCGCGTGCTCAGCGGCTGGGCGCTCACCGCTCGCAAGCAGCTGGCGCTCAACATGAGCGTCGGTATAACAAAGGCCTAAAAGTTGCTGCAGTGTCACCAGTGACAATAGAGTGCTGGAATGGAGGCGGCGTCCGCCATCGTGGCGGGACCTCCATCCACCGGCAGTGACAATGTGGAACGATCTGCGAGAATGAGTGCGCACATTGATGATGATTCTGATAGCTCCTTTCATCACTGGCAATGTGGAAGCTCAGTGTGCGGACTCACTTTCGTAGATCACACGACTGCCAGCGGATGGTGGTCTTGCAGCGAATGTTGCTCGATTTATATGACCAATAATTTCGACGTTGATGGTGCGCTTGTTTCGCAGGTGCATGTTCTTCAATCTCACCTCAACATTCATCTGACAGACGACCATTCCCGCCTCTTCTAGAATGTTCTCGATCGCAAGCTGTGGAACTATTTCATATTCTCCGTCCTCGTTGTCCATGATCAGAAGATCGATATTGGTCCGATTGATCAGTTTCGTGAAAAATGTCTTCGCATCAATATTCACCACCGGAGCATACCGGTAGCCTGAAGGTTTGAACATAGTCTCGGTTGGTTTGACCAACGACAGTCCACTGGACGGTCGGAAAAGCGCGCAGCTATTGCGGAAATACGCGCAGCCTCCCTTTTTACTGCTCTACATTGGTTTACTGTCGCAGTAGAGTCTGAAGGGGCCCTTACTGCAGAGGTGAACTCACCGTTGTCCAAGATATAGGCATCTGCGATACTGGTTCGGCCGCTGACGGCGAACGGAAAGAACATTCCGATTTCTTTGAACAGGTCTGCGTTTGGTTTGAGTACTGGATCGGCGCCGAAAAATTCGCTGCCCTAAAATTGACAGTTCAACTGATGATCAAACATGATTGGAATTTGCCTAAGTGCTCGAGTAACTAGGGCGTGCGTGGTACAGTGGTAGGGGACGCTGCTGGCACCCGCAAAGTCGAGCGATCAATTCTCGCCCGGGCTAAGTGTTCCATGCCCCCGGGATCTGGTAAATTAGCTCCAGACTTGTCCCGGGAAAGTAAAATCACTCACTTGGTATAGCGGCGGGCCCCCGTAAATCATTCATAGGTCAAATCAGCATTCTACTATGCCTCTACGATTCTGAACGGAACACGAATGCGTGGCGCGTCCTTAGGGGACTGATCAACGTTGGCACCTTTATCTTACTTTTGATCCAGGATCAACTTTCGTTAAATCTCGTAATTACACTGTTATAGGAGCAACAATGAAAGCTCCTCCGACGCTTCAGTAAGTCGGATGACAAAATTCTAAGCCTGAGAGCCTCTCGGTTTCTTACAGGTTAGGTGAAGGTATATCGTTTATCGTTTATCAGTCTTCTAAGGGCGAGCCGCCGCATTCGTGTTCCATTCAGGATCGTGGAGGCATGGTGGGTGCATATTTGACCTATAGAACGGACGAACGGCACTGATTTGGTATAGCGGGGCCGGCCGCTATACCAAATCAGTGCCTTTCACTTCTCAGACAAGTCTGGTAGCAATTCACCCGACACCGGAGGGATGGGCTTGGTCAGCCGGACGGGGATTGATCGTTCGACCGTGCGATGGTCAGTAGCGTCTCTTTCCACTGCACCACACGCGCCTTCATGTCGCTAAATACGCGTCAGAAATCATATTTGACTAGGAGATTTGAGGGATTTCCAAGGTTTAACAATGACGGAGAACTAATAACTAAGGAGGAAGACAAGAAGAAGAGGAGATGATTCTGATGATGAGGAAGGAGATGCGCAGAAAATCTTGTTGAGCTGACCTCTGGAAGTATTTTCTTCAATTCTCTCTCGGCCTGAATGTCGTTTCCAACTCCGAGCGTTACCACAACGACGGGCTTCTTGGCCTGAACATTCTAGAATTAAGTGGCTGTCAATCGCCTCACCTCAGCCTCAGATGGGACCAAGTCTTTTAGAAGGGGTTCCAGACTGAACGGTCGAAGCGAGAACGACATTTGCCCCTAAGGCCCTTGTTATACCTTCGCTCGTGGTGAGCGTCAGCTGCTTGCGAGCGGTGAGCGCCCAGCCGCTAACCTCAGACGCTGGACGAGTTACGCTGGGGGGTGAGCGAAGGTATAACAAGGGCCTCAGGCCTTCGTTATACCCTCGCTCGTGCCGAGCGCCTGCGATTTGCGGGCGGTGACCGCGCGCCCGCGACGCACGTACGCACGCGTCGGAAGCATACAAAGCGACCCTCATTGCGATTGGGTCATGCCGCGAAGCCCATAACAGCCCGTGCACGTCACGCCCCGTGAACTCGTACGCGCGCGTCTAGCGCGCGTCTCATGCTTAATGCGAGTTTCGCGGTTCGAGCGAACCTATAACGAAGCATACAGAGCAATGCGCGAGGTGATCGCCCCACCCCCGGCGAAAGCGTCAATCGCAGTGCAATGCGCAGCAACGAGAGTGTGGAAGGTTCGCTAGCGCGTGCATAACAGCCCGTGAGCGTCACCACGCCAGTGTCAACGTGATAACTCGTACAAACGTGCCTGGCCCCACGGTGTCTGATACTGAATGGACGAGTTACGCTGGGGGATGAGCGAAGGTACAACAAGGGCCTATTGACACCAGCACCGTGTTGTAGGGCGAATGGCTCACGGAAGAACCTTGTTACGAATGGAAATTGCGTGCATGGCGCATCCCAAAATAGCAAGTGTAATTATAATGTAGTCGGCGTTGATCGGAAGGACGCGCCACGTATTCGTCTCGCATTTGGAATCGTGGAGCCATAATGAATGCATATTCGGCTTATGCGTTGACTTGAGGAGCCAGTCGTTGTTCAAATCTGGGTCTTCATGAGTAAACAAATGTGGTACTCATTTACCCATCACCGAAGGGGTGGAAGGTTTGGTTGATCCTGGCGAGGATCGATCACCCGACCGTGCGGGTGGGAGTAGCACCTGTTACCGCTGCACCGCACCTCGTAATATATGATCAAAAGAAATCACAGTGTTATTCTTGATGAAGTATTTGGTTTCGTCGTAGTTTTTCACCGAATCCAACACCACTCTGGAGACGTCCGTATTTACCACGCAGTAGTCAGTGATTTTGGTGAATCCTTCAAATATCTGAAAATATCTCTCCTTCAGGGAAATGATGTTGCCAAAAATCGTGCGGCACATACCTGTTCCGAATCCTGATTGGGTCTTTCCAGCTGTTCCAGCATGCACGTTCGGAGAGCAATGAACGCCTCCATCATTGTAACGTTTGACGAAGTTTGATAACTTATCATTAGATGAGAAATTTGAAAAGGAGACGAAGAATTTCCCAGCAGTAGCATCACGGAAATCATGGCCAAGACAGTTACTGCGGTCGTCACCCCGGATCGAAGCGTAATATGGCGCATTTTAACAACTTCTTGCACTTCTTTCGAAGAATGCTCCTTCTAAAAAATAATTTCAACAAAAAAGGAGGGATATTGCTCCATATGACTTGGTAGGACTTTGTAGTTTAGTTGTAGTTGCTGCTGAATCACTTGTGTGGTATGAAAATTTATTTACTTATTTATTATTTTTATTTATTGTTATGAAAATGTCGAAAGAATCGCCGCCTACCAAGCTATCGATACATCGGACTACTCTGTCACTAATTGTAAGTCGCGCATGTTGCAACGGTAAGAGGCGCTGCAGACACCCGCACAATCGAGCGATCGATCCTCGCCCGGGATAGCTGAGCCTTCTAAGTTGGTATTTGGGCCTTCTAAGTTGGTAAGTTGGTATCACATTTGTCTGGGTGGTAAAGACCTCGACGTGGTAGAGCGCCTGGCCTCAGCAACTCATTGTACAGGTTAAATGCGCATTCACAATACCTCTACGTTTCTGAATGGAACACGGGTGCGTGGCGCGATTTTAGGGAATTGATCGACACCGCCCCCTTTAACCTTACCTTCCCTTTACTTTCATAGCAGCTTTGTAGACGGTGTTTCTCATCATTTCTAGAGTTCTCTAACAAAAAAAAAACGGTAAAATGAGAAAGACTATATTTCTGCCAGATACTTTCCAAATACACTCCAAATACAAGGATAACCTCGGGCAAACCACCTAAAGCAGAGTCATGGACTTACCTCTCCAGCTCTGGAAGGCCTGACTGCGTAAGAAATGCACCTTACCTTTCACGATAATCAACCTTTCGTACGGGAAGGCGATCTGATTAGATAAGAGACCAGGTAAAACTTGTTGAAACACGCTCTGATGTGAACCAGCTTCCCTGAAAAGCGAAATCTTTCCAGTGATACGGTCGATTCTAAGGCCCACTGTGGTCTCTAAAGGTGTCCGTAGCTCCTCCGAGCCTGAGTACCGTAGACATATTGAAATTCTTTTCTTTGCCAAAACAGGAATGAACTGTTCGATTGTTTCTGGCTCCTGCTACTTTGATATGCATCACTCCCTGTCGATGTTTATCAAGATTTTCCTCACCTCGTCCGCAGATTATTTCTTCCGAGGAGCTTTCATTTTTGGAGTTTAACCTGCGACGAAAACTGGTTTTATTGATTTACATTCTGTCGATTCCTCATTCATTCTACTGGTATTACTGACTGCATATGTTGGGGGGAGAGAGAAACACTTTTCAAATTCCAATTGACGCGGTTTTTTGAGGCAATGTGAGGAAAATGATGGTGTTAGACGTCTTCCTACGCTGCACCACTTTCAATTCAGACTTGAGTGAGGACGATAAAGGCTCTTCCCTGATACTTTGAACTGCTTCACGAATCTTGCAGTTTTCGATAAAAAGATTCGGCACAATTCCACTTGTTGGACACCAGCACTCGATTTTTTTCAGCTAGAAATTTTTTCTTCAGAAATTCGCTGAAACTTCGCCTATGGGGGTAATTGGGGGTGCTGATCACGAATCTGCTGTCCGTTTTTCACGTGGGTGGTCTCGGACCACCCAAATCGCTACTTGGGAGGTCCAGTCAGGATCACCGATTTCGCTGAAACTTCGTCCATGGGGTTCTCTGGTGTCCTGAACACGATGGTGAAGTCCGTTTTTTCACATGGCGGCCGAATACGGCAGGTATAGGTGAGTCTCACCGGGCAAGGTCAGTAGGTACTTACCTATAACTGCCGTATTCAGCCGCCATTTGAAAAACGGACTTCACCATCGTGTCCAGGACACCAGAGAACCCCCATAGACAAAGTTTCAGCGAAATGGGTGATCTTGACTGGACCACCCAAGTAGCGATTCGGGTGGTCCGAGACCACCCATGTGAAAAACGGATAGCAGATTCGTGTTCTGGACCCCAAATAACGCCCATAGGCAAAGATCAGCGGATTTGGTGATCTTGACTGGACCACCCAAGTAGCGATTTGGGTGGTCCGAGACCACCCGCATGGAAAACGGACCGCAGATTCGTGATCAGCGCCCTCAGTTACCCCCCTGTGCAAAGTTTCAGCGAATTTCGACGACTGAAAAAAATCGAGTGCTGGTGTCCAACAAGTGGAATAGTGCCAAAGATTCAACCCATCATACTCTGCATAAAACTCGTTGCTCTATCGATTTGTAGTTTCCACCTAAGAACTTCAACTGTGTTTCGATTTGGTATGCGAAGCTAAACTAGAACTAATCCACTATTTATTTCATTTTTCCCACACAACATCAAATAAATCAAACAAGCTGTCCACTATGTACCTGAATAAGTAGACAAAATAAACCGAAACGCATTTCGAGATCTTCAAATGATATTTTCGAGACTTCAATAACATACAAAATACTACAATAATATCACGTGCACAAAATGAAATCTCAGGAAAACATTGAGGTTGTTTATAGTCAAACCCTTCGTTCGGATCGAACTATTGTTTTGTGTCCGTTATGAAACCCAATCAAACGTGATATCCGTTCAGCTGAGATTCTTCAGCATCTTCAGAAGCTTCATTTGTCAAAATATCAGCTTCGCATTTGACAATTGCAGTTGTAATCGTGTGTCTTAGCCGAATGCCAGCCGGTCGATTCGATTTTGAAATCGACCGCAGCATCATTGCAACATAATCTCCTGAATGGATTTTCTTTGAAAATGGTCCCTGATGGCGCCAATGCAAAAAAAAAAACAAACCATATGTATCGAACTCGTCCCTTCTTTTCCTCGAATCGTTGATTCCGTCGACAGCATCACACACACTATCGAGGGCTGAAATTAGAGTATTAGGTTGTTAACTAATTATTTGCCGTTTTTTTTCAAGCTTCTGTTGTGCGTCTAGTAGAGAAGCTTCCGAAAACGTCTAGATAGCATTCGATAGAGAACTATTTGCTCTTTCATGACATGTATCTGCTATTCACGAAACCTTGAAATTTTGGTAACTTTTTGACCATTGAAGTTGAAATCAAAAATGAGAAAAATTGATCCCACCGACAGTGGATTTTCCCTGCTTCGTTTCGCGACTTCCTGCAAAATCGTATACAGCTTCTGAAAGTAGACGAATTTCTCTATAAAATGGTATGCAGTTTGTTTTGATTTTCCTATAGGTTTTTGTTTACTTACAAAGCGTCAAAGTGGGGTATCTTAAAGAAGACATTAATTTTTGGATGCTTGCCTGGAATTTTGAAAACGCTTTCATGATAAGTTTTAAAAAACGGCTAGCATGGAAAAATAAACATACTGTCTGATAGAGCAGCAAATGCTCTATCGTGCCGTGTTTAGAGCTCATGGGGAACGTTTGGCAGAAAGACAGCACAAGCATCCAAAAATTAATGTCTTCTTCAAGATACCCCAATTTGACGCTCTGTAAGTAAACAAAAACCTAGGAAAACCAAAACAAACTGTATACTATTTTATAGAGAAATTCGTCTACTTTCAGAACGTGCATACGATTTTGCAGGAAGTCGCGAAGCAGGGAAAATCCACTGTCGGTGGGGTCAATTTTTCTCATTTTCGATTTCAACTTCAATGGTCAAAAAGTTATCAAGGTTTTGTGAATAGCAGATACATTTCGTGAAAGAGCAAATACTTCTCTATCGAATGCTATCTGGACGTTTTCGGGAGCTTCTCTACTAGACGCACAACAGAAGCTTAAAAAAAACGGCAAATAATTAGTCAACAACCTAATATTAACAACATTAATAGAACATAGCAAACAGATGACACCCTTTACCTGTATTTCTCGTTACAGGAGACCTTTGTTGACCTTTTTCACGTAAAACTTTACTCGGTCCAGGATGCTCAGCTGACACGTTACAGAGCCTTTTCCTAAACATAATGGAATACTACACCTCAACATATCAATATTCCTATTATCACAAACCCGCTATCTGCATTGCTGAGAAGGAACTTCATTTCCTTATAAAAACGCCATTTAACAGGCAAATCCGCCGCTCTTGATCTGGTCTTGACTTGTTGGTCCCTATGCTTCCGGATGAATGTGTCTCGAAGATTTTTCCATTGCGCTTTCGCGGATGGAACTGAAAGTATTTTATCATGAAAGTAAAACAGAAGAAACATAAAAATTCCACTTGCTTGTAAACGCTTTGCCATGCGTAGAATTTACGTTCTGCACAACTCTGGTCCACAATTCGACTTGTCTATATTTGTAGTTAGGACCGTTAACGTCCCACAGTTGTGGGAAATTCATGACCTCGTTGATGAGGGCGCTTTTGGTGTCGTCCGTCCACGATGACAATTCTGGAGAGAAAGACTCGCGCTTCACTTTTTTACCTGAATAAATGTTTATTAAGTTCGAAACCTGCATACTGACAAAGTTATTATTTGAAACATACGTGCTGCAAAACCCAATTCCTCTTTGGACGGGCTTTTCGTTGGCTCGTGTTGCGTGTTGTCACCTAAATAAACGCGACTGAGTCTAAAATCTTCACGTTCACATAGTTTTGAAACCTACATGACACAAAAAGCTTCTCCTCTTGCAGCGGCGTTATCGTGCGGACTTGCTGCATGTTTTCACCTAAATAAAGTTACCCTGAAATTATAATCTTCATGTTCACCAACTTGTTTTCGAAACCTAGCCACGTCTGGCTGATCACAGAACGAAGAGGATTGAATAACATTAAATCTACAACACCCTGAAATAGAAAACAATGAAACAAATTCAAAAAACAAATAAACCACGATCTAGGAAAGGCAAAATTCGAAAGCTCACGTTAAGGGCCTTGCCAGACCCGACGACGTGCAATTTGAGCGACGAATTAGCCGTTGAGCATGAAATTGAGCGAAACACACGGCGACGAGCATTCTCGTCCAACGCGACGTTCGCGGCCGCCGCGTAGGGTACAAATGTTGGTATCATCTGCTAGATCCGGCTACCTACTCAAAATAGTGCATACAGGAGAACATTTCAATTATATTTCTAATTCAACTTCATTTAGTCCTGCTCTTCATTTGCATCGATTCGAATCACTTTGTTTAGGCGCGAGTAAGGCCAAGGTTGCCAGGAGTACAGAAAGCGACCGAAGGCATTTCCGGTCAAACAGAAGTCGACGAAAGTTAAAGTTTATCGTTATCTGTCGCATCGCTGTTCTTTTATTAGTTTTTGTTTGAGATGGAAGGAGGTTTGGTGATAGATTGATTGTTTCTGGAAGTGCATCCGTGGTTGTCATCACCATTGAATAAATGTAAATACTACTTTTTCACCATTTATTCTTTCAATGTTATGCGTACATAATACCGTTCATAACTTAAATTTTTGTATTTCCAAATGCATGTGTTGTACAACAACCATACAATCATTTGAAATAGTAGACTCGTGAATTCTATTATAACAACCCGAATTCGGTCCATCCATCTTCGGGCGGCACCATATCTACCACTGGTAACTATACCGCAGTTCAAACGAAAAAGGATGTAATAAACAAAAAAGAAGAACATTCAACGCCAGGCTCTGCTAACCATCTCCATCGCATTTGCAGTGGACGATCGGTGAAGATCCAGGTACTTCCTATGATAATGGACTCACGACCCGGTTAGCCTGAAAAATGTTAGTAAGGTTGTTTACTATCTTTTTTGTTCGTTACATATCCTTCCTATATAATAAGCGAAACCCAGTTGTTTATTTGAACGGATGGATGGATGTCAATTCATTTTTCAAATGGTGGTGGTGATTTTATCACTGCTTATCAATGGAATCATTTTGAAAATCACATTCTATGATGACGCACTTACACTTCGTCTTCGCTATATTGTTTGCCGAGTTCAGTCTCAATTCATTGGAAATGGATTGAGGTAAAGGGGCCGGGGTATGAGTGGGTGAAAGTGCGGTAAGTTAGGGAAGTAAGTGAAAAGTCGGTGGAGCTGCTCAAACTGTGTCAAAACTTGGAACAGAGCCGAAATTTCTATTGACGAAGTGTCGCTTAACTCGGGAAACAGTATAGATTTATGTATTTATTTATTTAACGAAGCTGGAGAACAGACTTTTGGCGGTCGATAGGCCGATGAACGACCGATAGCTGAATACCAAGTATCATACCAGCTTCAGTCCTGAATATTTCACTTCCGTATAATAATTTAGGGCCGTGACATGTTCTACATCGGAATGTTCAACTTCTGGATTCTTGTCTAGGTAAGCCATAAGCTAGTACCTAAGAATTGTAGTGTGGATCTGTACGAATGAAAGAGCCATGAGAGCGGATGGAAACATCGAAAAACGAAAAGAAAACATAGGAAGAAGGTCAAGCGTGACGCTGGTAGTTACTTAAATGGCGCCACTCACCTGCCGCTTTGGCACCGCGATTCCTGAGGCAATCCCAAGGCCCCAGAGGCCATGAGTCACCTGACCCCATCTCCGTGGGAATGTGAGGCTCCTCCCTGAGGAGATTTGCACCCACTCACCTTTGGCTACTTTTCTCTGCCGTTGAATCGCTTCTCAGCCTGAAGTCTATTCCTTGCAACCGAATTTTAACGTATGGTATCGTTCCTCATTATTTTCGAACCTTCGACTTTCTTATGTTTAGATTAACCGCAGGTAGTCATTTCCACTTTATTTTCTTTGCGAAGCACTGGGAGATGTGTGGTTGTAGCTATCAGCTGTGAGAGCATCTATCGACCATCCACTCTACTGTTAACGGTTATCGCCACGTGTTGATTGCCGAGCTTCTATTGTAACAAAAAGTATCCTATCCTGCTATATAATAAGTCCTACTATATAATAAACGAAACCCAAGCGATGTTTGTCATGGGTGGCTCATTTGGCTCCCGCCGCGATTGTCGTTACCGTACTCCCTGGACGCGTATTTCATCAGTCCCTCGCCGTCTTTTACCGCAATATTTTTGATCTTGTTTTTTGATTCTAATGTTTTTAGTGTTATTGTTTTTAATTTTATTGCCTTTCGTCTGTAGTGTCACCGAAGCCACCCCCCCCCCTTTAAGTCGTATGGCGGCTAGTTTTATCATTCTTGTGAGGTAACTTTTCGTTTGTTTACATAACGTTAAATATTCGAGGGAGAAGGTTGTATTTGCTGGAAGTAGAACTGAAAAGTATGATTCGAAACAGGACGGGTATTGTTTTCATATGATTGTTGCCTTGCACTAGCGCGATAACGCCACGGAGGAACGGGTTCCCATTGCTGACTTGGCGACGAAATAGTGTGCACAGAGAGGAGTGACCGAGACCGCGTGGCGAAGCCACGCGGTCGGGCTAGGGGAGGAAATCCGGGGTGGGTGAACGACTAGTTCCCAACAGATGGAGGGTATAAAGTATAACAATCGAAAGCAGAGCGATGGTTGAATCTGGAACTAAGCTTTGCCAAACTGCGGACTAGAAAGAATTCGAACCTTCAAGCCGTAGACAACAATCCCCTTCGATATCCACTCGGCCATCCCAAACACAATGAAGGCCGTTCTTGGATCTCTTATGTCAACCCCCCCCCTGTACGGCGCCGTGGGTGTGAAATCCGTAGAGCGCTGTGTTACACACAACGCGCATCATTTGGCGCGCAATGGGAATCCGTTCCTCCGTGGCAAAAACGTTTCACTACCTTCCCACAACTACCTGTAACGACTGAAAGTGGCAAAATCGTCCAATAGCTATCTAATCAGGACCCAAACTTATCACTAAACGAAACAACAGTAGAAAGACAAAATATTCCCCTCTTTGTAGTGAAAAAAAAGATTTAGCAGGCAACATTTCTCACAATAAAATGTAAGAGAATGACAGGGATTGGAGCACGAATTTCTCTAAAACAGCAGCAAATTACCATTTTAAGGTCGCGTTGGCTTATTTGTCCTTTGTTTTTTTGTTTTTCTTCATCACGAAGGTGCTTGAAGGAATCCATTTGGTACAAGGAGGTAATCGTAAGAAGACGGCTATCACCTTTCCAATGAAAGGGGAACAACTGCCCAAGTGCTATTTCCTCAAATTTTGCAATAAGAGGACTGTTACCATTCGACGGAAATCAAGCAAGCAAAAACTGAACTGAAAGAATAGGAAAGAATAGGGAGTGGCTGATATCCTCTTCCTTTGGGAATAGGTAGACGTCTGCATAACAAATTTTATTACATAGACGCCGTCATGAGTTTTCATCATCTTCATCATCGTCATAATCATCATCTTATTCTTCCTCTTCTTCATCTTATTCGTCGTCGTAGTCGTCGAAATCGCCGTTGCGATCTTATTAGTGGTTGTTGTTGACATGTTAACCCTCCACCACCCCAGCTCTTTCCACCTTAAATAGAACCTAGATTCAGCGGTTTACACTAGGTGAACAATTGCAAATATGGCACACCTAATTCTTGCTCTCTGAGCTCGCCGTCGTCGTCGTCGTTGTTGTTGTCGTTGTTGTCGTTGTTGTCGTCGTTGCTGTTGTTGTTGTCGTCGTCGTGGTCGCCGTCGTTTACCCTCCACCACCCCAGCTCTTTCCACCTTAAATAGAACCCACATTCAGCTATTTTCAGATCAGTAAAAGGTGCATAACAAAAACGAACCTGTAACTTAGGCTCATGGGCCTCGATGTCGCCCGGCCCTGAACGAAAATTAGGACAACACAACACAGGTGGGGAGGGAGACCCAAGGACAGGACAGCACAACACATACAAACTTACAAAGCCTGCCTGGAGAGATGTGGTGGAGTGGTTGAAGAGCCCTCTAAGGAGAACGATACCTGCAACAGCAATTTCTCAATTTAGCAAATCCAAGCGGTAGGGTTGCAACAATTCATTTTTCAGAGAATTCCGTGTACTGATCAAAAATCCGAACCAAATTCAAGATTCTGACACGTCACACTAAGACTATGGTGAATGGACGCTGCCATATGCTATCCGAAACTACTAAATAACACAAACTCGATCACTTAAGATGCAAAACAGAAACCTACCTTTACCTTAGACTTCAGGGCCTCGTCGGATATCTCGGCCGCCGCCCGCGGCTTGTGCCTGAAAATAAACAATTAGCAAAAACAAGAACCAAACCACAGAAATCAGATCACTTAATGTGTGAAGCAAAAACTTACCTTTACCTTAGGCCTCCGGACCTCGCCGGACATCTACGCCGCCGACCGCGGCTTGTGCCTGAAAACAAACGATTAGCAAAAACAAGAACCAAACCACAGAAATCAGATCACTCAAGATGTAAAGCAAAAACTTACCTTTACCTTAGGCCTCCGGGCCTCGCCGGACATCTCCGCCGCCGACCGCGGCTTATGCCTGAAAATAAACGATTAGCAAAAACAAGAACCAAACCACAAAAATCAGATCACTCAAGATGTAAAGCAAAAACTTACCTTTACCTTAGGCCTCCGGACCTCGCCGGACATCTCCGCCGCCGACCGCGGCTTGTGCCTGAAAATAAACGATTAGCAAAAAAAAGAAACAAACAACAGAAATCAGATCACTTAATGTGTGAAGCGAAAACTCACCTCTACCTTAGGCCTCCGGGCCTCGCCGGACATCTCCGCCGCCGACCGCGGCTTGTGCCTGAAAATAAACGATTAGCAAAAACAAGAAACAAACAACAGAAGTCAGATCACATAAGATGTGAAGCAAAAACTTACCTTTACCTTAGGCCTCCGGACCTCGCTGGACATCTCCGCCGCCGACCGCGGCTTGTGCCTGAAAATAAACGATTAGCAAAAACAAGAAACAAACAACAGAAATCAGATCACTTAATGTGTGAAGCGAAAACTCACCTTTACCTTAGGCCTCCGGGCCTCGCCGGACATCTCCGCCGCCGACCGCGGCTTGTGCCTGAAAATAAACGATTAGCAAAAACAAGAAACAAACAACAGAAGTCAGATCACATAAGATGTGAAGCAAAAACTTACCTTTACCTTAGGCCTCCGGGCCTCGCCGGACATCCCCGCCGCCGACCGCGGCTTGTGCCTGAAAATAAACGATTAGCAAAAACAAGAAACAAACAACAGAAGTCAGATCACATAAGATGTGAAGCAAAAACTTACCTTTACCTTAGGCCTCCGGGCCTCGACGGGCTCCATGTTAGACGGCCGCAGAGTGTAGCTAAACGAAAATTGGGACAACACAACACAGGTGGGGAGGGAGACCCATGGACAAGACAGGACAACGCAGACAAACTTACAAAACCTGGCTGGAGAGAAGTGGAGGAGTGGTTGAAGAGCCCTCTAAGGAGAACGATAACTGCAACAACGATTATTCAAAACAGCAAATTCTATCGGTAGAGTTGCAACAATTCATTTTTCAGAGAATTCCGTATACTGATCAAAAATCCGAACCAAATTCAAGATTCTGACACGTCACACTAAGACTATGGTGAATGGACGCTGCCATATGCTATCCGAAACTACTAAATAACACAAACTCGATCACTTAAGATGCAAAACAGAAACTTACCTTTACCTTAGACTTCAGGGCCTCGTCGGATATCTCGGCCGCCGCCCGCGGCTTGTGCCTGAAAATAAACGATTAGCAAAAACAAGAATCAAACCACAGAAATCAGATCACTCAAGATGTAAAGCAAAAACTTACCTTTACCTTAGGCCTCCGGGCCTCGCCAGACATCTCCGCCGCCGACCGCGGCTTGTGCCTGAAAATAAACGATTAGCAAAAACAAGAAACAAACAACAGAAGTCAGATCACATAAGATGTGAAGCAAAAACTTACCTCTACCTTAGGCCTCCGGACCTCGCCGGACATCTACGCCGCCGATCGCGGCTTGTGCCTGAAAACAAACGATTAGCAAAAACAAGAAACAAACAACAGAAATCAGATCACTCAATGTGTGAAGCAAAAACTTACCTTTACCTTAGGCCTCCGGGCCTCGCCGGACATCTCCGCCGCCGACCGCGGCTTGCGCCTGAAAATAAACGATTAGCAAAAACAAGAAACAAGCAACAGAAATCAGATCACTCAAGATGTAAAGCAAAAACTTACCTTTACCTTAGGCCTCCGGGCCTCGCCGGACATCTCCGCCGCCGACCGCGGCTTGTGCCTGAAAATAAACGATTAGCAAAAACAAGAAACAAACAACAGAAATCAGATCACTTATGATGTAAAGCAAAAACTTACCTTTACCTTAGGCCTCCGGGCCTCGCCGGACATCTCCGCCGCCGACCGCGGCTTGTGCCTGAAAATAAACGATTAGCAAAAACAAGAACCAAACCACGGAAATCAGATCACTCAAGATGTAAAGCAAAAACTTACCTTTACCTTAGGCCTCCGGACCTCGCCGGACATCTCCGCCGCCGACCGCGGCTTGTGCCTGAAAATAAACGATTAGCAAAAAAAAGAAACAAACAACAGAAATCAGATCACTTAATGTGTGAAGCGAAAACTCACCTCTACCTTAGGCCTCCGGGCCTCGCCGGACATCTCCGCCGCCGACCGCGGCTTGTGCCTGAAAATAAACGATTAGCAAAAACAAGAAACAAACAACAGAAGTCAGATCACATAAGATGTGAAGCAAAAACTTACCTTTACCTTAGGCCTCCGGGCCTCGCCGGACATCTCCGCCGCCGACCGCGGCTTGTGCCTGAAAATAAACGATTAGCAAAATCAAGAAACAAACAACAGAAATCAGATCACTTAATGTGTGAAGCAAAAACTCACCTTTACCTTAGGCCTCCGGGCCTCGCCGGACATCTCCGCCGCCGACCGCGGCTTGTGCCTGAAAATAAACGATTAGCAAAAACAAGAAACAAACAACAGAAATCAGATCACTTAATGTGTGAAGCGAAAACTCACCTTTACCTTAGGCCTCCGGGCCTCGCCGGACATCTCCGCCGCCGACCGCGGCTTGTGCCTGAAAATAAACGATTAGCAAAAACAAAAAACAAACAACAGAAATCAGATCACTTAATGTGTGAAGCAAAAACTCACCTTTACCTTAGGCCTCCGGGCCTCGCCGGACATCTTCGCCGCCGACCGCGGCTTGTGCCTGAAAATAAACGATTAGCAAAAAAAAAAAAGATCACTTAAAGAAACAAACAACAGAAATCAGATCACTTAATGTGTGAAGCGAAAACTCACCTTTACCTTAGGCCTCCGGGCCTCGCCGGACATCTCCGCCGCCGACCGCGGCTTGTGCCTGAAAATAAACGATTAGCAAAAAAAAAGAAACAAACAACAGAAATCAGATCACTTAATGTGTGAAGCGAAAACTCACCTTTACCTTAGGCCTCCGGGCCTCGCCGGACATCTCCGCCGCCGACCGCGGCTTGTGCCTGAAAATAAACGATTAGCAAAAACAAGAAACAAACAACAGAAATCAGATCACTTAATGTGTGAAGCAAAAACTCACCTTTACCTTAGGCCTCCGGGCCTCGCCGGACATCTCCGCCGCCGACCGCGGCTTGTGCCTGAAAATAAACGATTAGCAAAAACAAGAAACAAACAACAGAAATCAGATCACTTAATGTGTGAAGCGAAAACTCACCTTTACCTTAGGCCTCCGGGCCTCGCCGGACATCTCCGCCGCCGACCGCGGCTTGTGCCTGAAAATAAACGATTAGCAAAAACAAGAAACAAACAACAGAAATCAGATCACTTAATGTGTGAAGCAAAAACTCACCTTTACCTTAGGCCTCCGGGCCTCGCCGGACATCTCCGCCGCCGACCGCGGCTTGTGCCTGAAAATAAACGATTAGCAAAAACAAGAAACAAACAACAGAAATCAGATCACTTAATGTGTGAAGCAAAAACTCACCTTTACCTTAGGCCTCCGGGCCTCGCCGGACATCTTCGCCGCCGACCGCGGCTTGTGCCTGAAAATAAACGATTAGCAAAAACAAGAAACAAACAACAGAAATCAGATCACTTAATGTGTGAAGCAAAAACTCACCTTTACCTTAGGCCTCCGGGCCTCGCCGGACATCTTCGCCGCCGACCGCGGCTTGTGCCTGAAAATAAACGATTAGCAAAAACAAGAAACAAACAACAGAAATCAGATCACTTAATGTGTGAAGCGAAAACTCACCTTTACCTTAGGCCTCCGGGCCTCGCCGGACATCTCCGCCGCCGACCGCGGCTTGTGCCTGAAAATAAACGATTAGCAAAAAAAAAGAAACAAACAACAGAAATCAGATCACTCAAGATGTAAAGCAAAAACTTACCTTTACCTTAGGCCTCCGGGCCTCGCCGGACATCTCCGCCGCCGACCGCGGCTTGTGCCTGAAAATAAACGATTAGCAAAAAAAAAGAAACAAACAACAGAAATCAGATCACTCAAGATGTAAAGCAAAAACTTACCTTTACCTTAGGCGCACGGGCCTCGCCGAACATCTCCGCCGCCGACCGCGGCTTGTGCCTTAAAATAAACGATTAGCAAAAACAAGAATCAAACAACAGAAATAAGATCACGTAGGATGTAAAACAAAAACATACCTTTACCTTAGGCCTCCAGGCCTCGACAGGTTCCATGTTAGACGGCCGTAGAGTGGTATATACCTGAACGAAAATTGGGACAACACAACACAGGTGGGTCTCCCTCCCATGGACAAGACAGGACAACACAGACAAACTTACAAAACCTGGCTGGAGAGAAGTGGTGAAGTGGTTGAAGAGCCCTCTAAGGAGAACGATACCTGCAACAGCAATTTTTCAATTCAGCGAATCCTAGCCGTGAGTTGCAGCAATTCATTTTTCAGAGAATTCCGTGTACTGATCAAAAATCCGAACCAAATTCAAGATTCTGACACGTCACACTAAGACTATGGTGAATGGACGCTGCCATATGCTATCCGAAACTACTAAATAACACAAACTCGATCACTCAAGATGCAAAACAGAAACCTACCTTTACCTTAGACTTCAGGGCCTCGTCGGATATCTCGGCCGCCGCCCGCGGCTTGTGCCTGAAAATAAACGATTAGCAAAAACAAGAAACAAACAACAGAAGTCAGATCACATAAGATGTGAAGCAAAAACTTACCTTTACCTTAGGCCTCCGGGCCTCGCCGGACATCTCCGCCGCCGACCGCGGCTTGTGCCTGAAAATAAACGATTAGCAAAAACAAGAAACAAACAACAGAAATCAGATCACTCAAGATGTAAAGCAAAAACTTACCTTTACCTTAGGCCTCCGGGCCTCGCCGGACATCTCCGCCGCCGACCGCGGCTTGTGCCTGAAAATAAACGATTAGCAAAAACAAGAAATAAACAACAGAAGTCAGATCACTCAATGTGTGAAGCAAAAACTTACCTTTACCTTAGGCCTCCGGGCCTCGCCGGACATCTCCGCCGCCGACCGCGGCTTGTGCCTGAAAATAAACGATTAGCAAAAACAAGAATCAAACCACAGAAATCAGATCACATAAGATGTGAAGCAAAAACTTACCTTTACCTTAGGCCTCCGGGCCTCGCCGGACATCTCCGCCGCCGACCGCGGCTTGTGCCTGAAAATAAACGATTAGCAAAAACAAGAATCAAACCACAGAAATCAGATCACTTAATATGTGAAGCAAAAACTTACCTTTACCTTAGGCGCACGGGCCTCGCCGGACATCTCCGCCGCCGACCGCGGCTTGTGCCTGAAAATAAACGATTAGCAAAAACAAGAAATAAACAACAGAAGTCAGATCACTCAATGTGTGAAGCAAAAACTTACCTTTACCTTAGGCCTCCGGGCCTCGCCGGACATCTCCGCCGCCGACCGCGGCTTGTGCCTGAAAATAAACGATTAGCAAAAACAAGAATCAAACCACAGAAATCAGATCACATAAGATGTGAAGCAAAAACTTACCTTTACCTTAGGCCTCCGGGCCTCGCCGGACATCTCCGCCGCCGACCGCGGCTTGTGCCTGAAAATAAACGATTAGCAAAAACAAGAATCAAACCACAGAAATCAGATCACTTAATATGTGAAGCAAAAACTTACCTTTACCTTAGGCGCACGGGCCTCGACAGGCTCCATGTTAGACGGCCGTAGAGTGGTATATACCTGAACGAAAATTGGGACAACACAACACAGGTGGGTCTCCCTCCCATGGACAAGACAGGACAACACAGACAAACTTACAAAACCTGGCTGGAGAGAAGTGGTGAAGTGGTTGAAGAGCCCTCTAAGGAGAACGATACCTGCAACAGCAATTTTTCAATTCAGCGAATCCTAGCCGTGAGTTGCAGCAATCCGTTTCTCAAAAAACCTGGGAGACTTTTGAACCAAATCTGAATTTTTGGCCCAACCATCCTGGTGGAGGACATGAATATTTCCGCGCGAAATTCGAACCATTCAGAATCCAAATAACCCCCATTTGTAAAGTTTGGAGATGAAAGTTCGATAAAAAATTTCTCCGATTACTGGAGTGCAATAAGTGGGGTGTGTCGAAGTTAACCAGGTAGTTGAAACACTCACCTTGACCTTATTTAACTTGGCCCGTAATACGTACGTACGTTATTACGATGAGATTTGAAAATCTGAAATTACAGCGAGATGGAAATGCGGAAAATAGCATGAAACGTTCAGTTTAATTCTAGGAAGCCGTTGAGCAAGAGAACAAGGTTATAGGTGGATAAAAAAATGGAAGTGAGTGACGGTTGTTCTCTGCATTGCGAAATAACATTTCGTCAATCTCTCGTTGTTGTTCTTCATGTTCTGTTCTGTTCTTTGCGTTGTGTTCAGTGCGGTTATTTTAGTTTAATGTCGTTGTAGTGCATTGTCGTTAGTTTATTGTTATGTTTATTGTATGAGTTTATTGTTTATTGTTTATTGTATTATTGTTTATTGTCATTGTCGTTATTATATTATTTATTGTATTATTGTTTACTGTTTCAAAATGTTTCCTTGAATTTTCTATACTCGAGAATGCTCGTAAAATGTTTTATACTACCGTCTTAACTATTCCTAGTTCTAGAGAGAAACGAAAAAAAAACGAAAAAAAGAAAGAAACGAACACGGCGAGAGCTCGATGGATCGATAATTTTCGGTAAATTACATTTCGATTTTTTTCTATTTTTATGACGTATGAAAAACCGAATTCCTTACCATCCGGTTTGCTCAAGCATTTTCTTGTTTTTGTTTGTGTTTTTTAGAGTTACTGCCTACGTTTATATTTAGTCTGACCACGGCGGGTATAGATAGCTGGACGTTTAATTACGATTTGGTTGTCCAATTAACGTTTGGCGCTAATTACTTGAAGTCTACAGGACAGATAATGGAACAGGTAGCTAGCTTTTCTTAATTTTGCTAACCTATCGAGTAAAGGTAGCTTTTTAATGAAGGAAATTTGGAAGATGGATCTAAATTCATGGTCAGCACCTTAAATAGTTCACTTAGAAGACGTTTTCAGCCAAATATCAACCAAAACCTAAGAGAAATACAGTAGGTCCTTAATCAGCATAAACGTTATCCAGCTAGACAAAATTTTTGGCCAAATCGCTGATTTTGACTTGGCCATATATTTAACGATACGGGTGGTCCTGGGCCAGCATTCGAGAAGAAACGTCAGAATAGTTATCAGCAAGCAAAATAACCTCTCGATAATCGTAGCTGGACCACCCTGCTCGCGATATGGGTGGCCTTCGAAAGAAATCTAAGCACAGATGCCAGATTCCTGATCAGAACCCCGGAAAACCAGGGAGAGCCGTAAGTGGAGAAGTGCCAAAATTACTCATGGGAAACGATCAGAACATCAAGGAAAATCTTGAAAAGTTCAAAAAGCTCAACGTTGCAAAAAAAGTGCAACAACATTAGCAGAATGGAAAAAAAGAGAAAAAAGGGACTCTTGAACATAAAGATGTTAAATTAAATAAAAATAGTAAAAGAAAGTCCAGGATCAGCCGTGTGGAGGCGAAATTGGCGCCAATGATAGCCAATGATGACATCGAAAGTAACTCAAATTCAATTTTTTGGCGCCAATTATTACGGTATAGTTCAAACCCAAGCGCCAATTGGCGCCAGCTACCGTAATGCCGAGTTGGGTGCAGCTACACTCGCCCCATCTTCTACCGTACCTCGCACAGCCGAGGTCGAGCTCTTCTCGGCTGCCGATCGTCGAACAACGAAATGGCTCAGGAAATCTGCTGGAGATATGATCAGCGTGGCTCACTGATAAAATCAGCTTCTGATTTAATGATTCAATGATCTATCGGAAACGATGTGTCCACTCAATGGCGTTCTCTGCGATTTAATTACGTCCGTCGAGTGAGTCCACTACTGGTATAACTGAAGCATAGTAGAACCAGGTACACATCGTGAAAATTCCTCTTCATGTATTTTCATCTATTCCTTGTATTTCATGCTATAGCCTTTCATGCTCCTGGTGTCTGTCTTGTTTTGTTTGGCTAATGTTTACAACTAGCCTTGTTTCAACGTTTTATCCATTTTATCCATTTTTTCCAGCTCGATGTTTTGTTGGGTCCATGTTTTGTGCCCGGTTTGAGTATGTTCTCTTTTTTTCACGTATGTGTACACATGCGTCCAATAAAGTAAGGTAAAGTAAGTTTCCGGTGAGGCAATAAAGTAAACTTGTCGTCAAATACCACAGAAGTTGCAATCGCGGACCGCGCGCGCTCTTGACGCCTAATGTAACTCCTTTCCCTGCGGTTTTTCGTGCTAGTAGGTTGTGTATCTGATTAATTCGCTGCTCTCGAGTGATGGTATCCTTTGAAAGTCTGGGGCCACTCTTTTTGTTCCTTAATATTGATATTTCGTCGAATCTAGGTTGCCTAGGGATTGTTTCTTCTTGCGACTGTGATTCATAGTTCATTTGATGGGCGAGCGGTAATTCTTTAGCTCCAATGTTGATTTGTTTATTGGTTGGCTTCCCGTTTCTCATTGTGGACCGAAAGTTTTTCGAACGTTACAGTAGCAGATTCGCCTTCCAGTGGAGGGTTGCCAAGCCCAAATGGTACTGCGGCAAAAAACCGAAAGCTTGCAAGTTCGGAGTGCTCCCACAAAGAATTTTTTGAAAACTCTATTTTTACTCTATCTTCTTTCTTCTTGAAACCTGAGCATGTTGTTACCACAATGGTATTTTTACTGTTCGAGGTTAATAGTCGCTCTAAGGTCAGCTTCTTAGTCTCACAACGATAGGGGAAGCAGCCGGTAGCTAAAGTAAGTGCAGATCTCTAAACAGTACAGGCGGGTTACTTGGACAAAATGGGTTTCTGTACGTTTATAGTCCTTTTTCCTAGTACCTGATGCTCTTCCTGGTAAGGTTGTGCTATGAAAGGCTATTGCTAAGTCATTTAAGTCACAAGGTATGAGCTGGGTGCCCAATCGAGGCAGGTTTTTGAAATGCCCGGTCAGGCTCTTTCACCTTTGAGGCTTTGGTGCTGAAGAGAAACCTTCCTTAATTATTGTCTTTCCATTTATCATCATTTCTGTTGGACATCGATTCCAGTAGCGTTTCGGCTCAGAATATGACACAATTTGCGTTCTTTATCGTATTTCAGGCTTGCGCTATGGGCAGGAAAAACAACAAACTTGCGTGAGTTTTACTCGTTCAGTGTCGTGAAAATTCACTGTCTTTAATTTTTTCCTGTTCGTGTACGTGGGCTGTTCAGGTTTTCCATTTCTTGATCTTCGAGTACTTGTAGATCCCAGCATATCGATTTTGAAGAAGAGAATGAAGAGCTCAACGATGAAGTGGAAACGTTTCACTCCAATGACCGAAAGCTGGCTGCGAACGCTTATAGAAAGAAGCCTGTGAGTTTTTAATGGTAGTTGTTTTCCAGTACAAGTTTCAGGCTGGAATTGAACGTTATGTTATTATTTTGTTCGAGAAATGGAGTTTGGGCTATTGTTTTATATGTTCTGTTTTATCGTAAATGAAACATACGCTAAGGAAACCCTTCTTGGTAAGCTCTTCTAACAGGTGCTGGCTAAAGCATTTGACGCTTCATGTCTTTCATTGTTGGGGTGAGGCCTTACCCCATTTTGTAATGCATTCTTCGAATTCTGAATACCTGGCCATCAAGCCATTGAAAAGCTTCGCTTCGTACGCTTTGACCAATCAAAGCATTATTAGTTGAGTTTCCTTCTTTGTTTTGGTTAAGTTTCTTCTTCGGCTAATCTATGACTGTCCTACTAACCGCTTTGACTTGTATTTTTTAGCACGCCAATGTGCGTAATGAGATTAATTAATTAATTAATTGCTTTACAACTCTGTCGTGAAACCAAATCTGAAAAGATTTACAATAGACCAGTCTAATAGCTTGCACTTCACTCCACACCCTCAGATGGTCTTTGTCAAAGCGGCAGACATGAGTACCACGAGTTGCCCGTTGTCGGGTGCCTCAGATCTACTCACACAATTGAAGGGTAGGGTTAATGAAGTTTTCGTTGCGTAGGATGCAATGTAAGATCAGGCTAGCAGTAGAAATGGCTGAGTTGAAGCGAGCGCGTGAAGCATACTACCGAAGATTTTCGGTATTTTTTTTTGCATGACAATTTCAGCCTACGGTTGTTTCATATCCTATCCTACCATATAATAAGTCCTACTATATAATAAGCGAAACCCGGGCGGTGTTTGTCATAGGTGGCTCATATGGGTCCCGCCGCGATAGTCTGTTACCGTACACCAAACGCACTCACAGCGACAAGGGAGCTGATGATATTGCTTCAACCTACTTTTCGGAGTGATTCTTTCGTTTTCCTCCGTTTCCTAATGTTTCTTCCGTTTCTTCGGTTTGTTTTCAATATTTCCCCACGCCCAGGCCCCACCATCAACATTTGAGCGAAATTGAAAGAAACATTTTCTTCTACCGCTGGAGTGCGATAAGTGGGACAGTATCAAAATTTCAAATGAACGAATTGTGGTTTTACTTACTTGCCTATTTGCGTGTTTATTTATTTAGTTAACGAAGTTCGCGAACAGGCGTTCGTCGGCCAATAGGCCGATAAGCGGCTGGTTTCATAATGTGCTAGTATTGAATTCAGCATAGCTATCCCGTCGGGTAGATCTCTTGGTTGCCTGCATGACACTCGTATAAGCTCCCTGCAGTTTGCAACCAAACGAAAGCCTTCGGACACGAGAGGCCCACATGTCTCGCGGTCCCACTTTCTTCTCGAATATCCTTAGATATGATATTTTCTAATTGAATCAAGGTACACTTGGGCTCAGCTGTGTTTTCCTGCTACATGGATGACCAAAATTGATTGTGAGATGTTACGACCGCAGCCCCAATATGCTCAGAATCGATTCAATGTAGTTGCCCTAGCCACCGCTGTTACGAAATCTCGCGTGTCTTGTTACGGTGTCCCACAAGTCCGGTGTTTACTGTTATATCTGTGATTCAGAGTGATATTTACTTATGTGTTCGATTTAGTATGCTTTGTCCTGTCTAGCAGATTTTCGGCTGTATAATTTACGTGGTTTGTTATGAGGCGTTTTGAACCGAATCGTGACGATTTGATTCAATCAAGAAGTCGCTTGTCGCGTAGCCACTCGACTGAATCGCTAAATCTCTGGGTAGATCTGAGCTTTGGTTGAAAAGAGGGAAACAATCCTTTCGTCTGCTGTAGTGCCTCTATAGCTCTTATGCTATAAGGAGGACGTTATTCCCCGTATAACAATTCAATACACGTACTAACAGAGGTAGAAATCACGTGCCTCTTTTCATCCAAACCAGTTATTGTGGTGTTTGCGGTTTTCAGAGGTGGTTGTGGTGCGAATATTCTGGTATCTCTTTCTTGCACTTTCCTAAGGGTACGTTTAGGCGAAGCGAGAGGAAGAGGTGCTGAATGTTGAACCGGATGAATCTGAAGAAAGTGAGATGTCCGAGTCTGATTTCGATGACGACGATGACGAGGATGGGCCAGGTGAAGTCATCGTCATGCTTTTATCACATACTGATGAGTACAACTCGCAATCAGTGAATTGTTCAGGCGCCGTTTTGCCTTTTTAGTTGTTTTTATTTTAAATACCAAATGCGAGTGATGTTTTTTACCACTTTCGTTTTGTAAACATTGAGGGCCACCCTTCGAGATGTGAAAGAATGGGCAGTGTTTATGTATTGGTTCATCATTTCAGTCATTTTCAGATGGTGTTACGGCTAACGAATGGGGTCGTAAGAGAAAGGATTTCTATGGAACTGAGTGAGTGCAACGTTCATTCTTGTCCTTTTTCGGGCTTTGGGCTTTACGGTGTCTTATATTTTGCAGTTTGTGCTAGAAAAGCTCTTTGAAAAGTTCCAGAATACCAGGAATCACTGGTGAGAACTTGTCTGCACTTTCATGTCGACGGTCATAAGAAGGACTTTCCCCGTGGAATTGATAGTGCAGTATTTTTATCGCAAAAAAAAAGTTGATTTTGGCAGGGTTTACTAAACAGTACGTGCCCTCTGAATCTTTTTTCGTCTGTGATTGCCTGAGTTCAGATATGTGGACGAGGATTGGGGTGGTATGCGTGATGAAGAACTGGAAGATGCAGAGCTTGAAGAAGAGGATGCAGCAAGCCGGCAAGCAGCGCTCGATAAAGCTGCAGCGCTGGCAGATGATTTCTTCGAAAAAGTGGACGAATCGAGCGCATCGCAAAAGGTTACCTTGCTTATACCTTGGAGATTTTTCAGCTTGATGATGATTTCGAGCATCAATCCGATGTCATATTCCTCCGAGACAGCTTCTTCTTTGAACTTTAGAGCATATTTTAGAAAGTGAAGGAAACTGCGTTGGAGTGGACGCTTCCAACTGTGAAAGAGCTAAATCGACGCACATCGGAGATAATTGAAGAATACAATAGAAGGGTAAGTGAGGAACGATCAAGTTTCTAAGAGTTCAACCTTAATCTATTGAGTTCTACGTTCAGAAAGACCTGATGAAGGTTATTGTGAATCCACTTATTCCTGTGACAGAACACCTCTCGCGTACTTCGAACGTTCGTAAACAGTTGCTACTAGTGTTTGATGTGTACTCGAGGTGAGTAGCTACTTTTTTCCACGTCGTCGTTCATTGATTGTCCGCTTTCAACAGTGAGCAGACTCAAGCAATCTCCAAACTCTTACGCGAATCTGCTCATCGGCTTTGACAACGAGATGATTTTGAAAACTCGGGCAACAATCATTGCTCACTGCGGAATCTGGCACTAGTTAAAAGTTCCGACTCCGCCGGCCGGGTCTGGGTCAAAAATTGATTTTCGCTGAAACTACGTCTATGGGGATTATTTGGGGCTCTGATCGAGAATCCGTTTCCGAATTTTGGCATAGGACTGCCCATATTGTCGATTTGGCTGGTCAGCTAAAGCTTCAGATCTCGTTCAAAACTATGCAGCTTATTATGCATGCTGATTAGATGTCTTCTGAATTTTGTTCCATTTCGGCCGTTACGGGTAGATTTTGGTGACCTAATAATGGTATAGGGGTGGTTTGAGGGTGGTGGCGCGGAGGATTTAACGGTGTGAATGCTCTTCGGTCGATATTCGAAAAACAAACGTCGAAATCGTTGTTAGCATGCAAAATAAACAGCCTAAACGGAATTTCAACCAAATCTGTGACGTTAGCTGGACTATCATGTCACCATGCAGGTGATATGGGGGTTCCTCAACCGAAATTCGGGAAACGGACACCAGATTCGTGATCAGCGCCCCAACCGCGACGTGCGAAGTTTCAAAGGAAAAATATTGACTCGATCCCGGTCCGGTGAGTCGGAGCTTTCAACTAGCGCCCGAAATCTATACTCAAAATGTAGTTTTTGATCTGCTGTTAACCTTTTTTGTTGTTATTAACTTTTTCTTAAGCTAGTATAAAATATATTTAACATCTACTTTTCATTGATCGCTCCTCTCGTAATTGTCCATTCCGTTATAATGTTGTAATCCTTTTGATGAATACGTAAAAACAACGCTTACTAGGTCTCTTGATATCCGGATTACATCAGTCTATTGGAGGAAGGAATGTTTTTAATTTTTCTATCCTCCTTGCGTTTTATTATTTGAATGTGGCTCATATTTTCTACTGTAAATAGTTGAGTTTTGATGTTTTCAGGTATATGATGAATTTATTGTTCTACTTGAGACTGAAGACTGAGTCACTCGAGAAGAAGAATGCGTCCGATGACGCGGTGGATTCACATCCGGTCTTGGGTCGTATTGAAAAATACTCGAAGGTTAGCTCAATGAAATTATTTAGTTAGGCTTTGAGAGTGCAGTATTCATCAGAAAGGATGCTGGAGCTTGTTTGCTGAATTTAGGTAACTAATAACAGTTCTAGTTCCTTTTAAGATGATAAGAAAAGTGGATGAATTTCTCGATAAGAATGCGAGCAGCTTGAAGAAGTTGATCGAGAGAGCAAAGTCTGGAGAGATGTGCGACTCACTCGTGGTGGAGCCTCAAAGCAAAATAGTCGCTAAGGTGTGTTTAAATATTGGTCCCATCTTTGCGAGTCAATGGATCATGGCTTGCGATGAGAAATCGATCACTAGTTTTTTGACAAATCGCTCGAATATAGAATAAAATTGCAATACCGCAGGGTCATCCGAGTGTTATCTTTTTGAAATTTCGACATGTTGCATACTTCTGTTATCCTCGCCAACACTGTAAGAATTCCATATTTCTGGCAGGCAATGATCCTACGTAGTTCCAGTGCGCACTCGCATTTCCGTTTTTGAGAGTTTGATGTGATTTTGAAAATCTGTTCAGAAGGATGAAGTTGGCGCTGAAGTGAATGTCGGTACCGATGGAGATTTTGGCGATCAGGATGCAGGCGAGACGATGACAGCTGAAGAAAGAAGAAAAGCTAACAAGCAAATAGCGAAGAACTATGCGCCCGATACTGGTCGACACAAGAAGAAGAAAGATCCTCGGATCGCCAAGGTTAGTGGGCAAAGTACTCTTTTCAACCGCCAAAGCCATTTTCATTGTCCCTCTGGTACAACTCTCTGTATCGAGAACTATATATAAGTGAAATCATGATGCAGAAACTAGGTGTATAAGTATGCATTTGGTGAAGAGGAGTATGATTTATTCCGATGTATGATTATCCTTATTTACAGAGGACATTTGAAAAGTAGGCAAATTAGCGCTTTCACGATGTTAACCCAGCCATGCTATCTCATTCCTACAGTTGGTTGAACTCGGTGGAAAGTAGTTGGCATAGGCTTGAAAATCGACCATCCAATTTTTGAATTTTTACAACGTTATTTCGTAGTCCATTGGCGATTAAATAGCGAAACGATTATCACTCGAACCACCCTCGTTGCGTTATTTAAGCTGTTACCTAATGCCTTTACAATAATCCATTCAACTTGACGGACGCCAGTACTCGATTTTTTTCAGTCGTCGAAATTCGCTGAAACCTTGCACAGGGGGTCATTTGCGGTCCAGATCACGAATCTGCTGTCCGTTTTCCACGTGGGTGGTCTCGGACCACCCATATCGACTACTTGGGTGGTCCAGTCAGGATCACCGGTTTCGCTGAAACTTTGTCTATGTGTGTTCTCTAGTGTCCTGACACCGATGGTGAGGTTTGTTTTCCAAATAGCGGCCGAATACGGTAGTTACGGGTGAGCCTCACCAGCGAGGGTCGGCAGGTACTACTTATTACTGCCGTATTCGGCCGCCATTTGGAAAACGGACTTTACCATCGTGTTCAGGACACCATAGAACCCCTATAGACAAAGTTTCACCGGAATCCGTGATCCTGCCTGGACCACCCAAGTAGTCGGTATGGGTGATCCGAGATCACCCATGTGAAAAACGGAAAGCAGATTCGTGTTGTGGACCCCAAATTACCCCCATAGGCGAAGTTTCAGCGAATTTCGACGACTGAAAAAAAATCGAGTACTGGTGTCCGTTAAGTAGAATAGTGCCCAATAATCTATTTCTATATGTTCAATGCCGTTGCACTGAATCATCCTGCCACGAAGCCTGCGATTGTCTTTGTGGTTTTTTCATCAATTCATTTTCAGACGAAGAATCGCAAACGCTACAAGGAAGCGGTGAAGAAGGTGCACTCCCAGGTGGGTACGATGCGAAAGGAATTGCAGAAATATTCGGGAGAATCGAGAGGAATTCGTGTGAGTACGGTACGATCAACGAAACTCATCGCCTAATGGAAGTCCTTTGATGTTATGATTGATGTTGTGGTTCTATTCTTATGGTTTCTTCCAATTAATTGCAAATTGTGATCCAGCAAGAGGCTGTTCATATGTGCACTGTTTGACAAGTAATCTCTATGTCGTCTGTCAATGTAGAGGATGTGATGTTAAGAATATCCTCGAAGTTAGTCGTTCTTGTTTTACCACACGACGATGGCAGCGCCGATGATCTTAGCATTGTGGTGTGTTTCGACACACGGCGGACGCAGCCTTTTTATCGATTCCCTAGCGTGTGATGCCCTTTGGATGTACTTTTGGTATTCACACGCTCTGCGCGCGCGTTTTTCCTCGGTACGGAACCCGACGTTTGTACGACTTTATGAAGGCATTGTTGAACGTTCGTGCTGTTTCAAGTCCGCTAGCCATTTGCATAGAATCGACCTTAGTCACTCAGAACTGGCTCGTTTCTCTGTGGGGTTCTCCAAATGCAAGCCTTTTATTGTCTCATCCAATTTAGCACCCGAATATAAGCACTGAATGTCTCGTTATGTCTCGAGTATAAATGTCCAACAGGTGAATTTTACTATTTTGCTACCTGAAGGGCTTTTATAGGTAGCTTAGTCGTCAGCTGTCTTTTTTACGCTGGCAGAGTCCTATTATTTGATTATTAGCAACATCCAGTGACATCATTGCTCCCCGCAAGCCTGATTTACGTCCAGTTTTGACTTCTCAACTGTTTCTGGTTTAATACAGTGGGAGATCACGTATGTTTTCGAAGTAATCACCTTTCTCAAGGATTAATTCATGCTGTGCGTCACTGGCTTTTTATCGAGCATTCACGTTCGTTTCCATCATAAAGAACCACACAATTATTCTCATATGTCGTTGGTACGTTTTTATAGAGCTTGTGCAGTTTGCCATGCACGTTGTTGACCAGGTCTTTACTGTACGTGCGTGAATTATATTTCGCTACGTTTGTGTGCAGAGGTCGTATAGATATATTTTCCATTGTTTTGTTATTGTTGTTGTTGCTGAAGTTGTTACTCAATGAAGTTGTTTATCATGTTGTTGTGAGCAAAGTTAATAATGCGGTCGTATCCGCACCTTTGGTACCTTTGATAGAAAGGTTCTGAAGACCACTGAGTTGTTTTAGCAGTTCAGTCTTTTGAAGTCAGTTCATAGTCGTTCAGGTTACCAACGTTGGACTCTGCGGAGAAACATGAGTCAAAACCGCTCTTTAGGCGAAGGCCGCATCTGTAAGGTGGGTCTATTCCATCGAATTTTCCGGGAATAGTTTTTTGCTCCTCTATTGTGACTTTTCAAAAAGGAGATCCTACTTTTTGTTGTGCTGACCATTCCACTGTCGGGATGTGAATGGAAATTGAGCGCGATTGAGATAGATTATTCGGAGGAGCGGGTGGTGTACTCTAATTTTTTGTTCCGTATTTTTTGTTTTTATTTGACATGCGTTTAGACTCCCTCTTGGTAAAGCTTGTGCTCAATTAAGATAAGATTTGAAAGGTTACAGAACTAAAGCCCTAATTTCATTTGAAATCGTACCCTAGCAGGAATTTCGATAATATGGTCCTGCTCCCGGAGCAGCCAATATTTTTCTTTCTAGTTTTTTTCTAAACGTAGTTTCGAAATAAAGTAGATGATGACTAATCCAATTTTTTAGATGGTAAAAAAGTGTGCGTATATAATTGATGAACGATTGGGTTCTGTTTATTTTCCAATAGAAGCAGCAAGTATCTCGGGACCTTGTTCTGATCTTCGCGAGAAGTTTACGGTGAGTTCTGCTACTCTTCCTTATTCGCTATTTTCGGTCGATATGACCCTGTTCTTGGTCATCGTGTAGTGTGTGCACGATTGATGAAGGATGTATTTGCTGTGAATGTCTTCAGACTGACGAAGAAGTAATATTTACGGCCCAAAAACACGCACAGGCTCAAAATGATTGTCAATATGTGGCTACATCTGTGGTTAAGAAACGCGAATTGATACCAGCAACTGGGAAAATTTGTGAAATTTACGACAAGTGAGTTTTCTATAGTTCATTCATGTTCACTTTCTTATTTTTTTCGTGGAATGATTTCCACATAGTGCAAGTACGGTTGGTATGTCATTTCCAAGATTCATGTGTTTTTAGGTATTGTTACGCTGAAATTAAAAAATATGGACGAGTTTTTGTGCCGTATTCGGCCAGGAACAGTTTTAATAAGCTTAACAAACCATGGTTGGGCTATGGTGCCGAGATAGATAAACGTATTCATTTGAAGGTGAGTGATTTGTTCAAGTCTTGTGGGCTCCTTGTGTGGTTAATGTGTTTCTATCTGTGATCCCTGATTTTCTTTTTTGCCATGATTCGAATTAGATGTGAAAATTGTTTAGTGTGTCAGTATGTGGTGAAAAATTTAAATGATTGTTAAAAAATCGAAAACTGGCGAGGTGTCTACTGAAACAACTGTCGGACTTGGTGCATTTTAGATTTTTCCCCAGCCGGATATTAAGAATTGCCGTTATGTCGCTTGGAGTATCGACATGAATGTTGCTGATGAAAAGAAAGGCTACGATAAGGTACACGATACAGCCAAAGAACAGGTTTGTGTTTTGATGCCGCTGGCTCTTCAATTATTCTATATCGTTATTTTCTTTGATAATGATAATTAATCTATTGGATCCTAGAATTATGCGACCTATTTAGATTGGAATAATTGTTATTTGCCCAGCAGAAGGTGACCTGACAGTATATTCTTCGGTAAGAATCAACGAGCTTGCCATCGGAACGATTCATTTTGAGTTTGCTTCGCAAAAATTAATGTTTTTTAACAGCAATCTGGCAAGGCCTGCTTACCGTCATCCCAGCGAGAGCCGTGGATGCAGTTGGGTACTTGTATTCGTTACGATGTTGTTAGGCAAACCGACGGCGGATCACGATGTACATGGGTAGTGAAAAGCGTCGAAAACCTTGGCCTGGTGAGCACCCTGTTTTTGATTTCACACGGTAACATTTGGTATCATTCCCATAATTAATTTCAGTTATATGAAATTATTGTTGATAATAAGGACTCGTCCAAACTGTTGTTGCGTTTAAATGCCGTTGTTAATCGAGTGTCTTCCGGCACATATACCGCTTGGTTGTGGAACGACGTTATCGGTAGGTTCTAGTTCATTTTTTGTCGAGAGGGTTCGGGTGTGACCTATTGAAGCCCGATTTTGGTGAAGTTGAAAAGTTTTTTAGGCCGCATATTTGTGCCTTCATATCAGTTTAAATGTCGTTTGCGCGCCATGACTTGTGTAGAAATAGTTGCCTCGTGGACTGGTGTATTCGAGGATGTGCCGTGGACGGCTGTTGAATTAGAAGTGGGTGTTTTAGAAGCGAATTTGAGGTCTAAAAGGACAGTCGTTCAAAAGATGCGCTAGCCGTTGATTAGTGTTTTTTTGGGAATACCAGACAGCATTTTTCGTATTATTTTTGGTATCCTTATGATGCTGTCAGACTCTTTTGAATGGGGAAATTTGATATATACACTTATATCTTGTCGAATTGGGTAAAGGAAATGGTTACTGGAAAATGAAAGCCTTAGACCCTCTAAAAGATATAAACGGACCTCTTCCAATAGTCTCATACTTTCCTACTCGTCTATTCTTCAGGTTCTTGGAGATGATACCGCCATACGTACTCAAAACGCTTCCTTACTTCTGACGGACGATAATTGGACTGTTAGTAACATTAGAGAGGTACGATACATGATGTTATTTAGGTGTACAACCTCCTCCCTACGTTTTCGTCAAAAATTTCATCACGTACGCTTCCTTAGATGCTTAGGGCTTAGTTTTTTTCAAATTAGAGCTCTTCTTCGGTTGATTGGCCAGGATGTTTGCTTTATTTAAAATATGCTCTACAGGATATCGAACATGATTTTTCTATAAAATTATGTCATCTCCTACTGTTATGTGCTGTACAGTGAAAAGTAAAGTTCTTCCAGTTCAGCCGTTCGTCGCAATAATGCACTTTGCTATTGTTCCTTCCGTGCTACTCTTTGTTCTTGCTAGAATCCTCAAAAATATGCTATATATACTGACTTTAAATATGTATTTCAAAGTTTTCCATGCTAGAAGAATGCGTTCTTTTTTTCGAGACCTCCAAACTAGAACATGAATTAGAGTAGGATGAAAATAATTTGTAGCACCTAAGCTCCTTTATTGTGCAATCGAGATTTAACACATCTTCGAGCCGTCTGAATTTTGTATTGAGTCAGCCTATCAACCAGATTATCTGCAGGTTCCAAGTAATGGAACGAACCAAACGACATTTTTCGGCTTCATTAATAATCCAAAATATGGTTCTGCGTTTATTGCTTGGACAGATTTAACGAAGGATGATACTCCACCTGTCCCTGAAGCGAAATGCAGGTTGGTGTTGCTGTTGTACTGTTCTTATTATTGTTATTCGTGTTGTTCTAAGAGGATTTGTGATGTGTTCAGTTAGTAAAATATTATATTTCCTACACTGTCTTTGAAATAGTCTGTTATTCTTCTATGTTTTTTAAGAGCCACGGTATTTTTCCAATCTCGTAGCGGTAAGCACTGTTGGAGAGCTGTTCTTGTGACACCTCTTTCGGAAAATGGCTATCCGATTTGGGAGCATCCTTTGTATAACCATTCAGGTCAGCTTACGCTGCCGCAGCCGTATCAAGTTAGTTTTTTATTTATTAATTTCTTTTGTACAACTATTTTTCTCCATCTTTTCGTATTCTGTACAGTGATAGAGGTGGAGTTCTTAGAGGAACACCATCCTTGTAGCTTTTTTATGTATGATGTGTGCTTTTTGCCGCAGGCTGTCCTAGTTTGTTTGGTTTGAGTTTTTTTCTTTCGTTCTTTTCTAGTAGTTAACTTTTACATTTCGTATTAAGGACCCGGTTTGTTAAAAACGAAAGAATGATAAGTGCGAATTTTTCTGAATGGTCGTTTTCTAACGTTCCTGTTTTTAATGTTTGTTCTTAATGTTCGAAGACCTTATGATCCCTTGAATGGTCGCAGAAACAGTCCTGCACCCGGTTTGAAGATGAATATTTGCCTAGGTTTCGGTCCAATGAATTTGATCTTGATCCTTTGCTTGCGCAGCCATTCGCGGCTCACTCCTTCACTTGCAGTTGCCACCTCCTGTGTTGCCGAAACCAGCAGAACAAGCTCCGCCGAACATCGTGAGCCCACTACCAGCCACTCTACCAGAAATGGATCAGACGCATGACGCGCTTTTCTCAGCAGTAACGGGGAGTAACGACAATGGGATGGCGCCGATGTCACCGATTATCACTGAACCAGCTGAGCTCTCACCAGTGGCGCGAAGTTTCGGTACGGAAGGCACGAATAACTATCCGAATCAGGTGGATCTGCTCGACCAGCTGGATCTGGGAATGCTGGCTTACGCCTCAGCTATATACTCTCATTCTGACAATATCTGGGGGCCAGTGAAAGGACTCGGAACCTTCGGGACGATGTCGATGTCTGACTCGCTTCTGCCGCCACCATCAGGGTAAGTGTTTCTCGTCTATATTGCCACCTTTCCGTATTTTTTCGTATGCTTTCGTGTGACATACATATTTCAAGCGAAAAACAATTTCTGGTGGTAATTGGGTGGATGAAACGGTAGGTTCTCAATGGAGTATATACCATTTTCACTTTGAATTGGACACTTTTTAAATCACGTTGAACGTTTTTCAAACCACGTCGGACGTTTTTCGAACCAAATTGGACACTTTTCAAGCCAATTTGGTTTGAAAAACGTCCGATGTGGTTTGAAAAACGTCCAAATCAAAGTGAAAATGGTATATATCGAATGGTGAGGAAAGTTGAATCTTCAACAAAAATTCAAGCACGCGTAATGCGAAAAGGGAGTTTTTTAAATGGCGCAGTATTTTCCCGATACGTGAGTTTATGACATCCTCTCAGTGATTTCCAAATTTCAGCTCATCGCCGAGTTCTCCAACAAGCGCCGATGCTACCACACAAACGGATATCATGTCCGAGCAAGAAGTATTGAAAGATATTATGAATAATAAGGAGCTGTTCAGTAAGGTAAGTTACCAGCGATTGTTACCAAAAGTGTTTTTTATTCAATTAGTCATTGTTGGTTGGTTTGTTATGAGAACATTGGCTAGGGTAGGGCCCTTACAAACCCGACGACGTGCAATTTGAGCGACGAAATAGCCGTTGAGCATGAAATTGAGCGAAACACACGACGACGAGCATTCTCGTCCAACGCTAGCTTAGATAGCGCGCGGTTGGCCGCGTTGGACGAGAATGCTCGTCGTCGTGTCGTCGGGTCTGTAAGGGCCCTTAGAAGCGAAGTGTTCTACTTACCTACTTACTGGGCGAAGTGATTTTAGGTGGCGGAATGCCTTTCTCAGCCGAGTTATAAACGGTTGATGAATATCCAATGGCAAAGAATTTGAAATATCATTTTCTGAAGTGTTATCTGTGCCACAGTGGACGCTGTCTGTTGAGAGCAATTTACTACAATCCGTAGATCTATCATTTAAATATTTACATAGTAGTTGAGTATGAAAATAAAATCTTTATTCTTCTCAGTTGCTCTCGTTTTTAGGTTGTATATCAAGAGGTGGTTACTCAGAGAAAGGATAGAATGGTGACTTTTCTCCAGGAAGAGGAGTATAGAAAGGGTTGGAATGGCCTAATACAGTAGCATTTGAGCAACAGATTGCGGCCTAAAATTTATTGTGGGGTGTTTTTGGCACTTTGTTGATTGGTTTCCTCACGTAAGTAGATTCTTCGGTAGTGCTTGTGTTCTTTTGTAAGATCAGGAGAAGGCCGCTCTTTAACGCTTGAAGGTTTCCTCTATAAGGTTGGCTTCCATCGAGTATGAGGGTAAGGAGGGTTAGGGATTAACTGACGCAGGAAAATCACTGGTTTTTGGTTCACCTTCAAAGTTGAGTTCGTGGACTGGATAGAGAGGAAGACAGAAGAGAAGGAACAGGGAAATTTGATAAACGGGTATAATTATTGAAGTTTTTTGTTGTAAGAGCGTGTAGGTGGGTTGGTCCTGATGGATTCGTTCCGCACATATCGCCCACCTGTTCTGCCGTTCTCCCTACCTATTCACTTAGCCACCTTCGTTCCGGTTCACGTTTACCGCATGCATAAATGACTGAGATCAGTGCTATTCGTTCATAAACGAATTCTCCGCGAATCTTTGTGTCATCTCCACCTCGCCGACTTCCACGATCAAGGTCGCCGTATATGCACGTGCGTTGATACGGGTGAGTTTCGCTCTTTTTCGTTTCCGATTATGTTCCTTTTTACAATTTATAAGCTTCTGCAGATCTAGACAACCTTGAAGACTTCTCATCCATTCATAGGAGGCTAATTATGGCTTGTCTTGACCGTTAAATTTAAAGTCGTGACTTTCGTGCGATCCGCTCGAATGAAGGATGTCGATCCAAGGCAACGACAGACAACTTGTCGAGCACGATGTGCCAATTCAGAGGCGGTTTTCTCTGTCCGCCGGTTCTCCTGCGGCCCGATTTCGCTTTCTACACGATCGTCGCGCGTTCCCGAAGTCCCAAACGTCTCTCGACGATTGTGTTCACTTTCGTAGTCTGGCGATGCGCCGATCGTTTTACGGGCGTTTTATATCGATTGCAGCGATAATTATATGTGATTTCTGGTATTTTTCGTGTACACCTGGTACGAGTTATAGACGATTTGATGTGGATAAGAATAGGGCTGGTATGACAGCGCGACTATTATTTACTGTTCGGAATGATTTGGGAGGTTCCGGTTGGAAGCATTATCGTCTTTGAGTCGGAAAATGAGTCCCAGAATCCAAAAAAGGAATCCTATAGCAACGGGAAGAGTATCCTATTCAATTTGAGGACGCTGGAGGACGGAAAGTTGGTGAGGCTCATTTGAAAATTAATGCTTCATGACAGCATCAACTTGGTTTCTAAGAGGGGACGGTGTTTCCTGCTCTTCATTTAATTTTTGATTTTTCCGATTATGGAATCGTGCCGTACTCCTCTCCAGCATGGTGGTTCAATTTGCCTGTCTTCCATCCCCACCGCAACCTGGCTTTTTTCGTGATGCCAGCATGTCGCTTTATCCGACTATAATTGCTAGTTCCATTGAAAAGATACCTAATACGGCTGTAGTAGCTTCTGAAGAACCAGAGGATTATTCGATTCTGGCTAAGTTCTTCGAACACTGATCTGATATCTCCGTCCATCTCCGTTCCGTTTGTTCACTTTTCGTGTTCGTAGCCACAACTTCTTATTTCTCCTTTTATGTAACGTTCCGTAATCCTGTTCTAGCCCCCGATTCGGACATTCGGAGAGTTCGGATTGCATTTTTGGGTATTTTCATTCCAGTTGACAGTTTTATCGTTATTCTCGTTTTCATATGTATTTTTAAACGAATGTATCTTGTGAACCACTGAGCTAAGATTGAATTTTAGTTTCAAGACATTAAAAAACCATAGAATTTTTTGTGTGAATTTTTTCATGGTCGAACCATCAAATTAGGACATGAAGAATAGCCGTCTGATCTGCTAATGAAATTGCATTTATACGAGCGGCCGTTTTGCGAGTATGATTTCTCTAGCTTATTGTGTTAGGTACTTAACAGGTAGCAAAATAATTCCCGTTCAGAAAATCATCTGTTGTTGTATGCATCACTATCCCGCCACCGTACGCTGCGCGGGTTTGTGCCCCACTTTCTCTCGGTCCAACTAGAAGACGATTTTCTGAATAATAGCGCCACCTTTCGAGGAATGTTATTTTCTCTGTAATCAGACGGCTATCCTCCAAAGTTAGATATGCGTACCCGCCAAAAATTCACACAAAAAATTCTATGGTTTATTAATGACTTGAAACTTCATAGCCTATAAGAACAAGCTAATCTTCTTTTATCATAATATTCCAAGATAAAAAATCCATCCTTAAAATTTTAAAAAAATCTAGAATTTCCCCGATTCGGACATAACGTTGATAAAACTGTCAACTAAAGCGATCTGTCCCAAAAATGCAAGGCATATCGTAACTACCCAATTTGGCTTATTCTAACTGCCCCGGATGACTGTTGACGGAGTGGAGAGCTGTTTGGTCTGTTCAGATTATGGTTTCGTGGTTTGAAGGATGAATTACAGCATTCTCATCGATCATCCAGTACAGAGTGGCGCGGTCACCCCAGCGGGCTTTGGAGGCGAGCGCATGTGGGCAGAAGCTTGTTTTGGAGCGACTCGTTTCTATATAGGGTGCGATTGGTGACCACTGCTGTGCTCGTTTCAGTGTTTTGTCTACGTAATCGGCATTTTTCAACAAATTCACAGCATCACTTTGGTGTTGAATAGTGTTGGGAATCGCGACACTATTCAACTTAACGGACAACAATACTCGATTTTTTCCAGTCGTCGAAATTCGCTAAAACTTCGCCAATGGGGTTATTTGGGGTCCAAAGTGGGCGGTCTCGGACCACCCATACCGACTACTTGGACGGTCCAGTCAAGATCATCGATTCCGCTGAAACTTTGTCTATGGGGGTTCTCTGGTGTCCTGAACACGATGGTCAAGTCCGTTTTAAGAAAGACAGCCGAATACGGCTATGGGTCTGTACCTACCGACCCTACCTGGTGAGGCTCACCTATAACTACCGTATTCGGCCGCCGTTCGCAAAACGGACTTCACCATCGTGTTCTGGACACCAGAGAACCCCCATAGACAAAGTTTCAACGAAAACGGTGATCCTGACTGGACCACCCAAGTAGCGATTTGGGTGGTACGAGACCACCCACGTGAAAAACGGACAGCAGATTCGTGATCAGCGCCCTCAATTACCTTCCTGTGCAAAGTTTCAGCGAATTTCGATGACTGAAAAAAATCGAGTACTGGTGTCCGTTGAGTTGAATAGTGCTGGAATCGCAAATGGTTATCGATTGATCTGACATTTTACGCATTTGTCGTCAGGTATCGCGCGGCAAGAGTATGCTTTAGTCTAGGGTTGGACGTGTGACGGTATCCTCGGCATGGACTTGGTTTCCCAGTCGATTTCCTAATTATATGCAAATCTTTGGTATCGTATACTATAATTTCAATCGTTGATCGTTCTTCGTCATGGTCATTGCAGCGTCGAATAACGGTAACCTTTTACCACGACGAAATGAAACGAAATGGATGGAAGTGGTTTGGAACAAGGAATTTGCCTATTCGACTATTACAATACCATAAGACCACGGCGAAGGGATGGATTGTTGTATTGGAGAACTGCAGGAGAGTTATGAAAAAGTGGCCATTAAGAAGGAATGCTCGTAATCGTGTCCGTCTCGAATTTCCGCCATCTTTCTCCGTTTTGTCGGTTCTGCTCGTTCGTGGTCGTCATGATATTGATAGCATCGATAGCGCAGAATCGTCCGAACAACTCGAAAATTGGACGCGTCATGGGGAAAAATGACCCAACACGACTCGCTGTCAACATCTGGATAGAGGGCAATTTGAAAACCGGATCTCGTTGGCGCAGTGGAACGGAAACCGTGGATAAGTTCCAAAAACCTTCGATCGACACAGTCGTATCAACTCGTCGGAATCGATCTGACCGCCTGTAGAATTCAACATTGTAGAATGTTTTCATTCGCTCACCGTATCAAACGTATTCGTTGGAATACAAAGAAGGGCCCTGATGTTGTGTTGTAGAAACTTGTAGAAAATCCGCTCTCTAGGAAACCCAAAGTAAAAACTATAGGGATAGTCCACCATCACGTTCCTTTTCTCCTACAGTTACCGCGTTCGACTCAACCAGGGCCCAGATTCATGAACGGACAAGCGGTCTCCGAAACCGGGGAGCAGCCAGACCCGGACGGCAGAGTCGATGAGAGATTACGTTTAACATAGGAAGTTTAGGAGGGTTCAGGGGTGGGCGTCGATACGGCTATATCTCGGGGTTTATCGGGGGTTTACCAATGATGAATCTGGGCCCAGACCGTTTACTTTTCATGTTTTCCGTTACCCAATCTATTAACGTGTCCCGTTTCCATTCTCCTGTCTTTCATCCGTGTCAGCATTGCTGATAAATATCCACGAACGCTCGTAAGTTTCCATTTCTCTTCTATTCGTCTGTTTCCTTGTCATCTCAGCCATACCTAGGTTTTTATTTATTCTATTTTATATTTTCCTCTCTCACGTGCTCGGCTGCAGATCAGAAAAAGGGCGATGACCGTCCCGAGACATCCGTTCTGCATATCAAATTAGGTCATCACAGATTAATCAGAAGAAAAACAACTGATTCGGACAGCGCGTGAGTCGCCTCGTGAAAATGTTGAGCGGAGAGTTGGTAGATCTACTCCTGTCTGCTGAAAGCACTCAATTTTTAATTTGCTTTTTCTGTCTGAGATATTCGACTGAGGTCAAGAGCAGAACATTCCTGCTAAAGGGAGGCGTATGACCTCGCTGGGATCGTTCCAGCAGATTTCTGTGGGAGTCGTAGGATCAGACCAGGATTTCTTTACAGAAGAAGACAGAGACCGTATCCTACCAGTAGTATTGAAAATCGACCCAAAATCGGCTGGCTGTGCGCTAAGCCAGCCAGCATGTTCAGACACATTTTCTATCTCCTCACCTTTTCAGCCTGTGGTTGGGTAGTGCCATCATATGAACTGAAGGGTAAAAAGAACCATGGATGGCGTTGCTCCCCAGGCAATTTTCCCGAGCACTTACCATCGATCAGACATCGTTTAGGTGAAAATACGTCCGCCGATTCTCGCTCGTTTCAGGTCCATGCGACGACTAACGATCGTCATTTTGTGCTACGTGATAGCGCACACGATCTTCTACGTGATCTCGCTCACGCAGGTCTCCTACTCCAGAAGAGAACTCTCGAAATCTGTAAGCCATCCTCCTACTTGAGTATGATTTCTGTATTTGTGAAAATTTTGCGTTATTTTTGAGGATCTATCCGATGGGCCACTGGTTCTGAAAGATGGCGTTGCCATTGGGAAATCGAAGATCGTCAAAAAATCGCGGCAAAAGATCGCGAAGCAATCGAAACGCGTCGGAGGTGGGTTGTGGTGTCATTTCCAAGTTGTCTATGTATTAGCGCTATGATGTGATTTTGTGATTCTTTCGTTGTTTTGTGATTCTTTCGTTGTTTTGTGAAATGCATTCTGTCGGCTAATCAGCAATGCAGTTGGGTAGGTTTTCCGCTGAACGCCTTTTTTAAGCATGGCCTCCTTATTTTTTTCTGCGGCAACGTCCACGATAACGGTGGGTTCCATCTACAGTACCGGACGCGCCGCAACGATAAAACGGCGGTAGCGGCGCTTCCGAGCGCCGAAATCCGCCGTTTTTCAATAACTTCTTTAAAATTGATTTATTTGCAAAAATAAGTACATATTCGACCTTAGCACCTTGAGCTCTATCCCTCCATAGGTGTTTTTCCCAAATCCGTGAAACTTGTTTTTAGTCGATTTTTTTGACCCCTCGAATTTCGGATCTCGTTGCAGCTTCCGTCCCTCGCTTGGTGACTCACCACCGACTTGGCTCCGCCCCCTACTCACCAACTATAAAAGCGTCTTTTCTTCATTTCTTTCTTTCGTCTTTTCGTCGCGCCTTTTCGTCTTTTCTTTGCGCCCCAAGCTAGGAGTAGGGGCCCCACGGGGTGGCTCGAAGGAGCTACCACGCGTGGCCCCCGTTGGGCATGGATGCAAATGGTTTGTAGTTTACTCCTCCCGGGTCACAACGGCGCATTTCGGCGCTCTGGAGGGCCGAAACTGCCGCTTTATCCTTGCGGCGCGTCCGGTACTGTAATCCCTATTTAATCGCCGCATCGTCCGTCGTCGTTGAAAATTCCCAACTTCACCGCCTACATTGCGTTCCCTAAGGGCCCTTACAGATCCGACGGCACGACGACGAGCATTCTCGTCCAACGCGGTATCGATTAGAGCAATGCCGCCGACCGCGCGTTGCAACGCGTTATCGATTAGAGCAATGCGGCCGCCGCAAACGTCGCGTTGGACGAGAATGCTCGTCGTCGTGTGTTTCGCTAAATTTCACAAACAACGGCTAATTCGTCGCTCAAATTGCACATCGTCGGGTCTGTAAAGGCCCTAAGTTTCTTCATTTCTGTGCCGATATCGCAGGTTTCATGGCTCTCCCATTTCAGCACTCAAAAGCCGCACGGCTTCCGCCAAGGGTGTACATTCTGGTAAAGTGCATACATCTGCGTCAGCAAAGCAAAACCGTCCGTTCTTGGATGAGAAATCCTTGAAAGTGAGACTTTTCCAGAGTTCCTTTTCTCTTTTCTATCTTTTCTTTACCTACTATTTTTGTGACGCTTTTAGAACGTCATCGACGAGGCGAAAATCCTCCACAAATCGAGGCAGCTCATCTACTTCACCATCGTCAACGGGGCGTTCGAACGGTTAACGCTCAATTGGCTGTGCAATGTGGGAACTTTCAAGGTGCATTTTGCCTGCTTTTCGACAAGTTTCTATTTTCTTATAATTTAAAGTCGCTCCTCAACCAGTTTCAAGCTCTTATCTCCTTTTGCTACGTAGTTTACCCGGCAACCTCTCTCCTAGTACTTTGGAATCTGCTCCAGATCTCTTATTGATTACTGATTGATAGCTACATTTTCTTCTGAAACTTTGAAAGTAGTGGATGGAGAATAGATTGGCGTTTACTTTAGAAGGTTGTGAAAGTCCCAAGTACACGTTCAAAAGAGGACAGTGCTGATCTCAAAACTTTACTATTTTTGTGAGAAAAATGTTATTAAATTCTTTTGGACTGGGTCGCGGCGTTACTAGCCTTTTGACGATTTGGCGGTGCCGCTTGTCTTCGTCCTGGTGCCTTTCTTCGCTCTTCTTGTTTGCATCGAATACGAGACGACTCCACTGCCAAGGTGCAGAAAGAGAACGAAGATCAGCACGGCGAGTATCGCCGCTTCAGTAATATTGAACACTGCTAAAATAGAAGAAGAGATTTTCATGCACCACACCCCCTCAGCCGCTGCCCAACTCATTTCGATCAATTTCCTGACGATTTCAGCGATCTACCACTGCTTTAGGCCTTTGTTATACCGACGCTCACCCCCGGCGTCTGCCAGCGCAACTCGTCCCATTCAGTATCAGACACCGTGGGGCCAGACACGTTTGTGCGAGTTATCACCTCAGACGCTGGCGTGATGACGCTCACGGGCTGTTATGCAGACGCTCACGCGTGTCGTCGCTAGTCGCTGTGCATTGCGCTGCGATTGACCCTTTCGCTGGGGGTCGGTCGAGGGCTGCCCTGTATGCTTCGGGCGCGTGCGTGCGTGCGTCGCGTGCTCAGCGGTTGGGCGCTCACCGCTCGCAAGCAGCTGACGCTCAAAATAAGCGTCGATATAACAAAGGCCTTAATGAAGCACTCTGAAAAGCCACTCGGGCAGAGACTCACTCGATTCCTCTTTATCTTTACTCAGTCTTTTACGCCACTGTCGCGCAAATCCCTCTACGAAATATATGATATAATCAGTGTCAGTGCGATTCTTGAACGCTACCAATGCCAAGCGCGCCTAAAAGAAACATTTGAATATAATGGACAGAAGAGCGTTTCATGTCGTGGGTGAAGAAGTGGCAAGACGGTTTGGAGGAGATTTTGCGATAAATATGCTCTGTCGAGACGTCGCTCTTGCTCATATCGATTCCTCGTTATTCGCCAATACATTTATACATTTCTGTCGAAAGCTGCTGCTTTTGCTGACAATTTTATGCGCAAAAGCTACAATGCAATATTTACTGGCCGTTTTTAGCCGAATGATAGCCGTGCAGATTTGGCATATTTTACAACAGAACAGATAAGATGATGCTTACCGTCACTCCCGAAAAACCGTTACAGAAATCATAATTGCAACTAATCACCATTTCCGCCATGCCGTAGATTCCTTGTGAAACCACTTTTACCTGGTTTTTCTTCTCCTTAATGAAAATGGCATTCCGGAAAGATTTCATGGTTTCAACAGATTTATTGTGCAGTAGTAAGAAGAGCTACTGACACTCGAACGGTCGATCGATATATCGACTGCAGTGGCGCGAGACTGTGGGTCTTAATATGCCCAAATGAACGAGTTCACAAATGCAGAGTTTTACGGTGGTTCAGTGGTAGAATGCTCGCCTGCCACGCGGGCGGCCCGGGTTCGATTCCCGGCCGATGCACCAAAAATGTGGCGCGAGACTGTGGGTCTTAATATGCCCAAATGAACGAGTTCACAAATGCAGAGTTTTATGGTGGTTCAGTGGATTCTGAACCAGACCAAACAAGAGCAGAGCACAATGAGATATATATCACCGTTTATTGGTGGTGCAAGAAGATTGTAGTTAATACAAAAGGTGGGGCTCACCCTGACCCCATGAGGGGGCGTGGTGAGGGGGACGTGGGGTCGTCGTATCGACGACAGCCCGTTACCGTACCGTCCCAGGGACGCATTTCATCAGTTCAGCTCGCCGTCTTTTGTTACATGCTATTTGTTCATCGTTTTAATTTTGAATCTTTTTTGTTTCATTTCAAATCTTTATTTCAGTTTATGCATTTTTGTTTTTAGTGTGTATTTAGATATCGACTGCAGCGGTGGGCCTCGCAAATCCTACTTCCTATCCTATCCTACTATACAATAAGCGAAGCCCAAGCGATGTTTGTCAGCTGGTGGCTCATATGGGTCCTGCCGCGATTGCCCGTTACCGTACCGTCCTGGGACGCATTTCATCAGTTTAACTCGTCGTCTTTTGCTACATGCTATTTGTTCATCGTTTTATTCTAAATCTTTTTTGTTTCATTTCAAATCTTTATTTCAGTTTATGCATTTTTGTTTTTAGTGTGTATTTAGCAGCCGTTTGTCGGCCGGTAGGCCGCTGAATGGCTGGTAATTGTATAAGCCAAGTACTCACTTAACGTGCCGCGACGAATCTAAAGGGGAGGCTGTTGCATTGCTCATTCCATGCTGGACTGGTCGGCGCCGATCACTTTACCTTCACCGTTACCTTCGAGTTAATCGTTGAAGAAATTATTGTCATTGCTAAACGCACCTGTTTACCTAGTGTTGGGGGTGGAGGTTGCAGGGTGGTAGTCCGCATCATTACGTCGATTCTAACTTGTCTTTGTCATATCTTCCATTGATGTAAACTACACAATTGTTCCCACCACTACAATGAAGCGGTGATGGATATGACAATGATAACGTGTGAAGAGGCATAGAATCGATGCAATATGTCGACCAGCACGCTGCACCCTTCCCCCCCCCCCTAACCACATACAGTACCGGACGCGCCGCGACGATAAAACGGCGGTAGCGGCGCCTCAGAGCGCCGAAACCCGACGTTTTTGAATAACTTCTTTAAAATTGGTTTGTTTGCAAAAATAAGTATATATTCGAGCTCAGCAGCTTGAGCTCTATTCCTCCATATGCACTTTTCCCAAATTCATGAAACTTGTTTTTAGTCGATTTTTCGACCCCCCCCCCCGATTTTCGTATCTCGCTGCCGCTTCTGGCCCTCGCTTGGTGACTCACCACCGATTTGGCTCTGCCCCCTCCTCGCCGCATATAAATATGCGGCGCTCGAAGGAGCTACCACGCGGGGCCCCCCGTTGGGCATGCGATGCCACTGAACCGTGGTTGACTCCTCTCGGGTCACCACGCGTGGACACCTGAACGGCGCATTTCGGCGCTCCGGAGCGCCTTTACCGCCGCTTTATCGTTGCGGCGCGTCCGGTACTGTAGCACCCATCTTCCTTCTTATCGGCTTTTATGTTTTAGTCACTATTATCGTATTTAAACATTTCCATTTTCCCGATTCATCTGCAATTCAGCTAAGATGACCGGCGCCGTAGTCACAATACCGGCACTAGTTTGTTTCAGTTTTCTGCGTATATAAAATTACCGAATGCTCTCATCTAAAACAGTGTTGGAGGAGATTACTCACCAGGTAATTTTCACCTCCTGCTAAATTCCAGCCGGCCAAGCGCTCAGTGTAACAACTTATTGACTGCGTCCATCCGAAACTGAAATTCGGTCTTTGGGGTGATCATGACCGTAATGTTTTGCATTTCCAGACCCCCGTCTTCCATCAAAATCGCGGCAGCTGTGCTTTTGTTGAAAGTCAAAACCTCCAAACGTTGTCTTCTAGAGAAGTATGTAGATGTTCTTAGGTCGGCACACCTCTGTGGTGGAACTGGCTCACCTTTCGATCACCTAGACGGCTACCTGTGAGATGTAACACTCACCACAATCCGAGAAGCACTACAAGCCGACAAAGCATTCGCAGTAAAAATGAAACATACTCACCGATTTGTCGGTGTTTGCTGATTAGGACATGCGGATAACCGCTTATTTCATATCTTTTTTTTGCTAGCAATTTCTGATAATTCTGCAGTTGACTCGGTTGGGTAGTTTCGGTGTCGCCCAAGGTATTAAATCTTGAGTACAAGCAGGACGTATTATTCGTGTTCGAAGAGGCAAATGCTAGAATGATCCAAGGGGAAATTGTAAAGAAGCAGAAGACTCAAATAAATGAAGAGCGAGCAGCCTAATTAATACGACATGTCATGCCATCTGACCCATTGATCCGCTTCTTTCCTCTTTTAGTTTCATTCACCTTTATCTCCGGATTTTCCTTCAAACCGTTCTCCATGTGCTACTTTTCCAACTTTCTTACCCAATCTCGGGCGGCATATTATTGTCTCTTCGCGCTGTTCTTAATGTCTTCATTCATTTAAAAAAAAACTTTTCACAATTTTTTTGCATTTTTATGATTAGGAATGTTCTCCCCGAAGCAGTAATCGAATCTTCTATTCAGGGAACTTACGATATTGTGTTGATCGTCTCCACCTCCAAGAAACTGTGCGAAAGTGTACATCGGGAATACCAGCAGGTGCGTGTTTGACGACAAATTTCACTGATATTGTTTTTATGTACGATGTTTTCAAGAAAAGTCGCTTGTACGGGAGTTGTGCGGATTGCAGTTCTTCTGTTAGGTTAATTCTTTCGCATGAGATTTCAACGTTCGAAACCTCTTTATTGTGGTCGTTACGGCAGATGTCGCATTAATACTTTACTTTTTGCTGTGGACGCGCAGTGGGACACGCGCTCGCGACCGCGCGCATGCGGCATGAGATGCTATCTATTTGTCGATTGCTCATTCTTACTTGTACTTATTATGTGAATGGGCGTAGAAAAAACATATTCAACGTCGTAATAGTGTTGTGCGAAGTTTAGAAACAATACTGGATTCGTAATCAGCCCCAAAACATGATCCGTATTCGAGTTATTGGATGTATTATTCAGACAGGCTTTACTTTTTGGGATTTGATGTTTCCAAAACTTCGATAATCCAAATTAACTGAAGGAAGGGGGAATACATATGCAATTGAAGATACTGCTCTAGAGAATGTGTGGAAAAAAGGTATCCATGGCATATCATTCTTGCCGCGCTCACCTTCGTTGAATATTGCTAACATTATTTAAATTATTTCAGAAGATAGACAACCTTTTTCTTGCTTATTCATGTTGAATATCGTACTACCTCGGGAGGTTGCAAAACGAAAAAGGTTTAGTAAGAAAGGTTTGCAATGATTAGAAATATGAATTTGAATGTTGTGAGTCAGTGCCTCATATTGTCGTCAAAGTGTTAAGGTAGTGTTCGATCATTTTTGTGACTTCTGATTTTTCCAGAAGGTGCGATGCTTATTTGCCGACGTCCCCGGTTACGAAGAGGATCTAGACTGGGGAGAGCAGAAGTACATCGACTTTCTCGTGATCAGAGCGCAATTGATGAAAGCGTTAACGATGGTACTTCCACCTTTGTTGGCTTTTTAAGTGAGAAGAGGTAGATAAATCGTTCTTATTTCAGAGTTCGGTGCGATTTGTGCTGATCGAAACCGACTCTACCTGGTTTAGAGATCCTTTTGAACTATTCGTCAACGCTACGATTGTTGACGATGCGGATATCGTCGTTCCGATCAAGGGCCTAACTCACAAAGTTAGTTTCATTGAATTCGAAGTTTTGAATTACCGTGGAGAATTACATTTAGGGTGACTCATTGGCGTTCAGCCCGATGTTGGTCGAGCCGACCAATGCGTCCGTGGTTTTGTTCGAAGAGATGACGAAACGCATTCAGGAGAAGGACGATCTGTACGATCAAGTGAGTTCTAAATTTTGGTCTAGTCGCGTCGCTGCGCGATCACAGCATAATTGGGCCTCCTATGTGCCGGGGAGAACAGTTGACCCGCTGATGCTGCTGTCCTCACACAAAGGAGAGAAATTCTATTCTTATGGCTCTGCATTTCAGGACGTGATGAACGAATTGTGCAGGTTGCAGTACCATGGTGTCGTATGTCGCAGTTTCGAGTACAACGAAATCGCCGACGGGAAATGGTAAGCAACTTTCCAAAAACTCATTGTCAGTAGGTGGTAAAAACAGCAAATGTGTGCTGTTTGTAGCGGTCTTAAAGTAGTAATAAACCATTGCGTTTCTCGTTATCAAGGTTTCATCTTGATGACTCTACGAAGAACGAAATGCAGCCGTACATCGTCAACAACAACTTTTACGTTGGACTCAAGAACAAGGAAGCTCGTCAGGTTCGCGCTAGACCGTATTTACTCTACAGTGTGTTATGTAACCCAGCCATTCAGCGGCCTGCCGGTCGACAAACGGCTGCTAAATACACACTAAAAACAAAAATACATGAACTGAAATAATGATTTGAAGTAAAACAAAAAGATTCAAAATAAAACGATGAACAAATAACATGTAGCAAAAAGACGGTGAGCTGAACTGATGAAATGCGTCCCTGGGAGTACGGTAACGGGCAATCGCGGCGGGACCCATATGAGCCACCCGCTGACAAACATCGCTTGGGTTTCGCTTATTATATAGTAGGAAGGATGTTGGAAAACGCCTAATCATATGATCCGTTTTTTTTTCTTGTTAGTGGACAAGATCTGTGATATTTTTGTAATTTGCGACTAGCGGTAAGGTTGAAGGGGAGCAAGAATTGGCGGGATCTTAGTCTGGCAGTGAGAAAGGTCTTATAATACCGCCTTGAAATCCCAGGTGAACTTTTTGGGAACTAATTAATAAAGTGGCAAATATTTTCGATAGTGGCAAAATTAATGCAGCGCTGCCTCTAGCTTGATCTATTCTTGAAAAAACAGGATGTTGTTATATTTGTTTACTATGTCTATTAGGAATACCTTCACTGCCTAATATTAGGACATGAAGTAGCAGTAAATGCCTAAGAGGAAGGTGCAACTTTGTACCGAAGAAAAAAGTGAAATGCGGAGGTAGTTATCTTAAACTGCAATAGGGATACTAAAATTTCTAGGCGATCAACGGCTTGTGGTTCCTCACAAAAGCAGGACGCTGCTCGGACGATAGAGTCGACAAGGCGCTGAAACGGCACATGAGCACGTCATAGTTCTGGTCCAGAACTCGATCGCGTCGCGGTGCGATTAACTGGCTTGCCAAGTCCTCGTGATACAGTGCTCTTGAGGTGTAAGGGAGGCCGAATCGGGGCGATCATACTATCGCTATCCCTGAGCGCATATCCTCTGCACAGATCCTAATAATATGAATCCATCCAGCGGGTTTTCTCCATTAATCGGGTACACCGCAGTGCAGTGCTCACTGAATTTGTTTGATGTGATTGATCTACGCCGACGGTTTCAACGATTGTTCTTTGGTTGTATCAAATATAAATAATTTATCTTATGTGATTTTCCTGTGATTGATTGGGATTTTTCACAACAACAGAGCCGATAGATAAGGGCAGTTTGCTAGTTTGTACATTGCTACCCAGCAGTGTTATACCAAACGTAAGTTTCAAACGTATTGACTGGATTATTCTGTGTTGCGGTTACCCTAGAAGATCATAGGTAAATAACGAGCAGTGTTTTTTTCAATACATAGGGAGGGTGGAATTTCTGCAGAATTACCATTTGACCTACGGGTGTGCTCAACTATGCGTATCTTGTTCTGAAATTCGGATTATTCTATCAAACAGCCATTCGGCGGCCTGCCGGGAAAAAGGGCTGCTAAATACCAAAAATACATGAACTGAAACAAAGATTTGAAATAAAACGATGAACAAATAGCATGTAGTAAAAGACGGCGAGCTGAACTGATGAAATGCGTCCCTGGGAGTACGGTAATGGGCAATCGCGGCGGGACCCATATGAGCCACCCATGACGAACATCGTTGAGGGCTCGTTTAGTGTGCACGCGACGCGCGGCGCGATAGGTGGCCGACGCGACGCTTCCAACGCGCCTCCGTCATTTTGCGGACGTTGCCGCAGCCACACGGCACACACCGCAGCTTACGTGCGGTGCTGCTGTGCGGCTGGGAATAGCCGGAATGAGGTCCCATGACCTTCTATCACCTCATCCCCTGACAAAGGAAGTCCCTCAATAAGGGTTTCACGGAAAGAGCAATTTGAACCCGTCATATAGCTTCGGTGCATGAAAACAAATTCTGCCCTAGATTTGGCGGGGTATAAATCTGACACCTTCAGAGAAGATAAATAATACGTGCCCTTAAGCCAAATGTGGTTCCCGGACCCTGGCCCTCAAGCTTTTTTGCAGGTTTATCTAGGGTCCAATCGATAATTTCTACGTTTAAAAAGCAGAAGACGATCTCATAATTGATTCTTCTAATTTCCGAGATCTGGAAATCTCTCCTCTCATCGAACCCTATAATGCATCAACGTCATTTAATTTTTTTTTGTCTGCCTTTGGATTAATGAGTTCATTACCTAAGTGGCAGAAAAGTATCTTGTTGAACCTAATTTGGATCGATTGATATCGTCAGAAATGCAGAATATTGGCAGAAGTAATTCTTGGACATAAACTTGAGAAGGTATCATTTTCGTGTGTATCGCTCTCTAGCATCCTCCATTTTCGTGTGTATCGCTCTGTGTATTCAGTGGTTTGCAACGTTGTTGAGCTTTTTCGACTTTAGCGGGGGTTGGAAAACGGTCATGGTCTCCAATTTCGTCCATACCTCGTAAGGGAGTCACCTGAAACATAAGCCTATTCTGGTAGGGTATGGTGAACAGCATTTACCGTAGCCCATGTTCAACCGTTTTACAATGGCATTGGTATGTGGTCAGCATCTCTATTAACCTCTTCTATAGCAAATCTGGGAAAAATGAGTTCCTGGGGTTTGATTAGCGGCGGTTTTCGTGAAATATTTAGGTCGGGTTTGTATGTGTTCTGGAAACAGCTACTTCTGCTTCTATTTGCAGAGCGGTCCGCATTCAAAAACCGAGATAAAGCAGATCATTAGAGACTATGCCACTGATGCTCATAATTTGAGTGCTTTGTGGTTGAGCAATTTTTGAAAACGATCGCTTTTAGGTGGATTTTAATGATTTCTAACAATTGCTCCTTGGTCGCGAGCGTTGGTATGTTGTTCTAGCACAACTTGATCAAAGGGCACAGATTTGAAATCCACTTCGAGCCATGCATCTGTAGTGCGCAAAACTTTTTCCTGCGTTGCTTGTAATTTTGAATAACATTGAGAATACTTGGCAAGCGAGACCGGCGTATGGCGTTAGCAATGGCGCATAGAATATTTTACTTCGCGCTCAAATTGGAAATTTGAATAGCTGCATGGCTGGGCGAAAGCATCGATATTATCTAGACATACGAACTCCTCCCGACGTTCCGCATGTTGCGGTGTGTGATTGCACAACGAGAGAGTGTGGGAAAGGGAGGAGGGTGCTAGAGAGCGCGAAATAGTGAGGGAAATGGGGGAGGGTGCTAGAGAGCACGAGATAGTATGGTTAAAATGGAGGACAAAAAGAAAGAAAACGCGAGAAGGGGCGAGATAGTGTGGGAGACAGAGGAGGGTGCTAGAGAGCGCGAGATAGTGTGGGAGAGGGAGGAGGGTGCTAGAGAGCGCGAAATAGTGTGGGAGAGGGAGGAGGGTGCTAGAGAGCGCGAGATAGTACGGTTAAAATGGAGGACAAAAAGAAAGAAAATGCGAGAAGGGGCGAGATAGTGTGGGAGAGGGAGGAGGGTGCTAGAGAGCGCGAAATAGTGTGGGAGAGGGAGGAGGGTGCTAGAGAGCGCGAAATAGTGTGGGAAGTGGAGGAGGGCGCTAGAGAGCGCGAGATAGTATGGTTAAAATGGAGGACAAAAAGAGAGAAAGCGCGAGAAGGGGCGAGATAGTGTGGGAGAGGGAGGAGAGCGCTAGAGAGCGCGAGATAGTGTGGGAAAGGGAGGAGGGTGCTAGAGAGCGCGAAATAGTGAGGGAAATGGGGGAGGGTGCTAGAGAGCGCGAAATAGTGTGGGAGATGGAGGACAAAAAGAAAGAAAACGCGAGAAGGGGCGAGATAGTGTGGAAGAGGGAGGAGAGCGCTAGAGAGCGCGAGATAGTGTGGGAGAGGGAGGAGGGTGCTAGAGAGCGCGAAATGGTGTGGGAAGTGGAAGAGGGTGCTAGAGAGCGCGAGATAGTATGGTTAAAATGGAGGACAAAAAGAGACAAAACGCGAGAAGGGGCGAGATAGTGTGGGAGAGGGAGGAGGGTGCTAGAGAGCGCGAAATGGTGTGGGAAGTGGAAGAGGGTGCTAGAGAGCGCGAGATAGTATGGTTAAAATGGAGGACAAAAAGAGACAAAACGCGAGAAGGGGCGAGATAGTGTGGGAGAGGGAGGAGGGTGCTAGAGAGCGCGAAATAGTGTGGGAGAGGGAGGAGGGTGCTAGAGAGCGCGAAATAGTGTGGGAAGTGGAGGAGGGTGCTAGAGAGCGCGAGATAGTACGGTTAAAATGGAGGACAAAAAGAAAGAAAATGCGAGAAGGGGCGAGATAGTGTGGAAGAGGGAGGAGAGCGCTAGAGAGCGCGAGATAGTGTGGGAGAGGGAGGAGGGTGCTAGAGAGCGCGAAATAGTGTGGGAAGTGGAGGAGGGTGCTAGAGAGCGCGAGATAGTACGGTTAAAATGGAGGACAAAAAGAAAGAAAATGCGAGAAGGGGCGAGATAGTGTGGGAGAGGGAGGAGGGTGCTAGAGAGCGCGAAATAGTGTGGGAGAGGGAGGAGGGTGCTAGAGAGCGCGAAATAGTGTGGGAAGTGGAGGAGGGCGCTAGAGAGCGCGAGATAGTATGGTTAAAATGGAGGACAAAAAGAAAGAAAACGCGAGAAGGGACGAGATAGTGTGGGAGAGGGAGGAGAGCGCTGGAGAGCGCGAGATAGTGTGGGAGAGGAAGGAGGGTGCTAGAGAGCGCGAAATAGTGTGGGAAGTGGAACAGGGTGCTAGAGAGCGCGAGATAGTACGGTTAAAATGGAGGACAAAAAGAAAGAAAATGCGAGAAGGGGCGAGATAGTGTGGGAGAGGGAGGAGGGTGCTAGAGAGCGCGAAATAGTGTGGGAGAGGGAGGAGGGTGCTAGAGAGCGCGAAATAGTGTGGGAAGTGGAGGAGGGCGCTAGAGAGCGCGAGATAGTATGGTTAAAATGGAGGACAAAAGGAGAGAAAGCGCGAGAAGGGGCGAGATAGTGTGGGAAAGGGAGGAGAGCGCTAGAGAGCGCGAGATAGTGTGGGAAAGGGAGGAGGGTGCTAGAGAGCGCGAAATAGTGAGGGAAATGGGGGAGGGTGCTAGAGAGCGCGAAATAGTGTGGGAAATGGAGGACAAAAAGAAAGAAAACGCGAGAAGGGGCGAGATAGTGTGGAAGAGGGAGGAGAGCGCTAGAGAGCGCGAGATAGTGTGGGAGAGGGAGGAGGGTGCTAGAGAGCGCGAAATGGTGTGGGAAGTGGAAGAGGGTGCTAGAGAGCGCGAGATAGTATGGTTAAAATGGAGGACAAAAAGAGACAAAACGCGAGAAGGGGCGAGATAGTGTGGGAGAGGGAGGAGGGTGCTAGAGAGCGCGAAATAGTGTGGGAAGTGGAACAGGGTGCTAGAGAGCGCGAGATAGTACGGTTAAAATGGAGGACAAAAAGAAAGAAAATGCGAGAAGGGGCGAGATAGTGTGGAAGAGGGAGGAGAGCGCTAGAGAGCGCGAGATAGTGTGGGAGAGGGAGGAGGGTGCTAGAGAGCGCGAAATAGTGTGGGAAGTGGAGGAGGGTGCTAGAGAGCGCGAGATAGTACGGTTAAAATGGAGGACAAAAAGAAAGAAAATGCGAGAAGGGGCGAGATAGTGTGGGAGAGGGAGGAGGGTGCTAGAGAGCGCGAAATAGTGTGGGAGAGGGAGGAGGGTGCTAGAGAGCGCGAAATAGTGTGGGAAGTGGAGGAGGGTGCTAGAGAGCGCGAAATAGTGTGGGAAGTGGAAGAGGGTGCTAGAGAGCGCGAGATAGTATGGTTAAAATGGAGGACAAAAAGAGACAAAACGCGAGAAGGGGCGAGATAGTGTGGAAGAGGGAGGAGAGCGCTAGAGAGCGCGAGATAGTGTGGGAGAGGGAGGAGGGTGCTAGAGAGCGCGAAATAGTGTGGGAAGTGGAAGAGGGTGCTAGAGAGCGCGAAATAGTGTGGGAAATGGAGGACAAAAAGAAAGAAAACGCGAGAAGGGGCGAGATAGTGTGGAAGAGGGAGGAGAGCGCTAGAGAGCGCGAGATAGTGTGGGAGAGGGAGGAGGGTGCTAGAGAGCGCGAAATAGTATGGTTAAAATGGAGGACAAAAAGAAAGAAAACGCGAGAAGGGGCGAGATAGTGTGGAAGAGGGTGGAGAGCGCTAGAGAGCGCGAGATAGTGTGGGAGAGGGAGGAGGGTGCTAGAGAGCGCGAAATAGTGTGGGAAATGGAGGAGGGTGCTAGAGAGCGCGAGATAGTATGGTTAAAATGGAGGACAAAAAGAAAGAAAACGCGAGAAGGGGCGAGATAGTGTGGGAGAGGGAGGAGAGCGCTAGAGAGCGCGAGATAGTGTGGGAGAGGGAGGAGGGTGCTAGAGAGCGCGAAATAGTGTGGGAAGTGGAAGAGGGTGCTAGAGAGCGCGAGATAGTATGGTTAAAATGGAGGACAAAAAGAGACAAAACGCGAGAAGGGGCGAGATAGTGTGGGAGAGGGAGGAGGGTGCTAGAGAGCGCGAAATAGTGTGGGAGAGGGAGGAGGGTGCTAGAGAGCGCGAAATAGTATGGTTAAAATGGAGGACAAAAAGAAAGAAAACGCGAGAAGGGGCGAGATAGTGTGGAAGAGGGAGGAGAGCGCTAGAGAGCGCGAGATAGTGTGGGAGAGGGAGGAGGGTGCTAGAGAGCGCGAAATAGTGTGGGAAGTGGAGGAGGGTGCTAGAGAGCGCGAGATAGTATGGTTAAAATGGAGGACAAAAAGAGACAAAACGCGAGAAGGGGCGAGATAGTGTGGGAGGGAGGAGAGCGCTAGAGAGCGCGAGATAGTGTGGGAGAGGGAGGAGGGTGCTAGAGAGCGCGTAATAGTGTGGGAGAGGGAGGAGGGTGCTAGAGAGCGCGAAATAGTGTGGGAGAGGGAGGAGGGTGCTAGAGAGCGCGAAATAGTGTGGGAGAGGGAGGAGGGTGCTAGAGAGCGCGAAATAGTGTGGGAAGTGGAGGAGGGCGCTAGAGAGCGCGAGATAGTATGGTTAAAATGGAGGACAAAAAGAGAGAAAACGCGAGAAGGGGCGAGATAGTGTGGGAGAGGGAGGAGAGCGCTAGAGAGCGCGAGATAGTGTGGGAGAGGGAGGAGGGTGCTAGAGAGCGCGAAATAGTGTGGGAAGTGGAAGAGGGTGCTAGAGAGCGCGAGATAGTATGGTTAAAATGGAGGACAAAAAGAGACAAAACGCGAGAAGGGGCGAGATAGTGTGGGAGAGGGAGGAGGGTGCTAGAGAGCGCGAAATAGTGTGGGAGAGGGAGGAGGGTGCTAGAGAGCGCGAAATAGTATGGTTAAAATGGAGGACAAAAAGAAAGAAAACGCGAGAAGGGGCGAGATAGTGTGGAAGAGGGAGGAGAGCGCTAGAGAGCGCGAGATAGTGTGGGAGAGGGAGGAGGGTGCTAGAGAGCGCGAAATAGTGTGGGAAGTGGAGGAGGGTGCTAGAGAGCGCGAGATAGTATGGTTAAAATGGAGGACAAAAAGAGACAAAACGCGAGAAGGGGCGAGATATTGTGGGAGAGGGAGGAGGGTGCTAGAGAGCGCGAAATAGTGTGGGAAGTGGAACAGGGTGCTAGAGAGCGCGAGATAGTACGGTTAAAATGGAGGACAAAAAGAAAGAAAATGCGAGAAGGGGCGAGATAGTGTGGAAGAGGGTGGAGAGCGCTAGAGAGCGCGAGATAGTGTGGGAGAGGGAGGAGGGTGCTAGAGAGCGCGAAATAGTGTGGGAAGTGGAGGAGGGTGCTAGAGAGCGCGAGATAGTACGGTTAAAATGGAGGACAAAAAGAGAGAAAACGCGAGAAGGGGCGAGATAGTGTGGGAGAGGGAGGAGGGTGCTAGAGAGCGCGAAATAGTGTGTGAGAGGGAGGAGGGTGCTAGAGAGCGCGAAATAGTGTGGGAGAGGGAGGCGGGTGCTAGAGAGCGCGAGATAGTATGGTTAAAATGGAGGACAAAAAGAGAGAAAACGCGAGAAGGGGCGAGATGGTGTGGGAGGGGGAGGAGGGTGCTAGAGAGCGCGAGATAGTGTGGGAGAGGGAGGAGGGTGCTAGAGAGCGCGAAATAGTGTGGGAGAGGGAGGAGGGTGCTAGAGAGCGCGAAATAGTGTGGGAAGTGGAGGAGGGTGCTAGAGAGTGCGAGATAGTATGGTTAAAATAGAGGACAAAAAGAGAGAAAACGTGAGAAGGGGCGAGATAGTGTGGGAGAGGGAGGAGGGTGCTAGAGAGCGCGAAATAATGTGTGAGAGGGAGGAGGGTGCCAGAGAGCGCGAAATAGTGTGGGAGAGGGAGGCGGGTGCTAGAGAGCGCGAGATAGTATGGTTAAAATGGAGGACAAAAAGAAAGAAAACGCGAGAAGGGGCGACATAGTGTGGGAGGGGGAGGAGGGTGCTAGAGAGCGCGAGATAGTGTGGGAGAGGGAGGAGGGTGCTAGAGAGCGCGAGATAGTGTGGGAGAGGGAGGAGGGTGCTAGAGAGCGCGAAATAGTGTGGGAAATGGAGGAGGGTGCTAGAGAGCACGAGATAGTATGGTTAAAATTGAGAACAAAAAGAAAGAAAACGCGAGAAGGGGCGAGATAGTGTGGGAGAGGGAGGAGGGTGATAGAGAGCGCGAGAGGAAATGGGAAAGGGATCCAGTCATGATAGAAGAGATCGTAGTGGAGAAAATAAAATAAAAAAGGCGATGAGATATGAGTTAATGGCGAGCTCCATGTTTATATAGGCCGTTTCCGCCCCTCGAATTAGCCAATGGCAGTTGACCTGGCGCCGAGCTCCTCGAGGGTTTTGCGTGTGGCAAACTATGATTTGAATTTGAATGTGACCTTGGCTGAAGGAGGACACACGCTGGGTGGGGATGGGTGTGATCATCACATCGATAGTCATCCATCCTGTGATCAGTCGTCTCGAAGGTGTATTGCTCGACTGATCGATCCTGAATTGGTTTTTTTTTGCGAATAGGCGGTCTTTATCCACCTTAAATACTACTTAGCAAAATTATAATGCTTCGTAGAAGTGTTCGTAAAATGTGTTCGTAATTGTGTTCGGCTTTATTGTTTGCTGTGGATCTATTTGTGTATTCAGTCACACACATCGTTCTTCGTCTCTCTTCGAGATTGTATTTCTCGATTTGGTTATCAGATAAGCGACATCGGGAGGAGTCTGAGATTGTCACTCGTGGAAGCGATGGACTACACCGATTTTTGTGGGCTACTGTGAGCTTTCGTGAACACGAGTTTCGCGGCCATATCAAGAAATACTAATGGTTGACGTAACGATCTGTCCTGATCGGTAGCGCCGTCTAATGTCTTCTATCATCCCGCATTGAAGAGTCAATGGAATAGAGTCCATTTTATAGGTTGAATGGAAGCAAGAATAGGCTGGATCGTAGTCTGGTAGTGAGAAAGGTCTCATAATTCCGCCGTGAAATCCCGGATGAACTTTTGAGGAGCTACTTAATGAAATGGCAAGCATCTTCGATCGTGGTAAAACCAATGTAGCGCTGCCTCTAGCTTGACCTAATTCTTGAATAAACAGGATGTTCTTGTATTTGTTCACCATGTCTATTAGAAATACCTTTATTGCCTAATGTTAGAACCTGAGGCAGCATCGAAATGCCCTCAAGAAGTTCCTCTCTTATAACCGGCGACGTCCAGTAAATACTTAAGAGGAAGGTGCAGCTTTAAAAAGAGTGAAATGCAGAGGTAGTTGTCCTAAACTGCAATAGGGATTCTAAAATTTCTAGGCGATCAACGGCTTGTGGTTCCTCACAAAAGCAGGACGCTGCTCAGACGATAGAGTCGACAAGGTGCTGAAACGGCACATGGGCACGTCATAGTTCCGGTCCAGACCTCGATCGCGTCGCGATGCGATCAGCTGGCTTCCCAAGTCCTCGTGATACGGTGCTCCTGAGGTGTATGGGAGGCCGAATCGATGCGATCATACTATCGCTATCCCTGAGCGCATCTCGCACAGATCCTACTAGTATGAATCCATTTCTAGCGGGTTTTCTCCATTAATCGAGTACACCGCAGTGCAGTGCTCACTGAATTTGTTTGATGTGATTGATCTGCGCCGACGGTTCCAACGATTGTTCTTCTCAGGCACTCGTTTCGGACGACCCGCGGGGCAAAATCGGATGACTAAAAATTGTTACGGAGGGTCATCGATTTTTCGTCGACGGGTCGTCCGAAAAGCGGGCGAAATGCAGTCGACTTTCGGGTCATTATCGGGTCGTCCGAAAATCTTCAAATTCAGTCGGCTTTGGGGTCATGGTCGGATCGTCCGAAAATCTTCCTTATGTCCCTTTAAATAGTTATTCATATCACAAGAGAGGTTTTCAATTGATTGATAACCTCTCTTGTGATATGAATACTTATTTAAAGGGACATAAGGAAAAATTGTGATATGAATGTAAACAACGACACAGTATGTATAAGATACCTACATTTATTTGTTCAAAAGTATACAACAACAAAAAACAACAAAAATCGCTACAATTAACAAATTTAGTATAACATGCGCTTGCAATAAGGGATGTGAGTCATTAAACACATCAAAATAATTCAAAACGAATGAGTTAAAGGCAAATGTACATCAATGTAACACGATTTTCACAACAAAACGAACGTTTTTGAAACAGTCAGGACTATTTCGAATCAAAAGTACACAAAAAACAAAGAAGTCCTGTTTTGTTCGAACATAATTTCAAAAACGTCGAAGTTGAAGCGGAAATTGAGTAAGTCGACAAGAGAAAATGTGATATCAGCAAGAGGGAAATGAGACATTGGAATAGAACATCGATTCAACCTGAGTTTCAATTTTTTTTTCGAGACCGAAACAAATGGATGAGATGCAATTCGTAAGAAAGATCGTAAATAGACCGTTAGTAAATGAGATAGAGACAAATGTACATCAATATTACACAATTTTCAGCACAAAATGAACGTTTTAGAACCATCACGGCGTTTTCGAATCGAAAGTGCTCGAAAACAAAACAAAAAAGTCCTGTTTAGTTTGAAAATAAATCCAAAACGTTACAGTTGAAGCGAAAATTGTGCAAATTGGCTGGAGGGATTGAGATATTAGAAGAGATCATCGAGTGAACCAGAGTTGCAATTGCCTATCTCGACTCAAAAAATCTTTGAGATGTCAAAACCGTGAGGAAGACCGTAGATAAACCCTGTGCAAATGAGTTAAAGTCGAATGTACATCAATATTACACCTTTTTCACTAAAAAATGAACGTTTTGAAGCAATCAGGACGTTTTCCAATCCAAAGTACACAAAAAGAAAACGAAGAAGTCCTGTTACATTCAGAAATAGTTTCAAAAACGCCCAAGTTTAAATGAAAGTGGTGTAAATTGGAAATAGGTGATGTGCTAATCGAAGAAAACACAGAGTAGAACTGAGTTTCAGTTGCTTTTCGAGACCAAAAAAAACCATGAGATGCCAAAACCGTAAAAAAGACCGTAGACAGAAGAGCGGAAGCCAAGAAAAAGGCACGAAAAAAGGCAGAGCATTCGAACAAAATTGACAACAACTAAAAAAACAACAACAAATGAAGCAACAACTAGAAACGAAATCTCATTAAACTATGTGAACTCTTACGGACATCTTTTTGGGATACTTGCTATGCTTCGTTGGAGCTGGATGTTGTGGAACGGGTGATGTCACTCCACGTCGTGCACGATATTGTCGCCATCCTCGGTGTCCTCCAACGTTCGTTTTCTTTGTCGCTGAAAATAGACGATTCAGAGAATTTCGAAAGTGGAAACATAAGAATCTGCCCTCACCGAATATGATCCCCATTTTTTGTTTACTTGATCGTAGGAGGTGCCGCGTACGTCCGTCCTGAATGAATTATTGTAGCAAGAGTATTGAATCACTGTCGTGGAGATGTACTAAAACTTACAGCGCTTTCTGGAGCCCTTTGAATAGCTCTGCTCTCCACGTAAACCTCAAAGTAGGAAATAGATAAAAAAGGGAACCTTAAAAGTAGGATGTAGATGGAAAAAATCCTCCTCCTCCTCCTTCTCCTCCCTCCTCCTCCTGCTCCTGCTCCTGCTCCTGCTCCTCCTCCTCCTCCTCCTGCCCCTGCTCCTCCTCCTCCTCCTCCTCCCTCCTCCTCCTGCTCCTCCTCCTCCTCCTCCTCCTCCTCCTCCTCCTCCCTCCTTCTCCTGCTCCTCCTCCTCCTCCTCCTCCTCCTCCTCCTCCTCCTCCTCCTCCTCCTGCTCCTCCTCCTCCTGCTCCTCCTCCTCCTGCTCCTGCCCCTGCTCCTCCTCCTCCTCCTCCTCCTCCTCCTCCTCCCTCCTCCCTCCTCCCTACCCCGTATATTAAGAGGACACTCTTGAGCAGCTTGAATAGAATAAAAGTTCAAGACGAAATAGAAGTACAGAACTCATATAAACATAAGGAAAGCTTTAATGCAATATAGCTTCAGCTGCAATACAGCACCACTTCAAAAATCACAAAAAGAAAAAAACAGAAAAACCGAGAACCGTACCTGTATAGTTTCGTCCGCGCTAAACGGCTTGGCGAGTTTCGCGATCAGATTCTTGTTGTTTCAATGGGGGGAGCTTCAACTTCAACTCTGAAATAGACTGTATCAATTGGTGCAGGAAATCTATTCAAGCGGTAGAAAGCGAACAGTGAAAATATATGGTTAAGACAAAGGTGGCGAGAATGAGGAGAGAGAAAAACGGGAGCTAGGTTCTATTTCCCAGCGACCGCTGATCGGCGATCGCTTAGCTGTGAAAGAGGCCTAAATGGCTTCTAGGTACCAGAACTGTTGTATGTACAAATATATGAACATTGGGCAGCATAGGGCGCTTTCATAGCGGCTGCGGTCTATTCAAGTGGTCAAAAGGGAACACAGAAGAATATGCATAGAAGACAAAGATAGGGAGAAAGAGGAGAGAGAAAGAGGAGAGAGAGAAAGAGGCTAAAATACATTAAAAAAACTGTGTACAGAAACCAGTTACCAGATTACATAATCCACTGAGAATTTTCGAAAGCAAGTGTCTGCAAACACACTGCACAAATCGCGCCTGAGCGCACGCCTATTACGAAATTTGCCCCGAAATTCACCGATTTATGATCCGCGGGTCATCCGTAACACGGGATTTGCGCATGAGTCATCATTTCTAAAATCGGACGAACCGCGGAGTGCCGTCGGGTCAACGATTTCGCAACCGGATGAACCGCGGACAAACGATTAGGACCGAGGATGGTCCGAAAACGCCTTTTCGCCCGCGGGTGGTCGAAAACAGTCGAGCCACGAGTGTCTGAGTTGTATCAAATATAAATAATTTATCTTATCTGATTTTCCTGTGATTGATTGGGATTGTTCAGAACAACAGAGCCGATAGATAAGGGCAGTTTGCTAGTTTGTACATTGCTACCCAGCAGTGTTATACCAAACGTAAGTTTCAAACGTATTGACTGGATTATTCTGTGTCCCCTGGAGATGATGGTTGGGTAACCAGCAGTATGTTTCCAAGACACAGGGCGGGGCTTCTGCGGGTAAATTGGTACCAGACTTGTCGGGGAAGGTGAAGACACTGGCCTGGTATAGCGGCTGACCCCCACAGGTCATTGTATAGCCAAATACGCATTCACCAAGCCTCTACGACTTGAATGGAACACGAATGCGGCGGCGCGTCCTCAGGGGACTAGTAAACGCCGGCATCTTTACCTCTCTACCTTTTATCACTATCGACGCTGATTCTGATTGATGAGATCCATGGTGGCCACCACCAGCTGCCTTCGAGGCTCGAGGAGCGGTCGATGTCGGATTCGGATTCGTCGGAATACGCGGAAGGCGGTGCCTGGAAGAAGGACGAGCTTGTTGAAAACAAATTCGTGTTCCACAGTGAGTGTTCTGTTCTGTTTTTCTCTACAAATTGTATTTAGAGCCGAAAGAAAATTCAGGCGGAAGAAGTGAGATTTCTGCGTTAGCCGAAGGGTTCTTCGTGGTGGTTTTTGCAATCTTCGGTCTGTTTGAGTTAGTACTGCTCGAGGAGCGAGTGTGTGGTAATCCTATTCTCCGAGTTTAACCGGAAGGCCAAATGGGAGCTCGGTCTCCTTTCAGGGCTATGTCTCCTCTGTGGTGCATTTATCTTTCTTTGCTTATTTATTGAATTTTATTTTGGTGTAGTCTACAACTGGTGAGTTCAATATCTTCCCTCACCCGTGGCCAAGTGAAAAAACGTCCGTTCAGCTGGCCCCTCCTCGTCTGTCATGCCGCACAAGCTGGCGCTCTGTCCATAAGTATATTCATACTGCTACTGTGCACTATGGCTCTGTCGCATCCCAACTACATAACAGTGATACCCTTCAGGTGAGTGACCAGTTCCTAGCTTTTGGCCCTTGTTATACCTTCGCTCACCCCCCAGCGTAACTCGTCCATTCAGTATCAGACACCGTGGGGCCAGAAACGTTTGTACGAGTTATCACGGTGACGCTGGCGTGGTGACGCTCACGGGCTGTTATGCACACGCTCGCGTACCTTCCACGCTCTAGTCGCTGCGCATTGCACTGCGATTGACCCTTTCGCTGGGGGTGGGTCGATCACCTCGCGCATTGCTCTGTATGCTTCGGGCGCATGCGTGCGTCGCGTGCTCAGCGTCTGAGGTTAGCGGCGCACGCGATCACCGCTCGCAAGCCGCTGACGCTCACCGCGAGCGATTGTATAACAAAGGCCTTTGTGAAGATGAACCCCGTGAATCGCGCCTCTGAGCCGCTAAAATGATGATTAAATGATGAAAATGGTTTCTAACCTCAGATTATTATCCAGGATAACAATGATAATAACGGTAGTGGTGAGCATGATCCTGATGATTTTGTTGGCCACGTTTGCTGCGAGCTCTCTTTGCAGAGCCAGGGAGGTGGGTTGAACAAATTATCTAAAAAATGTTTTTTTTCTAAAGTTCTCGTTCCAGCTTTGGGCATTCGACGCCTGCCGCGCCGATCATCTCAGGCGGCTGCTCATCGACGCTCTGGAGACATTGGATAGATACAAAGAAGATGATAACGAGCCAAAAAAGCGCTGACGTTTCGGTCTTATTGCACCGCAATTCATGTACTGTCCTGACATAATAGTAACATAACCTCTATACATGTACCAAGTTGTCTAATTAAAATTGTATTTTTTATTCCAACTGTGGGGTATTCGTTACATGATTATTTCACTGACAAGAGCCTAATTTTACGCTGACACACGAAGCAAACGCTGTGCTTGCTGTTGGCGGCAGTAAACTCCATCCACATTCCAACATATTTTCCAACATGTGACCAAATCCAGGGAACACATTCATAAACGGAAACCAGTGTCCATCACGTCCTAAGTGGAATAAACCCGCTATATACTCCGGGTATTGCGATTTATCAAGTTTGGGTATTCACTCCATCCACTGCTAATTAAACTGCTTACAATAGTAGTGTCCCCTCGTACCTTTCACGATCTAAAAAAGGCAGCTCGATGTTTTCCTGCTTGATTTGGGGTCGATGTTCCTCGATTTCTCTTACCCCGTCGGCTAACGTGCTCCAATCGCGTACGATCTTCGCGCGCGAATGTTATCCATTCAAATTCCTCAGCATGTTATTACATTGGCTAGGTCGGATAAGTACGGTTCTTTATCATTTCTGCTCAACTCTCATGTATTGCATGTGTCGTTTTCTATTTTTTTCCTAAATGGGTATCCGGTTGCTCTGGGCATAGCTGTCCCATATTAATAGGCGGAGGGTCTCGCGATTCAAAACTTGTTCTAATTTTATTGCTATACTGTCGACGTGCTTGACTTTAATAACATTCAGTATTTTATGGTGTTTTGTTTTGTTTTGCTTTATTTTGTTTTATTTTATTTTGTACGTTTGAAGACGCGCCATTAAAAACACAATTAGTAAAATAACGCCAGACTATCTGAAACAAATTCAAATTCAAGTGGATGTGATGGTGCAGTCGGCAGAACGTGGAACCCTAGAACGGACCCAAAGGAGGGTTATGATACCTAGCACTCCGGAAAACTGTTTTAAGATGTGAATTTTCGAGTTCTACAGATTAGAACATCAATTTTAGCAGATTTTCATAGAAAAAATAAAGCTTTGGGAAATTTCTGCTTGGCTGTATCATCAACCCACATAGTACCTGGTACTTATCTTCAAGAACCGTATTCTGAAAGAAACTAGGCGAAGTGCTCTCGGGTAAGTACGGTTCTTTATCATTTCTGCTCAACTCTCGTGTATTGCTTGTATCGCTTCCTATTTTTTTTCTAAATGAATATCTGGTTGCTCTGTGGATAGCAGTCCCATATTAATAGGACCTGCTATCCTCAGAGCAACCGGATATTCATTTGTTCATTTTGTTTTGCCTCTGTAAAGTCTCTACTTGTAGTATCTCTAGGATGTCGGTGTACGACTACTCGCTTCTCAGCCAGTTCTTACCGCAATATTACAAACGATTGTTTCCTTTCAAGCCATACGTCAAGTGGTTATGCTATGGTCAAAGTAAGTTCGGTTTAATCGGTTCTAACCTTTTTGTTGTATTGTCTCAGAAATAGGCGGACTTTCTAGCCTAAAATTTAATTTTGAAGCGGTCCAGAGCGTTCTCATGCGTCCGATCCCTGATCAGATATCGATTAAGTAGTCACTCCGGTGACCAAACGAGCAGAAATTTGTCGAGTGTGCGAAACTTTGTTAACAAGATCTCATAAGAATGGTGAATTTCTATTCGTCAAGTGACGGTATTGATTATCCAATGAAGTTAATGATACTGTGCAGATAATACACGTATGATATGTAGACTGTTGGTCTGACTTCGCTAAGTATGAGGGTCTCGACATGACTTCAGCTCGTAGTGCCAGGTCGGGTCCTCTACGAATCGCTTGATAGAACCTGATGTTATCGCTAGATCGAAAGGGGTGGTGATTAGGACCACTACAAAAGGTGCTACTGGCTACTGGAATCACGGCACGAAGATTTCTTACAATTGCATCTAGTCCAATGAAAGTCTTAATTTGTTTTAGAGGAGTGAGTGAGAGAAAGAGAAAAACAGGCATTCAACTTAACGGACTCCAGTCCTCGATTTTTTTTTCGAAACTCGAAATTCGCTGAAACTTTGCACAGGGGTAACTGAGGGGGCTGATCACGAATCTGCCGTCCGTTTTTTTCACATGGGTAGTTCCGGACCACCCGCATCGCTACTTTGGTAGCCCAGTCAGCATCACCGATTTAGCTGAAACTGCCTATAGGGGTTCTCTGGTATCCTGAACACGATGGTGAAGTCTGTTTCTCGAATGGCGGCCGAATACAGTAGTTATAGGTGGGTACCTACCGATCTTACCCGGTGAGGCTCACCTATAACTACCGTATTCGGCCGTCATTTGGAAAACGGGCTTCGCCATCATGTTCAGGACGCCAGAGAACCCCCATAGGCAGTTTCAGCTAAATCGGTGATGCTGACTGGGCTACCAAAGTAGCGATGCGGGTGGTCCGAGGCCAGCCACGTGAAAAGCGGACAGCAGATTCGTGATCAGCGTCCTCAATTACTCTCTGTGCAAAGTTTCAGCGAGTTTCGAGAACTGGAGTCCGTCGAGTTGAATAGTGCCGAAAAACAAAACTGTTACTCTTTTGTTTAGAGCCGGCCGAGTACTTCGGGAGACGTGAATTCGCTTTCATTCTCGAGGAAGACGTGCACCTCCGGTATAAGTGCTTCGAGGACCAAGTCGAATTTGAACAGGAACTTTGCAGGATTAGTCCGCACAAACTAGACATCGGAGCGGTCTACTCCCACAGGGTGAGTTTTCTTCTCTCCTTTCAGAAGACTGTCTGCTTCTTTGATCTGAGTGAACACGGTCACTTTTCAGCCGAAAGAGAACAAGAAACACTCCGATTTCAAGGCGGTGGAGCGCGAATTGGTGTTTGATATTGACCTGACGGACTACGACAATGTGCGAAAGTGTTGTTCGTGAGTGAAAATTAGCAAACCCCGTTTTAAGTTTTTGAAAAAAAGTTGATTTGCATCAGTGTTGATAGTGGGGTGGTATTACTTAATGTAGGACCCTAGGTTAATAATATTATTTATTTACTTATTCGTGGTATTTCTTGCAGATTTAAAATTCCATTTTCCAGAGAAGCGAAGGTGTGTGCCAAGTGTTGGAGGTTCGTCTCCTTAGCAGTTCAGGTGCTAGACAGGCTATTGGAGGGTGCGTTCTGTTTGAACTTCTCCATTTCGATCCACTTCAGCTGCTTTCCTACTCACTGCCTCTCAGAAATAATTTTTCTATCTTATGCTATTCTGATCGTTCTTTTCGATCGATCCTTTGTTGGATTAACCGCTTATGAGCGAGTTTTCGCAAAGTGAGAGTTGGAAGCGATGCAAAAATGTTTCTATTAGAGTCGGAGCTAACATTTCCAGCTTATATGATGTTCAGATCACTTTGGGTTCAAAGCAAGAATGTGGGTTTTCTCCGGACGTCGAGGTGTTCATTGTTGGGTTGGAGACAAGAAGGCCAGAAAACTGACGAATGCAGGTCGATCTGCGGTCGCCGAATACCTCTCGCTTATTGTGGTTAGTCCTCTTCTACTTCACTGATTGTTTCTTGTAAGAGTTCAGTTGAGATCTGTTTTGTAGCTGACTTTTGCTTTTTAGTAATTTAGTTTATCTTTAGCCACCATATTTTTAAATACTGTGTGTAAGTCCTAATCTGCCACCTCTCTAGGTTTGTAGCTGTAAATTTTGACCTAAGGAACTGTTTGGTCGAAATTTCCAGATCGCTCGGTATGTATGTTTAGGGGGATAAACTCGATATGTATGGCGGTCGAACGAGTGCTGTAAAAAAAGCGATGCCCGTGCATCCAATGGTCGAAACTGCCTATCGAGTAGCGATGGATTGCGGCGAGATTGACGAAATGGTAAGTCTCATCTGCTATAAACTGCTCCTTGATTGCCGCTTTTTGTGGACCACAATGAAGCAAAGTTTTTTTGAGTAAATTCAAGCGCATTGAGCCACTCGGCTCATCACTCCTATCCTTCTTTTCGTTCATACTTTTATTTATTTGTTTAATAGGTCAAAGAGCAAGGCTGGCTTGAAATGGATGCCGCGAATGCCGCACTAGAGCACTGCGAAGACAAAGAACTGCGGGAGACTCTTCGAGAGCAATTCGAGAAGTGCGTTTTGTCGTTTTAAAAATGGATATGGTCTGTACTAGTCATGTGACTGTGGTTTTTTTTGTAGGCTGGACAGCCCTGCTATGCGATGGCAGCTTTTGAAGCGGCGTTTCGATAGCAAATACCGCGCTGCGATGAAAAAAGCTAAGCAGGTTGTTCCGGAGGTGAGTGTTCTGTGCACTAGACTGCGCATGTCTCTCTAACACTTTCTATTTCGAATTTCTCTTTCTCGTTGTAGATTGGTTATAGAAAATCTATAAGTGATTTTTAAACCAATTCTTACCCCAGTCGGTAATTTTTAGCCAGTCCTTGGTGTGGACAAGCACTTCTTGCGGTGGTTTGTGCTATGGCATGCATATCCTCGTCTAGACGTCAATGTATCTACAGGTTTGAATGTTTTACAGATTTATCAGCATCCATTGAGAACTGTAGCAATAATTGTTTATCTTCAGAAAATGTATTTGTTCAGGTTTGAACCACTTGCTGAAGTCGCCGTTCTGTATTCATCCGAAGACCGGAAATGTTGCAGTGCCGCTGGATGTGTCAAAGATACGTGAATTTGACGTGACTGCATGTCCACGAGTAGAGTGAGTGTTTGTCATCAATTTTATACTTATTTTCATTTTTGGCATTCGTCCGTTTTACGGTCTTGTAAGCAACTTCGCGAAATATGATGATGTATAGATCATTTGCTTTTAATACTGTCTGGCGTTTCTTCTCGTTTAGTTAGTGGTCCGTAGTCTGTAATTTGGTCGTCATCAACCCTTGTTGTGGGACAAGCATTTTTAATTACTCTTTAGCGTTGAATTTCTGTCCCGGCACTATTCAACTTAACGGACTCCGAACGGATAATTTTCGAAATTCGATATTCGCTGAAACTTTGCATAGGGAGGTAATTGAGGGCGCTGATCACGAATCTGTGGCCCGTTTTTCACCTGCTGATCTCGGACCACCCATATCGACTACTTGGGTGGTCCAGTCAGGACCACCGATTTGGCTGAAAGTTTGTCAATGGGGGTTCTCTGGTGTCCTGAACATGATGGTGAAGTCCGTTTTCGAAATGGCGGCTGAATGCGGTAGTTATAGGTGGGTTCCTACCGAACTTACCTGGTGAGACTCACCTATAACTACCGTATTCGGCCGTCATTTGGAAAACGGACTTCAACATCGTGATCAGGACGCCAGAGAACCCACATAGACAATGTTTCAGCGGAATCGGTGATCCTGACTGGACCACCCAAGTAGCCATTTGGGTGGTCCGAGACCACCCATGTGAAAACGGACAGCAGATTCGTGATCAGCGTCTTCAATTGCCCCCTGTGCAAAGCTTCAGCGAGTTTCGACAACTGAAAAAATCGAGGGCTAGAGTTCGCTAAGTTGAATAGGGCCTCCCTCGCTAATTGGTCTATTGTTTTGGAATCTGTTATAACGACACCCCTTTTCTACGAAGATCCATCGACCTCCCTATTTGTAATCGATATCCGTGATGAATTTGACACCGAGTATTTGGACGAAATTCATAGCGGTTCGTATCAACCTTGAACGTTTCGTTGAAGCCGCTCTATCATGATGGTCCTCCTTCGGGTTTTTCTTTTATTTGAAAATAGTACTGTTATTTGTTTTTCTTTTATTTGAAAATAGTACTGTTCCGTTGTACTTTTCACGTATACGAGCATCATGCGCTTTCAGTGTCCTGATCAACGAGCTCTCGAAAAACATAACTGAAGAGGATATGAAGGAGAATCGAAAAATCCTTGGTGAGTTTGAACTACTGTGCAGCCTTGTAGTAATCTGCATTCGGATTTTTAGCATAAAAAACGACTTTCAGGATACAAGCACACCTCCTTGGCACCATATGTAGAGAACTTTGAACGCTTCGTTGAAGCCGCTTTATCATGATGGTCCTCCTTCGGGTCTTTCTTTCATTTGAAAATATTACTGTTCCGTTGTTCTGCTCGTTGATATTGTGCGGGAAGGTTAATTGTTGAATTCGCTTCCAGTCCAATGGTATGGTCTTAGTTACCTACGGCCTGCATTCATCTGTTGAACCAATTCTTTTTGTTCTTTCTTTCTTCAAATTTATTGATTATCGCATGTTGTGATATTCTGCTGTTCATATTTGACTTTTCAAAATAACGTGTAATTTTTTCCAGCCTTAATCCATGAGCCCTCTTCCACTGGTGAAACTAACTAACTGTATCACCGGGTTTTTGATCTCCGCCCCTCCTGAATCGTTCCTCTGCCATGAACTATGATTTCTTTATAGGATATGCGTAACATTGGTTAGTTTAACTATACTGATCGGCTCATACGAAGCAAGAACGTGTGGTCAGGTATGGGGATGGGTTTGTGACGCCAACATCCCGGTAGGTATGATGTCGTGGGCTTGAGCCCTGTATAAATCGCGATTTTCGCCTGTCAGTGGCACATTTATCAAAGTAGACCCATCATGTCATGATAACCGCATGTTTTGCATTGCTTTGAATTGGATGGTTTTTCACTGATTGTTGTTTTTTGTGATTCTTGAATGAAGTCTAGAGGCATGTAGAGGTTTTTTGAAAGTTCTCTTCTTTAAGTGAACTTTCGGAGATATATTGACCGCCAGTTCTGCCATTAGCTCTTCTATGGTATGTGTGACCTTCCAGTGTAAGACGTGTTTATATCGTTTAGGCTCAATAGTTCCTCTCCGAATGAGGTCTCTGATGGACGGCACAGTTTCAGCGAGGATTCCAAGTCTCCTAAAACCTCCATGTTCCTCGTTGAAGGTAGTGAGTCGGTTGGTTTTTATACCATTATCTTTCCAAGTGTTGTTTGACGTGGTATGACCAGGTGTTTATACGCAGAGATCGGGCGTCAGTGTCGGACGTTTTTAGTGAACGTCACTGCCATCTGAGAACACTTCGGACATAATCGGAGGTGCGTAGCTGAACAGGAACAAAATATGTAGATCGTTAGGTACGTCTCCATTTTTTGCTATATGAGCCTTTTTCTGTGGCGAAGAGCAATAGTAACTAGTACCTTTTTAAAATGAATTTTTGAATATTTTCATATAACATTTTAAGCTAAACGTTTTAATGAAGTAAAGGCGGCTTTTAAGTAACTTTTTTGTCTCTCCAAAACGCCTTTTCAATTGAAATTCCTAGCATCCAATGAATAGTTGTTCCTTGTCCCTATTCTGAAGTATTCGTGAGTGTACAGTATCATATATCATATTGCGAAGGGTCGAGAAATTCCACTCTGAGACCTTCGAAACTATTTGGAGCTGTGACGAACCTGGTGGTTATCTTGTTATAAATAGGTTGTTTGCAGTCAAGAGATGGGCCTATGTCAAAGATTTATTTCTTCCGCCTTACTTTTTTTCTGTTTCTCGAAAGCGTTTTGTTTGAAAGGTACGAAAACAAGCGACAATTGTTCGATAACAATGTGAACCTGCGGAGGCTTCGGTGACGTGCGGTCCCGTAACTTCGAGATCAACATCGCGTCGAGACAGCAGCTGATTCTGTTGTCTCATCCTCCGATGTGATTGGAGTTTTGATTTGTCGAACGGAAAAACACGATATGCATTCAAAATAGCTGAGCATCATGTATTAACTAGTAACAATTAATGAAATATTTACCATAGCGTTGTGAAGGGTGCTCACTGGAACCGGGACCCAAAACGTCTATCATCGTATAAAAGGCCCGTAGCAGGCATATCTGTGTATTAAATGTAAAGGAACATAATTTGAGAATGTCAGAAAAGTCTGTATTTCGTGTTGGTTTTTACATCTGTCCAAATATGCGACTTTTCTTTCGATACAAATCTCAAATCCTTTGTTCACTTTCGCGATCTTTGTAATGATCTACTATAATTTGCCTTCTTTTTTTAGTAGCTGTATTTTTATGCTGTTAGAACAGCTTTTAAAGTGTCGAACGGATGAAGTAGTACTTAGGTTGGAACAAGCACCAAATCTCCGGAAAAAAGATAAATAGTGTAATAGAGGTTTCAAAAATAGAGAACTTGGAGAATGGTGATAAGGATTCCATACTTCTACTGTTCGGCACTTGCTTTTAATTGCTTCCTTGATGTCTTTTCAATGCCCGAGCTGCTCCCAGCTTTTCTGTGAAGTAATTTATACCCCAACGCCGGAGTTTTTCTTCTGAAAGGAATACGCCGTAATTTAGTTTAAAAAAGGATGTGTACTTGTGTTCTTTCTGCAGCCCTCCCGCCCTGTCATTAAATTTCGTCCTAAACATGTGTTGTGCTACTCGGACGTCACGTCCGATTCGTTCCTACTCCTATCTTTTCGTATCAGGTTCAGCACTCTCTGTTTAGTATGAGTGCTAGAAGTTGCTTTCTGAAAATCCGCTGCTCTCTGTTTAAGGTAATAGTAAGTGGTGACTTCGCGTGGTGCAGAGGTAAGACGCGTTACTGACATGCGCACAGTCGAGCGATCGATTCCAGCCCGAGTCCTCTAGCGCTGCAGGGTCGGAGAGATTGATTCCAGGCTTATCTAGGAAGATAAAGCCACTAACACGACTGTACAAAGAATAGCGGCTGACCCCACATATAATTGTATTGGCCATGAACGCATTCTCTACGCTTCGACGATTCTGAATGAACAACAAATACATCGCACGTCCTAACCACCGTCGACCACTTTTCCTCACTTTAATTCCAGGGGGGTTCCATATTGGTGAATAAGATTGTTTCAACCCGTCCAAGGAGACATTCTCCTCACCTTGGCCAACTATACTACATGCCACTAAACTATTCTGCTAATTGCCGCTTTTTAGCGGTTTATAGACAAGAACTGGTTGAATGACTGATATAATTGGAGAAGCTAGCTTATTCGTAAAACACTGACATCGGACGGGAATTGGACCCGCGTCTTTCCGTTTCCGGCAGACTGCACTGACCACTGTGCTACCGATGTACGTTACGATCCCCTAGCATCTTTATTGAGCCCGGTCGGACAAGAAAGATGCTAGAGGATCGCAACGTACATCGGTAGCACAGTGGTCAGTGCAGCCTGCCGGAAACAGAAAGACGCGGGTTCAATTCCCGTCCAATATCAGTGTTTTGCAAATAACATAGCATTTCCAGGTATATAAGTCATTCAACTAGTTCTCGTCTATAACCCGCAAAACAAAAAGCGGTAATTAGCAGAATAGTTTCGTGTTACAGCAAAAATGCTATCAGCTTAACTGGTAACTGTCGATATCGGCTTACCGGCTCATTCCCGTGATTACGGGTGAGTGCTGACAGCAACAACCCGACCGGGCTTAAGAAAGGGATGCTGGGAGATTCGCAACATAGTATATCGGTAGCACAGTGGTTAGTGCAGTCTGCCGGAAACAGAAAGACGCGGGTTGAATTCCCGTCCGATGTCAGTGTCTTGCGAATAACTTAGCATCTCCAAACGTACCAACCGTATGCCCTTCCTTATTTTGCTCTACCGGACTGCTATGATGCATAGAACTCCCGCTCGCGTCAACAGCTGTAGGTCGCGTGGAATCACAGCGAAATCGCTTCGACACGTGATCGAAGCGGAATCACAAACTTGCGCAGTAGTGGGTGAGAGCTGCGACGGATGGCGAACGAGCAGCAGCTGCTCGCTCGCAGCCGTGGGCTCCCCTCCCGCCCCACACATACACTCTGTCCGTCCTTCTCCCACACCCTCGTCGTCGAGATGGTTACCTCTATCAAATCAATGATTCGATTCATTCGACTCCAATTGATGTCATTTATGACCTTTTCGCATCGAGTGCCGGCCTTCTGTTTGCTTTGATTGTCTGTTTCGATCGCAATTCAGTGTTGAGCGGCGTTTATTTCAATTCACAATCTCAAATTCGCTTTTCTACTCGTGGGTATTCATAAAATAGAATTCAGGGCTTCGATAGTGGTCATCGTCGGTTGGCTAGCTCTATTCTCTAACCATTTCTATGCAAAAATCTTCACTTTTACTCTACTTTCCTGGTGGGAGGTGGGAGAGAGGCGGTTGGAGCAAGGCTGGCGGAAATGCTCTGAGACGACAGAGAACTACACCCATATGGCAAAAGTCTGTCACCAATCCTCAGCTTTGCCATGTAGCCAATTAACTTTTTTCGGCGTAGTGCGTGTACATTTCATCTGTTATTTATTTATTTATTTATTTATTTATTTATCGTACACTTGACGTGCTCCTCAAATGAGGAATAACCAACCGAGAAAGCAAACTAAAACAAAAACTGAAATAAGATGATGTGAACCTAGTACACTGGTATTAGCAAGCATGATGTTATTGATGCTCGTTCACTATCACCGATCAGGATCCAGTTGTTTAGATAACTCCTCGTACTTCTTGGGAACCGAAGCTTTTAAGTGATTTCTTGAGATTCTCTCTTATTTTTGGGTCGAACACATGGCTTGGAATTATTTATGGTCTATTCATAGCAACCAATCAACCGATCGGTATCACTGTTTGTGAGTGAAGCAAGCGATCTAGAAACAGACGGCAGGTAAACCGAAGTAAAAGATTTCGTGCGGGCAATTGGAATAAAATAGCTCAATATAACTCTATGCATTCCCACCTGTTCGCGTGCTTGTTTTCTCAACTTTTCCCATTATTGATCACTTGTTTTTCTTTTGGTCGATGCTGGGAGTTTTGTTTTAGGGTCAGCTGCAAGAGCAGTAGCAAACATTTGAGGAAGAGCGTGGAGGAGGTGACTAGAAATTCGAAAAAAAAAACCGTTTTATTGTCCCGCAGTGACCGCAGGGGTGAGTTAAGCTGGCGGAGTATATATAGATTTTTAATGGTGCGATTTGGCTTTACACTGAGCTTGGATGGTAAAAAGAGTACCTTACGTACGAATGTCGGAGGATTTTGGGTCACAATTTCGGTATTTTGGTTTCCACCTCAGTACTTCGATAGGCTCAAAGGCTTCAGGGATTCAGGCGTAAGACCATCCACAATTCAGTTAGACCAACCAAGAAGCGAAGTCACAGCTTGGATAGGGTCGCTGGTGGTCTAACCTTCTCCCTGAAGGAACTACAAGCCTCTTTTTAGAATCTATTCAGGCGTAAGACCATCCACAATTTTTCCAGTACTTCGCCTCTGGAAAATTCCGTGAAATTGAACGCAAAGGCGGTGCTCCGTTGGTGCTCATTTCACCAAAAAATCGAAAGGAAGTGTAATCTTTTGATGTGCAGGGGTGGTAAGGTAAGGTAAAGGTAAAGGTACCGGCGTTGATCAGTGCCCTGAGGACGCGCCGCCGCATTCGTGTTCCATTCAAGTCGTAGAGGCATAGTGAATGCGTATTTAGCCAATACAATGACCTGCGGGGGCCAGCCGCTATACCAGGCCAGTGTCTTCACCTTCCCAGACAAGTTTGGTACCAATTTACCCGACCCCGGAGTGATGGTAGGCTAAGTTTGCTGTCACCCGCACGGTCGAGCGATTGATCCCGACCGTGCGGGTGACAGCAGCGCCTCTTACCACTGTACCACGCGGGCCTCTGCAGGGGTGGTAGTGTTGCAAAAAAAAAGTTTAAAATACCGAAATATCAGTTGGGGAGGAACCTTTTACATAGCAGGACAATATAGAGTAGTAAAAATATACCTATATACTTTTGCTCTATTATTCGCTGGAAGTGTCCGTCAGAGTGCAAAGAAATTTGAGTGCTTTTGATGAATCGGTAGAGTTTGAGCTCAGTTCCTGACAGCGGCTTTCTGTCGCTGTTATACCCTCCTGTTATTATGTTTCATATTGAATAACATCGCTGATTATAATCAATTCAATGATCAGCGCTGCAACTCAATAGCTCAGCATTATGAGATTGAAACATTTCACCGCCCCTAGTCCACCCCCGCCTGTTTGATCGATTTTGCTTGTGGTGGCAGCGAATTCCGCTCTTAAATCATCTGTTTGTGATCGTAATCCCAATGAAAAATGCTGAGAATTGTTGTGCCACATAATTTTTGTGTTTCTTATGGCTTGGTCTCCTGGAAGGCTTTCCAATTCTCTTTGACCTACTTTAATGAAGTTCGACGTTCGACAGTGAAATTTAGGTCATTTAATTTGCGTCTGTCATCGATCTTTGAAGTAATTATTGTCTGAGCTCAGAGAGGGAGTAAGGGTGGAGCGCATTAAATTGTCCAGTTTTACTTCTCGAATGCTTCTGGGCCGAGCGAGGTTAGTAAGGTGGATCAAATTTATTTAACCTTTATTAACCAGTTTTACCTTCCGTTGCAGTTTTTTTTTTCAATTGAAAATCCCAAACCGAAAACGGCGTCTAATCGCCATAGAGATTGAAGACTGTCGGTTTGCGTGGGCTCCTAGTAGGCGGGTGGCGTACGACGTTATCCGTGCTTAGAAATGCATGGAAATGAGCGAATGCTTTCATGGACGCCGTCATTCCTTTGTTTTACTGCTTCTCAGCTCTGCATCTCATTCGCGCGTCATTCTCTACTTGTAGATGCTGCCCATTGTATTTAGCATTGAATCAATTTTAATTTTGATCATTGAAAACCTTTGTAGTAGTGCAAACTCCCTTGACCAGCAGTTCCTTCCTGTCGAAGGAATTATGGTACTTTTCCTCTTAATGCCCGATTATCATATCATGCCCAACCGTATTCGATATCATACCATTTCGCATCCACCTATAGTCGTGTGCAGCCTGTTTAGTCTGCCTGATGTGGAAGAAAAAGCCGTTCTCTTCTCGCAAGCATGACATGATGAGCATGATATGATACGCTTGGGTGATAATTGGGCATTAAGAGGAAAAGTACCGGAATTTTTCTAAACTTTGCACAGCTTCTAGTGGGCAGTAAAAAGTCGGCTCAAAAGAAAATCAATTAATTCAAGAAACAGTGTAAAACTGATACTAAAACTATTCCCTTGGCAATCAGAATTTCTAAAAACGTAAAGACGGCTGGATCTTTGCGCGTTCTTTTTCGTTTTGCGTTTTTCCTCTGGTTTTTGCCTTGGTCGACTTGATTGGCCAATTATCGCATCATCGCTGTCCTTGACCAACTGGTGTGGGGGTAAGGTATCATCAAAGGAAAAATTTCTCTACGGTGACCTGTTTCAATCTTTGAATATGCGATTGCTCGGTTGGGTGGGACAGCCATGTTTACAATCCGAATTAGTTTCTTATTCTCGCGACTGGCACAGCAATTTTCATTTTTGCTCCACTTTTTTGATTTTCGTAAGGGTCAAATATATTTGTGAAAGGTCGTCAGTAGTTCAATTCCTAGTAAAATTACAAAATATTTGTATAATAGCTGGGTAGTAGCTAATGGAGCAATATCGGGACAAAAAATACACCTGAACAATCAGCGCACGTACTTTTAGAAGTGCACTAGCCTAGTTGGCGGAGATATCTAAATATTCCCTCTATTGCCCTAATCCATTGAGTTTTCCATTCGCCGGTATGTGAGAAGTTTAATAAATCTTCTTCACTACCTGGAATTTGCGGGATAACGTATGGTACAGTAGGTTGAATTTCGGCCAAAACTGCGGCGATTCCGCTTTTGTCGGAGGCTGCAAGGGAAAGGAGCATTTTGAGAAATCACTCGTCAAAGAAAATTCCAGCTTAGTGGTTAATCAGAAGGTGCTAGGGATCGTTTAGAGTGCGCGCGACACGAAGACATGGAAAGAGACAAATCGACCATACCGTGAAAATTTCCACCAGGGCCCAGATTCATCATTGGTAAACCCCAATAAACCCCAAGATATGGCCCGAACGGCGCCCACCTTCGCCTACTTATCCTAAACTTCCTATGTTGAACGCAATCTCTCATCGACTCTGCCGTCTAGTTCTGACTGCGCCGCCGTTTCGGAGACCGTTCGCCCGTTCATGAATCTGGGCCCAGAATTAGGAAAGGAAACGAGTCGCAGATAGGGCAAACACAACCATACCTCGGAAAGTGGACAAGCAGTGAAATCCACACGATCCGGGTGATAAATGAAGAATTGTGGTGTTCTTATCGAGCCTGCTTCCCACTGCCCTTTGGGTCAAAACCGCTTAGGTCAGTGCCCGCAGCCAGCTTCTTCGGAGGTGAAGCGTGTATTTGCAGAGCATGTGGCTTTTGTTGCTTGGCTACCTGCCCAGACTTCATTCGGCTTATCCACTACAGGGTGGCTGGAAAGTATGGTCCGTTATATTTTTCTCCAAAACAAGTGAAAGGCAACAACAATCTTTGCAATATTTTTATTATAAAACCACAGGATAATAATGGATCAATCACTCAAGGTGTTGTTCAAAATGGTCTCGTTTTGCTCGGATGCAGGCCTCTAGTCGCTTGATGACTGCACCTTCTGTGGGCCGCAAGTAGTCGACTTCTATCTTCTACCACTTTCTCACCAGGGTTGCTTTCAAACTGTCCAAACTTCAATGAGAATTCAACGAGAGCTTCTGCTGCAGATATCCCCAGACCGAAAAGTTCATTGGATTTGGGTCTGTGGAGTTTGACGGCCATATATCTTTGTCCAAAAATTCCGGACAGTGCTCCCCGCAGAAGGCAATCGTGGATTTCTATCCATGTGCTGGCGCCCAGTCCTGCTGAAGTCTGAACTATAGTCCTGCGAAGTGCTCCTTGGCCAATGGAATCGCATTTTCCTTCGAAATGACATTCTTGTGAAAATCAGAGTTGATTTTAATGTTGTTGTCGACAAAAACCAGCGGAGTTTTGCCCCCAGATGTTATGCCAGCCCAAACCATCGCAGACTTTGGAAACAAGGTCCTTGAATGGACACGACGGATTCAAGACTTTTTTCTGTCAGCGACAAGAGTTGGCGATTTTTTTGACTGTTATGAGCGACCTCAATAGTAAAAAGTTTTTCATCTGTCCAAATGATGGCAGAAAGGCGGCCCGCGCGAACAAAGTCAAGAAGTTTCCGACACTTCTCGAGCCTATCCCTTCTCGCAGATTCCGCGAGGGCTTGTCCGCGATAAATGAGATAACTGCAAAGACCCAGTTCATTTTTCACAATGTTTTGAACACTCCATCGCGAGATATTCAAGTCGGAAGCAATTTTGTTGATGCTCACCTCGTCGTTCCTTTGGATCCTTTTCTTGATGATCTTACAGATCCCAGAAGTATTCACGGTTCTCGGTCGACCTACTTTAGCAAGTGCACGACAGTGTCTTCGCCGATTGCACTGTGCCAGGATTCGTCGTACAGTCCTAGCATTGATCTTGAGCCTTCTCGATATCTCCACGGGTCGTATTCCTTCGCCCACAAGGTGCGCGATTGTGGCTCGATGAGAAGAAGGCTGCATATCTTGAGACTTGCGGATCCGATCGCTGTACCACTTGAGCAGGAACACATACCGAGTCGTTACAACCAACCTCATATACAATGCCTTTCAAACGGGAATCTGCTCAAAAGAACCGTTGCTGAGAATTTGCGGACCATACTTTCCAGCCACCCTGTATGTGATTCTTCTTTATCTACACTTTTGTTATCTCCAAACCTTCTGTACTCGAGCATTTTTCATCTTTCCCTTTTTTCACCAGATTTTTCCAGTTTCCCTGTTTTTCTCTGTGGGTGGATTCCTCGGCCGCCTTCGACACCTATAATTCAAGAAGCTGGCGTTACTTATGCTTTTTGTTAATTCTGTCAGCTTTCTTCTTTTTTTATGGCTGCTCACAGTATTTTTCCATGACGTTGTTGCCTTCCGCTTTTCAACGGATAAAATATCCTACACACGTAGATATGATAACATATTTCGCTTTTTCTTTTTGAGAAGGTCGCACTTCAATAATTTTACTGCAGACTACTTCATAAAGTGGGTGTCAACCTGTGAGCTACTATCACACCACCAAGATGGTTGAGGTACGCCTGCAATGTTTCTAACACTAATTTTTCTTTTATTGTTTCTCCGGTGATTGATGACATCTGAGATATTCTGTTGATGAGAGCTAGTCTATCTCAAAATTTTTTTGTGACCTACTCCGAAATCTTTGCGATCTACCCTAAGTTTTTGTGATTCTAAGCCTTAAGCAATGTTTTGTGACCTATCACGAATTTTTTTGTGACGTCTTCAGCATTTTTGGTGACCTCCCTGAAATTTTTGTTTTCCGTCCCAAAAATTACCTATGACCTACTCGAGACGTTTTGTGTGATCTACGAAAAAATTTTCTGATCTGCTCACAACACTGTTTGTAATTTACCTCGGAAGCTGTTTGTGATCTTACACGCGTTGTGTTTGTGATTCATCCCGAAATTTTTGCGATCTACCCCAACTTTTTATTTTCCTAAGCCTAAGCCTTACCCAATTTTTTGTGGTGTCTTCAGAATTTTTGATGATCTCTCCCGAAATTTTTTGTGATCTACCCCAGTTTGTTGTGACCTACCAAACATTTCTTGTGGGGTACCCCAAAAATTTTTGTCTATGTTTATTTTGCCGCATTCAAGGTGATGGTAGAAGCGAACGTCGAGGAAAGGCCCGTTACGAACGGGCTTGACTGGGAGAAGCTGTTCAAGATGGCTGAAGATCCCGATCTCGACGACATCGATCGTGGGCCGATAGAGAACGCCATCGCCAATTTGTAAGTGTTGTCCCAAAAACTATACTCATTGATTAGTTTATTAATCAAATTAATAATTAATTTTAATTAATTAATCATCAAAGTGATTAAAGTAAAATTGAAATAAAGAATAAAAAATATTTAATTAATTAATTATTTTTTGATTTTAATTTTAATAAAAATTTTAATTTCAATAAAAAATTTAATCGTCAATTAGTTAATCAATTACAAAAATATAATGAAATAAAAATTAATTGATTGAATTCATTAATTAATTAAAGATAAAACTTAAAATTAATTAAACAAATAAGATCAAAATGCTAAGATGGGATTCAGTGGGTGCTATGCGGCATGAGGGGTGCATTCTCCATACTCAAGAGCTACCAGGTTGACCAGGTTTCTGTAGAAAAATGCGGTCTCGAAATTTTTTTCTCTCAAACTGCATTCCACCCAATCAACAGAGCACCATTTAATGAATACCGCCGTTCGTCCACTAGAGCAGTTTTGAATAATCCCAAATACTTTGGCATCGGCTGCGGTATTTTGTGATGAGAGTGTTTACAGAGAAGGGAAGGAAGTGCACAAACTGTCCGCCATCCGTAATCTGAGCGATCTATTTCGAAGTGAAGGCGAAGACGCGATACAAAGGGTTCTGCCAGCTGTTCAGGTGAGCGCTGATTTGTTGTGATCGGCAATGTATGAGGCGAACAGGAGAATTTATGATTGCTCGCAATCGATATCGGTGTAAACCGCTAAAAATCCCCAAACCGGGGCGGGTGAGGGACGTTAGGTCCCCGAAAAATTTCAACTTAGAAATTTGTAACAAAATTTATCAACAGTAAACACCAATTTTGAAAGAAAATACTAAAGTATTGACATGCACGTGGGGTTTAACAACGTGATTGTTGGCAGTTGCCTCCATCGCAATTGCTAATGACAGAACAAATGCTTGAAAATTAAATGGGATCACTCGATTTGAAACTTTCTCAAACTCTGGCAACTGGACGAATTCGAGAAGCAGTTGCCGAGGCAGCTACTAGGTTTCCCGTACCCAACCCCTATATACCTGGTCTTCACCTCTAGAAGGTAAATTAGTTTATTCCAGAAGGCGCTCTCAGAGGAGCGCTCTAACCTCGATTTACACTGCGAGGCGGCGATCGTGTTCAAGGGGATCATTCAAAACGACAAGCTCTGTGCTCGATTTCCGTGGGTTTACATTTTATTGTTGCATATACGTATATACATACATATTAGGTTGTAAACAAAGTTCTGTCATTTTCCGCACATCCCTGATGTCATTGGACATAAAACTTGAATGTCAAGACGAATAACCAACGAGTTGTGCTTTTTAGGTTAACAAATAGTTCTTCTTCTCATAGAAGTACTTTTTTTGCAATAACTCACGATTCCTGATTTTTTATAAAGCTTCAAACACAGCAAAGCCGAGATGGCTTTTTGAAAGAATTCACTTAACCAGTCCAAACTTTGCTGAGTGGTAGAGTTGAGCGCAGTAGATCTGAATATTGTATGCCTAGGAAATACTCTTTCACGTAATACTGTGCTTGTCTGATTTAGTAAGTTCCCTGAAGAAATCGAATCAGTTGAAGTGAGGGTACCATTTGACGGACTTTTGTTCGTTAATCCTTGTATCCAAGAGGAAGTGGGGAAAAAGAAGCCACCTCGTGTGAAAGCAGGAGATATGAGCTTCTTCCACACCTTTGTCCTTGGCCTCCTTAAGCCGATTTAGAGGGTGAAAAAACTCGACAATTAATAGCTCACAATTTCACCGAAGCGTGCAGCTGGAACGAGTGACGGTTGCGAATTCATTCAATCAGGGCGGCATTAACGAAGCGATTTTTGATATAATCCTGACATGCGATGGAGAATGGATCTTTTACTACGAGAAGAAACACTTTGCACAGTTTTTTCACCTCGACTAGACCTCCAAGATCTTTCTGAAGACGGATTTTCACTGTAAGAAGGTAGTGATCTCTATCATGTCAATTACAACTTTAATAGACTTACTTTTTCTTCCTTCCTCCTAGCCAAACGATAAAGAAAGATGTGTACATCGGAAATACATGTGACATTGCAGAGGTGACAGCCTAAGCTAGGAACCAAGATGCCCCGTTACTTCCCCAGGACACACCACATCTACGTGTTTCAGAGTTGGCCCTCCAGAATTCAAGCGAACTACGTATCAAAATTTCTTCTACGTCCATCACGTTCATCAACCCTCGTTCTAACTCGCTACCACTTTTCAGACATCCACATTGCATTTCAAGGAAGAGAGGATTAAGAAACCAACATGATGTCAAAATCGCCTTCACCGATTTTACTCGATGCAGATCTTCAGATTTTTTCGCCAGTGGCACGAATGATTAACAGTCCTCTAGCGAAAGACATGCTCTTTCAAACACTGTTTAGATTAGGAAAAACGGTTACCCCTGAGCTGAGTTATGACGTTTTAAACTAAGGTGCCAAGAAATGACAGAACTTTCTTTACAACCTAATATACATATATGTAATATACAGGTATATATTTATTTATTTATTTATGTAGTTATATATTCTCTGGAGTAATAGATATTATAACGAATGTTCATGTTCTGCACTTCCAGCGGCCTGATTGACACTCTTCTTCAAAACGTACTTGAGAACGTCACCGGTCAACGGGATAACTGTGAGTGCAACTGAAATTTTTTATTCGTCAAATTGAATTTGTTTTAACATGAAGATGCCGTCCATTCTTGGATTCTGGTGGTATGTTATCAGTAACGTTTTCTATTAAAGGATTCGTTCCTAACCGCCTGTCTATAGTAGTGTTTTCTCTCATAGTGTGTCTACTAAAAATCACAGAACGAAAAGTAGTGTCGTAGTGAGTGTGTTTTCGGTTTCAGTCAGCGTCAACGGCAGCGGTAAAGTCCGATTGAAGTGTGGCGCTGAGCCTCAAGTTCACTACCGTAAGTTTATTGTTGTTTGGCTACATACGGCTACGAATCGTGTTTGCTTCTGAGCAACGATGTATTGAGGTCAGAATGTTCTTGTTTTCGCTTGGTTTTCAACTTAATCAGCAGTGCTGCTTACTAACGTTCACGCTCTGATTGCTGCTCGTTCAGTTTGGTTTTTTGCTTAAAACTCGCAGGCCTACGTATCTCGCTCCGAGTCGTGAACCACAGTTCTCTGAAATTCAAGGAATTGTCAAAACCAGCCATTCAGCGGCCTGCCGCAGGACAAATGGCTGCTAAATACACACTAAAGACAAAAATACATGAACTGAAATAAAGATTTGAAATAAAACAAAAAAGATTTAAAATAAAGTGATGAACAAATAGCACGTAGCAAAAGACGGCGAGCTGAACTGATGAAATGCGTCCTTGGGAGTACGGTAAAGGGCAATCGCGGCGGGACCCGTATGAGCCACCCATGACAAACATCGCTTGGGTTTCGCTTATTATGTAGTAGGATAGGATTTGCTGGGCAGAGTGCTGTGGATGGGTCAGAGTGTTGCTCAGACGCCATACCACAGCAATAAATCGCCCATCGCAGACTCACTGATAAGATGTCATTTTTTGTGTTCATTCTATCATTTCGCCTTCTTAGTAGAACTATGATTAGGTGCTAAGCTTGTAATAATTGCATTTGCAATTATTTTACAATGTTATAGTCTGAGAGAAGAAGGATAACGTTTTTTTTTCATTTTCAACATTTTTCTTTTTTTTTTCGCAATATTAATTCAGCCATTTGCTTCCGCTTCTGCAGCGAATTGTCAATTCACCTACTCCCACCGTCATAATCGCTGTCAGTTCATCAATTTAATTAATTTAGTGAGCGCTGCTGCATGGCTCGAAACCCTTGTGGACGTTGCGGAACGAGTATCACTGGACTCGGTCAAGCAGTTTGTTAGTTTTCTCTGAACCATTCAGAAAAGTCTGTCCATTGATTCCCTAATTGTCTTCTAATTTGCAAAATTTGAAACCAGGGCCACATTCATCATTGATAAACCCGCGATAAACCCCGATTAAATCCCATACGGTACGCAAGCCGAAATTCGTGAACGCGTCGGGGTTTAAGGCGGAGTTTATCGCGGGTCTATCACATCCCGTACGCCGCTTGACGTTGTGGGTGCGATTGCGGCAGTTGCGCAACAAGCCGTCGCGGTCTCTGAAATCCAGACCTTCACGAATCGTAAACGGCCGCAAACCCGCGGTATCGAGCGGGTTTATCGCCGACAGGGTTTCTAAGACCAGGCGTCCGTTGATGAATGTGAGCCAGATGGTTGGAGGAAACACAATTCGAGCCACGCTGTGGACGAGATGGCCTATTTCTGGCGGTGATCTCGTCTGATGGCGGAGTTCCTTTCGATATTCTGAACCCTTGTCAGCTGTTTCAGAACGGCTTGAAATTTGACGAATTAGTACCCTTTTAACTAAGGAGTGTTTGAAGAGATGTTCTCCTCTGGAGATCTCAGTGTCAATGTAACATTTACCTTCAGATAGTGCCACTTGTCCAGCAGCAAGCGGAGCCTACACAGCGAGTTCAACGGCGTATCATTGCGACAAAGTTGCTGCACAAACTAGCTGACATTCTGCCCGCCAATGAGTCAGTTTGTATTCTGTTAAGCCTTTTATATTTATGAACCAGCTATTCAGCGGCCTGTCAACCGACAAACGGCTGCTAAATACACACTAAAAACAAAAATACATGAACTGAAATGAAGACTTGAAATAAAACTAAAAAGATTTAAAATAAAATGGTGAACAAATAACATGTAGCAAAAGACGGCGAGCTGAATTGATGAAGTGCGTCGTTGGGAGTACGGTAACTGGCAATCGCGGCGGGACCCATATGAGCCACCCATGACAAACATCGCTTGGGCTTCGATTATCATATAGTTTATGAATACTACTTTATGAAATGAATTGACGCTGTTGGATATGGTTCAGAGTGCGCAAGGAGCTGGGACCATGTGCTCAGATCCTCTGTCAGGATTCGAATTCAAACGTGCGTACGTCAATGGCGCAGCGATTGCCAATCATCGCTAAGGCGCTCAGGTACGATCGAACCTCATATCCACTCGGTTTTCGAGAGCACTGAATGAATGTGAGCGTCGTTCGTTAAACTAGCATTCTCTAGTATATCCTGAAGTTCCCTCTTGTTTTTTCTTTGTGAATTTAGGTTAACAGAACTCAATTTTTCTAGAAACTCGAGTGATGTGGTGTCATTGCTCCTACCCTGTGTCGTGCAATTGTTCAAAGACGACGACGTTACGGTTAAAGAGGCCTGCATGAACAACATCGCGCAGTGCATGCCACACTTAACCAACGGTTAGTTTAGGGAGCTGTCCACAAGAAGAATTCTCATGGTAATTGCTTCCAGAGGCGAAAAAGACGACTGTATTCCCGCTCATCAAGAAGTCCACTGAGCAAAGTCTGGAACAGAAGGACGACACATTGATGGTGATCTCGAAGAATCTCGGCGAATGGTCAGTCAAGCGGATTGTGGTCGAATGATATCTTTGATCAGATCCAAGGGAAATTCCAGGTGCTATGCGCTGCGTGATGTATTGGACCAGTTGGATCTCTGCTGGGTGCTGAACACGTACTGTAAGATTGGCCAGCTGGCAATGGGTAAAGAGGATGACGTTCCGCGCAAGCTTATGCTAACTATGTGTCGACGAATGATCGCTTTCAATTTGCCGGTGAGCAGCTTATCAAAAATCAAAGATAGCCGTAAGCCAGTGGAGACATGAACGGACGAGACCTATCGTGGGAAGCCACATGGCTTTCGCAACAGTTGAGATTTTCGTTGTTGCAGTGCATGGTCCAAATGTTTCCGAAATCGTTTGATCGGCTCATGCCTTTCGTCGACTCGTTCGCTACGGATTCAGGTGGGTGAAAGAAGTTCTACTAGAAATGAAAGAGAGATGTTTACATTATTTTTATTTACCAGCCTTTCATCGGCCTATCGGCCGCCTGTTCGTGAAATTCGTTAAATAAATAAATAAACACGTAAATAAGTAAGTGAGTAAAGCCACAATTCGTTCGTTTGAAATGTTGACACTGTCCCACCTATCGCACTCCAGCGGTCGAAGAAAATTTTCCTTATAATTTCGCTCAAACGTTGATGGTGGGGCCTGGGCGTGGGGAAAAATTGAAAATAAACCGAAGAAAACGGAATAAACATCAGTAACCAGAGGAAAACGAAAGAAATATTCCGAAAAGTGAGTTGAAGCAATTTCCTCAGCTCCCTTGTCGCTGTCGGTGTATTTGGTGTACGGTAACAGACTATCGCGGCGGGACCCATATGAGCCACCCGTGACAAACATCGCTTGGGTTTCGCCTATTATATAGTAGGACTTATTATATAGTAGGGTAGGATGCTTTGCTATATAATGTCTATGTTTATTTTGGATTGTAGCAAATTAAATTAGAAAGTCGCTAGATAGTCCACTGAACGTCTAATGCGACACCACCTCTTTAAAATCACAAAACTTCCAGGAATTTATATCCAGTGTTAGGTATCGTCTATTGGTAGTAGCTCAGTTTTTGTCCAACTATTCCAATAATTTCGCGTGCACTTTAAGGTGTCTGGGTTTCGTTTTTCTGTTATCATTTAAAAAACGCTAAATGACCGGTGAGTTTGCTCAGAGCCATGCGCAGCAAACACATAAAAACATTGGAAGATCAAACTCTTCATTTCAGCTGAACGGATGTCGCAGCCTTATTTAGCTTTTCTTCATTTTTCTTTTGTGAACGTGATCCATTCCTATTTTTAGATGACGAAGTGCGACTGTCATTGGCGTCGTCTTATCACGAGATTCTTATGCAGCACGATTCGAAAGCTGTTTTACTACAACCATTTATGGAGCTGATTCGAAGTGGTTCCGCGGAAGTTGTAGCCAAGGTTTGTTGGTTCTGTTCGAGACGGTTCGGTTCTTCAATGATAAGAAGTAATTTTAAGAAAAATCAGACAACAACGCAAAAATTCTGCGATCGAGATCAAACAAGATTGCTGAAGTAGATTACAACGAAACTTTCGGTGAAGATCATACTTTTTTTGGGTAAATCACAAAAACTGATTTCGGAAAACAGAGATGAAAGGTGACAGGTAGACCAGAAAACGTTCTAAAAACACACACACACTTTTTGGTAGGTCGCCAACAAAACATTTGGGCGTAGATAACAAAAATCGAAGCGCAATCAATAATTAACGTCATTGATCGAATTGACTCCTTTGCGTTAGAGGCGCAGTCCGGTGGCACCGCGTCTAAGCAAAAAGAAAATTGGGCACATAACACATTGGGAAGAAATTAAACGAAAAAAAGGTGAATTTCATCAAAATGTCCTTTAATAAGTAATAGCAGCCGTCTAAAAAAACTCGAACGACCAGTAAGTTTGCCTATTTGAGGCGCCACCGGACTGCGCCACTAATGCAAAGGAGCAAATTCGATCGATAACGTTAATTATTGATTGCCCTTCAATTTTGCATTTTCGCCGCACGGCGTTTAAACGAGCCCTTACATCACAGTTAACGTTAGCGTACACCGCACAAAACTTCTGGGTAGATCACACGGCATTTTCTGGGAGAGATGATAAATATGTGTGGATGGATCGAACAAGACCTTTACGTTAGATCACTCAATTTTTTCGGGTAGATCCCTCAGCGGTCATAATAGTTGAGTTGTCCTCCTGTTTCGAGCCCTTGGTCAAGCCTATCATTAACTAGCAATGTTTATCTCACAGTTTACCTTGCAGTTGACGGTCAGCATGGACAAAATTCTCCCGATTTTGTACAAGTGCGCCTCTCCCAGCAGTGGACAAGGGGTATATAGCATATGTTTCCTTGTGTACCACGATCGAGTTGAATTAATTGGAACTTTAAGAAGGTGACCAGCGTCCAGTTGGATCGCATCTTGATCGGATGTAATCAGTTGCTGCGGGGTACTGGGTCGTGGAGAAGCCATGCGGCCCTTCTGGAGAACCTCAGCGTGCTGAAGTCGTGCGTGCCGTACAATCAGCTTACGGAGACGTTTATTCCCGTCCTGCAGAAGGAAGTTTTGCATTCGGTATGTGTCGAGGTAGCAATCTTTCCTACTCTTCTTTTCACTGAAGGCATTTATTTTAGCGAGCCATTCCTTGTCGAGTTGCTGCTGTTAACACATTGCTGCAGTTCATGCGTGAGCAACCGGAGAAGAAGAAGAGGGAGGAAATAATCGAGTTTTTCAATATAGGTAAGAGACCATTCGGATACACGGGCTCCAAAGTCAAAGTTGTGCTGACCCGATAACTACAGTACCGGACGCGCCGCAGCGATAAAACGGCGGTAGCGGCGCTCCAGAGCGCCGAAATGCGCCGTTTCGGTGTCCACGCGTGGTGACCCGGGCGGAGTCACCCTCAGTTCATTTGCGCCCCATGCCCAACGGGAGGGGGCCGCGCGTGGTAGCTCCTTCGAGCCACCCCGTGGGGCCTCCTACTCCTAGCTTTGGACGCTAGGAAAGGACGCGCCGCATACTTATAGGCGACGATGAGGGGGCGGAGCCTAGTCGATGGTGCGTCACCAAGCGAGGGACCGAAGCGGCAATCGATAGTCGAAATCGAGGGTTCAAAAAATCGACTGAAAACAAGTTTCACGAATTTGGGAAAAGTGTACATGGAGGGATGGAGCTCAAGCTGCTAAGCTCAAATATATACTTATTTTTACAAATAAACCAATTTTTGAAAAGTTATCTAAAAACGGCGGATTTCGGCGCTCCGAGGCGCCGCTACCGCCGTTTTATCGTTGCGGCGCGTCCAGTACTGTAGTGCACAAAACTATGATTATTTACTTCCCTTTAGAGATTGCCGGTCATCAGAGTTGCTATCGTCGACTGCTTTACTTGGATGCTGCTGAATGTGTGTTGAAAATCTTCAGTCGGAAGTTCTTCATACAGTATTTCTTGGAGAAAACACTTTCCTTAGTTCAGGACAAGGTTTCGAATGTTAGGTGAGAACCTGAGAAGTATAAAAGATCTTGGAAAGCTCAGTGGTGAAGGAAATTGGGATGAATACAACTGCTCTAGGCTCAAAGCCATTCGGCTTCTGCCTTTCGTAAAGAAACATTTGATCCTGCCAGACGATGAAGAAGTGCTCCTAAAACTGGAGAAAGCTGTAAGGGAAGCGCTCTCTGCCGAAAAACAGCCAAACACGCGACAACTCGTCCAAGCGGTCAGTCCCTTCTGCTGAACCCATTGACTTTTTGAGTTAATTAGATCGACAGTTCCAGGCCGCATGTGAGCTGTCACGAACGGAAGCACGTGCGAAAGGTGACAAGGAGGACCAAACTCGAGAAAAGGAAGAGGATCGTTTGTGGAGCGAAGATCGCATAGTTAAGCCGGCGGAAGTCAAAAAAGGCGAACTGTTGACACCACAAAGCGCCAACGGCTCTCCACTACCAAAGTAGGTGCAGTTGCAAGCGCTTCAAAGGGTATACTTGATGTCATGAGCATTTTCCATTTTATGATATCGTAATATTTACTTTGGCACTATTCAACTTAACAGACACCAGTACTTGCGTTTTTTTCAGTCGTTGAAATTCGCTGAAACTTTGCACAGAGGGGTAATTGAGGGCGCTGATCACGAATCTGATGTCCGTTTTTCACGTGGGTGGTCTCGGACCATCCAAATGGCCACCTGGGTGGTCCAGTCAGGATCACCGATTTCGCTGAAACTTTGTCTGTGGGGGTTCTCTGGTGTCCTGAACACGAGCGTGAAGTCCGCTTTCCAAATGGTGGCCGATTACGGTAGTTGTAGGTGAGTTTCACATTGTAAGGTCGGCTGGCACGCGTCTATAACTACCACATTCGGCCGCCATTTGGAAAACGGACTTCGCCGTCGTGTTCAGGACACCAGACCCCCAAAGGCAAAGTTCAGCGAAATAGGTGATCCTGACTGGACCACTCTAGTAGCGATTTGGGTGGTCCAACACCGCCCACATGATAAACGGACAGCAGATTTGCGATCAGCGCCCTCAATTAGCCCCTGCGCGAAGTTTCAACGCATTTCGGCGACTGAAAAAAACCGAGTACTGGTGTCCGCTGAGTTGTATAGTGCCTTTACTTTGTTACAAACCAAGTACGCGATGGATGGGGATCTTCGCGTGTCAATAGGAGGCCAGCAACGATTTAAATATCGCTGCTGGTCCCAACGCGAAAATTATCGTTTCCCAGCAGCACCGCCGCAAGGCCGGCACTTTCTCCCCGCCCCCACGCTATCGTTACTCACCTGAATATATCCGCAATGATCGAAATCGTTCCGAATTCAAGCAGAAAACGTCGCAGTCATAATCAGCACGGGTTCTCCAGTCGTTATTTTCCCGGGTGGAGACAAGGTGAGGTGGGCGGGGCTTAGCGCGCGCATGGCAAACATTGATCGTTCTTGATCTCTCTTGACCGCTACCATCAATGGTTCCCATGCACGCGCTATGCCCCGCCCACCTCACTTTGGTTCCACCCGGGAAGATAACGACTGGAGAACCTCAGCACGAAAACAACTTACTTCGATGAAGTTTGAGTGAAATGTGAAATTTTTGTCCGACTATTCAAATCAACAGAACTGCGTGTTCAATTCCTCAAATAACCCCGAAAAGGATGCTTCAATGAAAATTAATTTTTTCGCTCAGACCCAGTCTATGAGGTCGGATCTGTTGTCTATCGCCCCACAATGATATACCGTTGTCGTAGAAAATTGCAGATTGCGATCATGTAGTTTTTTTATTACGTCGTAGGAACCTAAATTTCACCGATAAGTTGGTCACGACGTCTAGTGTGCCCTGTGTGAATTAACCCTCCCATTTTTTATCGGGTAAAAATTATCAGTGACGATATTTTCAAACAGGTCTCCGGACTCCAGAAACTCACCTTGGAGGACTCAGCGACGCGCAGTGGCAGTTGTTCGTCCGCAACCAGTCGTGGTTATGAGGTGAGCGACTATTTTTATTGTTTTTATTGCAATTCGTGTGTCGTACAGAAGTATATACTCTAAGGCTAGTGCTTAATATTTACGTTTCAACCCAGTTTTTCCTAATCTGTGGCATCCGTACAGATATATTAGTTAAGATCGAACAGTCCAATACCGAAAACCACCGACGCCAACCGCCCTAGCCGACTTCCACTGAGTACAGCCAACAAGGAAAAGGAAGCGTTGAAAAAAGGTCTGTGTCGTTTCTTGCCATTTTTCTGGGTCTCTTGGTTCTACATAAAACTTTAATAAAATCTCCCTTTGTATCTTATGTGATTGCAGCCGCCACGGACCACTCATCATTGCCCCGTCCATCCCCCCGAACGTCAACGACTGCCTCTCGAAATTCGATGAGCACATCGACGTCTTCGCTTGAATGCTCCTCCGCATCGCAATCGGGTAAGCCTTCCGTTCGAAACCTTTTGTTTTTCTTCGCTTTGTTCTTATTTTGAAAACTATTGTTGCTATTTTCGAGGGCGTCATTAAATAAAAGAAGATATTTTGATTTGTATAGCGACACCCGAGTTTGATATAAAACTTTTTATCCGGCCTGCGCTTCATCGCTTCTGCCTTATTGGCGGTTGACATCACCACTGAGGTTGGCTGCAATGATTCCCGTCTTGTTGGTTGCAGAACAATGACTTGTTAGGCGAAATGATGTTTGAGCGGGTAAGTCTTAGTGGTCGCTGATTTTCAGGCTCTAACGGAGGCGAGAGCTCCGAAACGTGGGCCTGATAAAATTATTTATTTGAGGTCTAGAATACGAATCTGCTGTTCATATTTCACGTGGGAGGTCTCGGACCACCCATATCGACTACTTGGATGGTCCAGTCAGGATCACCGATTTCGCTGAAACGTTGTCTATGGGGGTTCTCTGGTGCCCTGAACACGATGGTAAAGTCCGTTTTCCAAATGGCGGCCGAGCAGGGTAGTTATAGGTGATTTTCACCAGGTAGGGTTGGTAGGTACTCACCTATAATTACCGTATTCGGCCGCCATTCGGAAAACGGACATCACTATCGTATTCAGGACACCAGAGAACCCCCATAGACAAAGATTCAGCGAAATCGGTGATCCTGACCGGACCACCCAAGTAGTCGGTATGGGTTGTCCGAGACCACCCAAGCGAAAAACGGACAACAGATTCGTGTTCTGAACCCCAAATAACCCATAGGCGAAGTTTCAGCGAATTTCGACCAGTAAGAAAAATCGATTACTTGTGTTCGTTAGGTTGAGTAGTGTCAAAATTTCATATCAATCTCGGGTGTAGCTAAACCAGAACTAGATACTATTGTATTGTATTGTTTATTACATGCTGCATTCACATGTGACAAAAGTTACCAAAAAAACTATAAAACTGACAAACCGATACTGAAGTTACAGCGATGCCGATTCATCTAAAGTCGATCCTGGAGACTTTAAGAAGATATTTCTGTCACTATTTACAATTGTTTCTGTTTCTAAAAAGGGACATAGTTATGTGGAACAGATATTTCTTACATATTGACCACCTTGTATTCATGATAATTTATCCAGGATCAGGCTCTTATGGGCTACGAAGATCGGCGACAACATCCACCTTCGGAAACGGTTCAACGTCTGCATCTTCCTACGCCCTGACGTCGTCCAGGTGAGCGGGACGAGGTTTCTAATGAGTTGCTGATGAAATGTTTCGGACTTTAATGAATATTCGATAAAATTGTGTCATGTATGCTGGGTGCAACACGACTTTTCATCTTCCATCTTCTCTGTTTTCCACCATGATTTTGGTGTTCTCTACAGGGTGGCCGGGAAATATGGGCCGCTTGAAACGGACTTATAACTTTTCACTAAGACAACTTCAAGCCATGAAAATCTATTGATGAGTTACTAAGAACATAACAATGCATGCAAATTAAAAGTGCTCAATTTGGTTGCATTATCGGCGAATACATGAACGAAGACGTGAGGGAAAGGCATCGACGATCCGCCGCAGATAGTCGTCGCCTATTTCATCCCAGGCTTGGACAAGCGTAGCCTTGAGAAACGTCAAACTGATATGCCTGGTAGAGCACGACTTCTTCTCCAAAACCGCCAAAATGGAGTAGTCCAAAGGATTGAGTTTGGTGGCCAATCCTCCGATGCGACGATATCCGACAAATTGTCTCCAGACCACACCTGCACCACCTTGGCCCTATGAGTGGGCACTCCGTCTTGATGAAACACGTACGATCTTGGTCCAAAGTGTAGGCCTAACCACGGGTAAAGATGCTTCTTCGAGACGTCTTCTAAGTAATTATTGGCGTCGATCTTCACCCTGAATCCACAAAAAACAATGGTGCCTTCCCGTTGCTCATGATGAATGTGCAAACCATGGTCTTTGCCGGGTAAGCACTTCGCGCAACAAGTCCACCATACTCTCTGGCTTGTCTAAGGTTTGGTGCACTTATTCTATCGTTCTGGCGATTGAAAGCTTCTTCTATCGTAAAAATTTTTTCATCCGAAAAAAACAATTGAGAGGTGTCGTCCAATGGCGGCGCGATGCAGCAACCTTCGGCAACATTCAATCCTCTTCCATTTATTTGCTACTGACAAGGCATGGCATTTTTGCAGCTTATAGCTCTTTAGCCTTAGCTTTCCACTCACAATGTTGCGCACGTTCCGTCGTCTGATTCCAAGCTCATTCGCCACCTTTCTCATTGATCTCCTTGGGTTTCAGTCAATTCTCTTCTAAATAATTTCCAAGTTAATAGGCAAAGTAGCAGAAGTCGGTCGACCACTTCTTGGACGGTCCATCTCTGATCCAATGTCATGAAATCGAGCCATAGCCTTCCGGCTTGCACGAGGGTTGATTTTCAGCAGTTTTGCAATGTTTTTCGTGGAGTGGCCTGCATGGTGAACCTCGATTATGGAGAGTCTTTTTGGATGAGGAGCGACCATTGTTCAACGAACTGAGTCTACGATCCCATATCGATTGGCTATTCAGGGCAAGGTTTGGCCGATCAAGTGCCACCATAGATCAGTGGAATTCGCAGTTAATAAAACTTTAACAAAGACTCGAAAAAGGCGGCCCATAATTTCCGGCCACCCTGTACTTCTCTTTCATGCTCACATAGTCGCCGATGACTTTACAAAATGTCAGCAGCTTTCGAAGGTATTTATTTGGAATTGATTAAGCGTTTGGATTTCAGGTCGTCCAGCAATATTCGCCGACCTTCGTACGGTTTGTCGCGAGTGTCGAGCCACAGCACTTTGGAAAGAAAGCCAGGACATTTGTCGATGAAAGTACGGAACATGGAGACCTGAACGCACATTATTTCGAAACCTTTTTTTTTGTTGTTGATTTTTAAGAACTTCCTCGAACTTGACAGGGTGGTGGATATGCTCAGCATTAGGATTCGCCATTAGAAACCAGTTCAGTCAGAGTATTCCTTGCCTTTTTATTGCAAAATCTGTAGTTATTTCTTTAAGTCTGGCCTATTTGTACGAAGCACTTTTGGGATAATTGAAATTGCATTTTCGTCGATCCTTTTAGAGTTATTAAACGCAGCGGTAGCAATTTGTGCATAGGTTTTAGTGCTATGATCTTGTTTCAGCTTTAAACAGTAACCCTGCTTTATTTACGTTACTTGTATTGCCTCTCTTTCGTGTTGAACGTGTCTCGAGTGCCTTCTTTTACCTTTAGCGGTGTACATATGCGATTTTTTTGTGCTGTGGTAGTGATCGAATCGACAATCAATGATCAGTTATCTCGTCCGTTTTTGAGGAACACAAGATTTTAAGTCAGATCCTCACGAGATGGTTGGTGGATGCCGGTTCGATCTCACCGTCCGTGGAGCTAGTCGTTGAGATGTTCTTGTTTTCCTACCTATATTATCCTATATTATGCTTTACCCTTTGTTGTTACTGCATTGTTTTCAAAGAGAAGAACGTTTGTCGGAAGTGAAAATGTATATTTAACAGCAGCAATGTTTTTACACATTCTTTGATCGGAATATCTGAAACTTCTCTCCTGACTGGAGAAGAATACATATTTTAGGGGATCTAAAAATGACTGACACCTACTGCGGCTCAACGATAAGTCAGAATTTGGCGACGTCTACGCTAGGTTTAAGTCGAAACCAAAGAGGAATAGTCAGATGAAGCAGGTACGAGAATTATTAATTATGGTGTTAACGACTAGGACATGCCCTTAGTGGTCCAGCGTCTCCCGAAATAAGTTTTTTATTCAGCCAATGTATTTTAGGCACTATTCAACTTATCGGATACCAGTACTCGATTTTTTACAGTCATCGAAATTCACTGAAACTTTGCACAGAAAGCTAGTTGAGGGCGCTGATCACGAATCTGGTGTCCTTTTTTCACGTGGGTGGTCTTGGACCACTGAAATCGCTACTTGGGTCCAGTCAGAATTAGCGATTTCGCTGAAACTTTGCCTGTGGGCGTTCTCTGGCGTCCTGCACATGATGGTGAAGTACGTTTTCCAATTGACGACCGAATACGGTAGTTATAGGTGAGTCTCACCAGGTAAGGTCGGTAGGTACCGACCTATAACTACCGTATTCGGCCACCATTTCGAAAACGGACGTCACCATCGTGTTCAGGACGGCAGAGAACCCTCGTAGGCAAAGTTTCAGCGAAATCGGTGATGCTGAGTGGACCACCCAAGTAGTCGATATGGGTGGTCCGAGACGACCAAGTGAAAAACGGACTTCACCCATAGGGAAAGTTCAGCGAAATCGATGATCCTGATTGGACCACCCAAGTAGCGATTCGGGCGGTCCGGGATCACCCACGTAAAAGACGGACGGCAGATTCGTGATCAGCGCCCTCAATTACCACTCTGTGCAAAGTTTCAGCGAATTTCGAAAAAAATCGAGGACTGGAGTCCGTTAAGCTGAATAGTGCCTCATTTTCTCTTATTATTGACTAACGATTTTATAAGCTCACGGATTTTTTTCCCTTTGCTTTTTTTATGATCGATAACGGTATGACGATGGATTATGAAACAATGTTCTTTTGTCTGATTTTGTTATCCCTTAGAATACCTGGAATCGGATTGCAAAAGAAAGTAAAGAGACGAATTTCGCCGCTACTGAGCGATCCTAAAAAGGAGCGCCGATGTTCTGCGATCGATACAGGGCAGTGGCGACTCGGTCTCGGTTGCATTTTCTGTTTGCATGTCAACCGCACCACACACTTCCATTCCGTTCTCACCTTCCCCTATTCATACAATTTTTGGT